>OZ010676.1:58000957-58600957 GCA_963932185.1 Troglohyphantes excavatus | reverse complement strand
GTGCAGTTATGAGAATGGTCCCTCTCATGCTGACCCACGAGATGAATGCTTCGACTACTACGCAGCCCGAGAGAATGACCATGTAGCCCAGGACGTGCTCGTATAAGTCGACCACACATTGCGAATAGTCGTTGAGGTCGATGTTGGCCAACACGACGGAGAGGACCACCAGCCTGAAAAGACACATTGCATTCAATTACAAAAATAAAATGGTGTATTTTAATAAGTTATGATGGGTGTGAGCGATGTCACGTGGTGAGAAAATATTAATTATTTTAAAGTGGTTGGACTGAAAGGGGGAATGTTAATTAGTTTTCTAGTGAGTGGTTTAATTGGGACACAGTACCCAAAAAATTGTAACATTCTCGATTTTTTTATTTGCTGAAATTATAGTTTGGATATTTCTAAATATGCTTGCAAAATTCTAGAACTGTATTCGTGCTTTAATGAGTTATTCGAGACTTTATTCTGGATGACAGGTATGTTTTTCAAATTTTAAATCGATTTTTGTCAGCGTTTGGGTTTCCTTGATATTAAGTTTTCGAAACGTTAAAGCTTTTTTATTAATAATGGATAAAGGTATAAGCATTTTGTAAAATATGTGTATATTACAAATAGGCATGCGAATTTCTGTATGTGTAGTCGTTTTAATTTTTAAAAATTACTAAAGTAAAAAAAAATGAATTTTAAGGAAAAATTTTATGTTATTATGAATAACTATTTATATCAAAATAAACAGATGTAGTATACAACAATTTAATGCCAATTTTTAAGTATTATAGTTCAAAAGATCCGAGCAATTATATATAAAAAAACCATAGCGTTTTTAAAAAAAAGTTTAAAACATTAAAATTAGGAAAAAAAAAATTCTATTAGGAAATTTTTGTGTGAAATATTATTCTCTTATATAAATTTAAATGATTTACAAAAAAAAATTTGATTAAAAATACAATGTTTAAATGGTCCTTTTAATGGAGAAAATATGCTTTCATTGTGATTCGTTGACACATTCATTTGTATTAATAAACACAATACTGGGTTTACATACAGGGTGACCATGGAATATGTTCCCCTATTTAGAAGCATCAATAGTTCAAAACAAATGGACATATGATAGGGGGGATATTGCCTATTATACATATTGAAGGTAGGGGGAGAAGATTTCCGTAAAACAACATTTAGTTTCAAATATCACCGATAAGGGGAATTTTGACTTCATTCAAGTATAAAACAAGTATAATATATAAAAAAAATGCAGTAGACCCTCAATTAATTTACTGATTAAACTCAAAAGAAATAATCCTTTATTGATTAGAATCAGGACGCACATCGGATGCAATTTGTCGAATCACAGACTATTTTTAATGTGCTGACTTTTCTTATGTATAACAAATTGCATCCGATGTGCTTAATGATTCTGATTAATGAAGGTTTACTTCCTTTAAGTTGAATCACTAAATTAATTTTGTGTCCCTCTATCGCAACTTTTTTATATATATATATATATACCTTTTTTTGCTCAGAAAGCGCCAAAATTTCCCCTATCGGTGATTGTTCATGCTAAATAATATCGCTGTGCATGCTACGTCAATATCTGAAGGGTCAAGCTAAAGCAAATGCTCCAGCCGGCAGTATCGGGTGTTTGAAAGAATAACCAATTAAAGAACGACGTATTTGAAACTAAAGAACATGCTATTGTCGTTCATTTTGTAGATCATGGAAACAAAAGAACAGGACGTTATTTTGTCACTGAAGAGGTGAAAGGGGAATATATATGGCTAAAATTATTTCTACATAAAATTGATTTAACTTATCAAAACTTCTTCTAAGTTATGAAGCCACGAATAAATGGTTACGCACAAATATTGTAAAACGTACAGATAAAAAAAAAGGTAGGATTGATGTACAAGATGCGAAGGGTATCACTGTGAAGAGGGTGTGTGGTGGTTCGCCGCCTTAATTTGGTATTCTCGGATATTATGATCATTTTGGCCACGAGAGATTACACGTCTTGTTACGGACCACTACTTGGTTCCAGGCTCAAATCCAGCTCGGCCAGTTTTAGGAGTGTGTAGAAACACCAAATACCCGAAATTGAAATTTCGATCCAAAACTAATACGTTTAATATTTTATATTTGTTGTTGGGAAATAAAAAATGAATATATGATATTCAGCAAATATATATTTATAAAGGGTGGTCATTGTCTGTATGTTTAACTACACATATTAAATAATTTTATTGCTATGCTTTAACTATTTTGCTACTAAAACTAGGAGACTTGTTTAAATCATAAGCGAAATAGTTGGGTAAAAATAGTTGTTTTATAGTATATTAATACATATAAATGTAATACAGCCAAACAATGATCATCGCTCAACAATTTGTGATCAGTAACAAGAGGTACAAATATATCAGTATACATACAAAAACATACTTATAAGTAGTATAAAAATCCCGTCTGAGAAAATCAAATAACATCCACAAACACGCATGTAATTGCTGTTGTAACACGGCTGTCAATGGCTCCTCATAACAGACCACTTTTAAAACTTCGTTGAAAACTTCCGTTTAGGCGAGCTACAAATGTTTCAGTTTACCGCCGCCTATCTATAAAAAGACTTGTTAAAGTTGTAGCGTTTTTCCCTCGTAAGTGGAAACGTCCTGCAAAGTAATTGTGTCAGCAAGCGAGAGAAAAGAGGAGATTGACATGGGAGGACTAGCCATGAAAAAGGTTTATTCTGGATGGTTGAGATAACGAAACAGGACACTTTGCTGTCTTTTGGACTTGGACTTTTCAGTCTCTTCAAAGGACTTACGGTTCTTATGAAATGAAAAACTAAATAAAGATACGGAAATCCGGATTAAAGTATAAAGATTTTTTTAATGTTATTTTTATACTGCGGGCTCGGTGGAAAAATTCACTAAGTCAGTATTTTCAATTGAGTAGCCCAAGTACAAAAGCAGTTATATCCAAAAATTCGAAAAATTATATTTTGGTATTAGTAGGTACTTTTTAACTTTGGCTTTCATTCTAAAATATAATAAAGAAGAACAAAATCCGTTATTTAATAATAAAATTTCAAAAAAGAAGTCAATTAGAAGCAAAAGTAGCTATATCCTTGATAATGTGGATATAGCGGCTTTTGCTTCTTCGAACAAAAGCAAGATGGTGACGCATCAAGTTGCAAAAATTATTAAATCCGAATTCCAGTTGCAAAACAAGTTATCTTAAAATTAAAACTTATATTGTAACTTACTCAGCAATCGAAGAACTTGCATATTTTAGTGAAAAAACTTTTATTTTTCATTTTTATAAAATAAAATATTATTGTATTTAGAATAGTTTTGGCAGTTTTCCCGCAATTTACTCAAAAAAGCTTTTCATGCATATAGTGCTTTTTCATCTAGACTACTCAATTATTTGTTTTCATTGTGCTCGCCAAGTCAATCAGAAAAGTGGTAGATAAATAAAACACTGTTAGATATTAAGATTAACACAGTCTTCAATGGCTTCGTCAAAAGAAAAAACGCATTAACTCAAAACAGCCGTAAATTACTTAGCGAATATTTCCACCTAGCCCACAAAATGTTTTTTTCGTGGCGAATCGATTCTATCTTATCTGTTTTAGAAGCAAGAAAGAGGAATTGGTGGTGGTGAACTATTTACTGAATGATAAATTTGCTAATATTGTTAAAAATACGCGTGTTGGTAAAAATATGTTTATTAATCCACATTTTTGTAGACTTTTAGTAATACGATATCTACTAGTGATATTTATAAGATATACTCTAATAAAGGATAAAGTTTTTTTTTCTTTTTATAAAAAAGGAATTATATTAAAGTTTTTAGTTTTGCTTCAATTCTTTTCGATTGCAAATATATTTTAGAAATGAGAAAGAGTAACTGGTAGCAATAAACTGTCTACCAATAGAAAATCAATAGGACACATTTGTTAATTTTAAAAATATGTGATGGTAAAAATATGTTTAACTAATCCTCATTTTTATGAGATTCTAGTGATGCGCTATCTACTATAGTGGTGATGGATATCTATTAACGTTAGTTTACATGCGACAGTTTTTCTCTCTCAGCAGGTGTGGAAATAAAAACAAAATTGACAATTTAATTTTTTTTTACAAATTGTTCAAAACCAAGAATAGCGTCAATATTCGAAAAAAATTGCTATTTTTTTTTTACAAATTGTTCTACAACAAATTGTAAACAACAATTTTCTTCAAAATAATCATGGAAATGTAATTTTAGATGATGCAAGCTATTTTTCTTATTTGTTGTGAATTCAAAAACTAATACCATATTTTTCCTATGAACTACAGTAACGACTCTCAGTCACCAAAACAACAATTTGTTCTTTTGTCCCCTGTTCTTCAAATTAAACGAGAACTGAATGCTTTTGAACATATAAAACGATTTCTTTCGTTAGCATGTTCTTTGTCTAATTCCATTTATAAGTATGACATCCCTTGAGTATCAATAGGTTTTATTGAACCTTTGCACTCGAGCGTCGCCTTGAAGCCACCGAAATAAAGGCACTGTATTTTTTTTGTCTGTTCTTCCAAATAAAAGTGAAACATATTATTTAGTTTTAAAAACGGTATTCTCTCACAAACCGTCATAGAAATTATTTTTGTCATCTAGAAGCACCAAGTATATTGGTGATCTAACACGTTCTTCAGATTAAAATTCCTCTCAACTCCCTGTTTAAAAAGAGCCCCAGTTGCTCAGTTGGTAAGGCGTTCAGCTACTAGTCAGAGGATTGGTGGTTCGAATCCGTAAAATGGACTTGACATAGAAAAGTAAAAAAGTAGTGATCTTGCGATCGGAGGGTTGCCAGCTTCGCTACAAAAATACTAGAAAGTCGTCCAGAATATCCAACAAATTATACTGGCGTGTATACGGGACTGGTGCACGATAAAACTGATCGGGGTCCAAAGTCCCGACGTCTATTGAAGGCGTTGGGTGCCAGTTCAGGTGTTTCCTCGTCATCTGACCATGGTTCTAAAATAATGAGGTGCATGTATGAATGAGTGTATGAATGTGTGTGTGAATGTGTATGTGTTCCCGGGTCTTTCCTTCGAGATCCGTCGCCAATAGCCCACTGTGCAGCTCTAGTGCGACGTTAATTAACAAAACCAAACCAAATCCTGTTTTAAAAAAAATTGACAAATATCATAAACCACTAAATATATTTTTAGAATATTTAGATTAAAATTCAGCTTCTTGCATAACTTTTTATTTTTAGAATTATCCGCAATGACGTAAAAAAAACACGCTAAATAATACATCTTTAAAAATAATAGGAACGGGATGCAACTGTTACATAAAAAAATGCAAAACGTAAATAGAGTGGAAAGGATTAAAGATATACAAAAAATCATACCAAATTCAATTCAAATCGTCGCAGTAGTTTTAAAGAAAACCGCATAAACAGTTGAAATAGAAGGATGTTGCTCTGTCTGGAAATCCAGTTAAATGCTTCCTTGCGGGTGGATTTTGAAAAAGATCAATGCAAATTAGTTTATTTCCTTAAAAAGCCATTCAAGTTCTCAATTCCTTGCCATTTGAAATATTAGTCCATCTCTTAGTTCAAACTGAAGCGCATTTATTTCTAAAGGACATAATAAATACTAAGTCAGACATGTCGTCTGAGAGGCCACTCACTACTTAAGTCTAAACGACATCTAAAGGCCGTCTAAAAGACATCCAAACAAAGTCTTCATAACAAGTTTAATGAGTGTGTGTGAAGCACGTAATTTAATTTTTCGAAGTAGTTAATTATGACATTTTCGAAGTCAATAACTACTCAAAAATTGTTCTTTGTTTTTAACCTCTCGACGCTCTTGTGTCAAGACTTTTTTCTCGTTCAAGACTAGGGTTAGTGCAAGGCGGGAGAGGATGTTGAACTAATTAATCCCAAGATCAATACAGGGTTAACAGGAAAATTAATTATTTCGCATCACGTTCAGGGGATGTTTTTATTTTAGTTGAAAGGGAAGCAGATTGATGAGAATTTAGATATTTAATATTCAAACAGGTAGTGGATTGGTTGGTTGAATGACGTCGCACTACAGCTGCATAATGGGATATTGGTAACAGTTTGGTGACGATGACAACACCTGAGATGGTACCCGAATCCAACCTCAATATACGTCAGGTCGTTGAGCCACTATCAGATTTAACGTGCACAAATCCCTTATACAGGATTTTTGGTCTCAAAAGAAACGATTTTGACAACCCTCCGATTACACCAAATCGCTTCATATATGCTGGGAATTGAACCCGCGCCCATCGGATGCTTCACCGATCCCCTAACCATTCGGCCACCGCAGGGCTTCTATGACGAAAGTTCGGTTTTTTGGTTTTTGTTAAATAACGTCGCACTAGAGCTGCAGAGTGGGCTATTGGCGACGGTTCGGGGCCTATCTCAAAGAAAAAAACCCGTTGTATCGAAAGAAAGACAACGAATAAACTGCTACGTAATTTTGTAAACACTGTCAGATGATAAGGGTAACATATGATCTGAGTCGAACTCCATTGCTGAGTCCGACGCTCTCCCTATTCAACAATCAACCGGTCGAAACAGGTAATGGAAGTTTCGCATATAAGTAACCACGTGGGAACCGTCGGACTTTCTTTCTGGATAGTAAGGTATCCGTCGTCAGTAGCCCATTGTTTAACTCTAGTGCTTGAATCCAAGCGTCCTATACTATTAATTTTGGTTCGCTTATTTTAATTTACAATAATAGTTCACAAAGTGCGTTGGTTTGATTAATTAACGCCGAACTAGAGCTGCACATTGGGCTATTGCCGACGGTTTGAGGCTTATCTCGAAGGAAAAACCCGGGAACAGTTCACAAATGAAAGGCTGGAAATACAATATAAAATCAATTACCACTTTGTTTTCTGTTCAGGGAGTGGCCTCAATATTTTGAGTTCCCCATATTGGTATCAACATATTGGTATATTTGTATTATAATGTATATAGGTTCGATGCTCACAAAGTCTATTTGTATTGAGATAAAGCTTGTCAAACTTTGTGAGCTGTACTCAAAATAGAAAAAAAAATCGATTCGGTCTGTTTGAATTATCAGCAATTTAAATTGTAATAATATTTTGTAACAATTAACACATTGATGACTGTGAGGGGTCACCAGGGACGACCGACGTTTGATTATTTAAATGCGCTAAGGGGCCACCGGTGACCGGCAAAGCAGATTCATGTTTGAGCGAATCAGCGCTGCCGGTAACGCTTTTCTCTTGTTTTTTCCCCACATAAAGCGACAGACGTGGCTCTTCTGTATATTGCTGCGAGTTGGTCTGAGAATAGTATTTAAAAAAATAATATATGCTCGGTTGTTGAAGAATGCGGTAATGTTCACCACTTACCACACATAAGAAAAACGTTGAATTTGACACGAAAAATTTACTTCAAAAAACTAAATAATTAACACATACAGACATACACACAAATAGAGAGACACGCTCACATACACACAAGAAAGAGACACACACCTATATACACATACAACAACACACACATAAACAGAAGCACACTGAGACATAAACACACACAAAGAGATACGCACAAATACACAGAGAAAGAAAGAGAGACACACAGAAACCCATGCATATACACACATACAATAACACACAGACAGAGAAAGACACATACAGAAATACACCCAGAGAGACACACCCATAAAAATACACATACAAAAACACAAACACACACACACACACACAAATATCCACAGAAAGACACACACATATATACATAACATTCGTTTTTTGACCATTTTACATAAAATTCTATGACGTTAAATGCAAATTATAATTTTTTTAAAAAGGTTTCTTACTGCATTTAATAAAAACGTGTTTCGCAAAAACCATTTTTATGATCTGAAGTCAGCAAGTTTGGCAAAGATAGACAGAATTATTTATCCGAGATGTGTGTGTGGATAGAAAATCTGCTCGGCGTCCATAAAAAGAGAAGCCCCTGGAGGCAATATAATAAGCTAAAAACAAAAAGTACTTCCTTTATAAATTAAAATTTAAAACGCAACGTCCATTTCCTTTAAAAGAAATATTTACGATGACAATTTTTCAAAAATGTATTCATTAAGTTACGGCTTATCGACTAAAATATTCAAACGAAATACTCCGACGGAAACGAAAAGAAACGAACCCCAAGAGAATATTAAATCCATTGCCTTGTTCCTATACAAGTTCATCTCTGAATAAAATAAAGCTTATCAAACCTTTACCAGAAGAAAAGGCTGCCATTTTGGAAATTTTGGAAGTCGCCAACAATTAAGAAATAGTCGCCAAATTCAAAGTTAATATATCTATGGTTAGATATTTGACAGCTATAGAAATACTGTTTAAAAAAAAGTTATTAAAAATTTTAACACTTGTGTTATATATGACACCTTGTTATATGTATGGTCCATCGTTGTTGGGGACAGGGGGAATAAAAAGAAACTAAAGGAGCAATAAGAGAAATATGGATTTTTATACATATTTTATCCCTAGGGCAAATGGTATAAAGAAAAAGAGAGACAAATATTGAAATTTTAAATATTAGAATTGAATCGCATCAAAATAGAAGTTTTTGCTTTTATTACATGAACATAAAAAAAAGTTTCAAAAGTTGATTTAAAAAAATTTGGAAAATATTGTATTTTTTGAGAACATAAATGTATATATTTATATATATATATATATATTTATTGGTAACTTTCCTCACCTTTACTACAGTAATATGAGTAATGTTATAGAACTGCCAGAGTTGTATTTAATAAAAAAGTCATTTTTATTTCCCTTTTAAGTTTTGAAATTCGATTAATTAATACGGCAATTAAATTATTTATTACGATAAATAATACGTTTAGTAATTATAATAAAATATTTTAATTTTAGTAAATTTTATTAGATTAGCAACTAAATAAGTTTTCACAGAAACAACTATTATCTTTACAATTTGTTTTACAATTAAGTTAATATGTAACGTATATCGATTAAAATTATTTTATATTAATTTAAAATTATATATATGAAAAATATGTTTAACCAATTAAGTGTGGTTATTTTTTTTTTAATTACCGTTTCATATTTTAAGTATCAAGAACTTTAAAGCATTCTTTATACAAACCATATCCATACAGCAAGATAAGACATATATTTTTGTTCCGAAACGAATAACAACCAAAAACGCATAATTTTTTTTTATGCCAATATCACTCACTCTCTGCTTTACCACATATTTTGGAAATCGCCAAATTTGCGATTATCTGCCAAACGAGACATCCCTAACCAAAAGTCAAGCACGCAACAAGATTATTACCATCCCCATCTCTACGATATTCATTTATTTAATCCCCGAATTTCGCCAAATAATGTATTTGGTGATATTCGCATTGAGAGTTAAGGGGGTCCGATACCTTCGACATTTTTTTTTTATTTTTATACTTGTACAATCCAATTTTTTTTCTCTTTCTAAATATGCATAAAAAACCATTTTAAGATGCTCAATTTTTTTTTTAAATTGCACATTTATTTTTAAATTAAAATTTTAGTAAATTTTTTACCAATTTTAAAATTCCTACTCCTTTTTTGTTTTTCAATATTTTGAAGCAATTTTTTTATTTAAGATCTTGAATAATATGTAAATAGATGTATGCATTCAAATTTTGATTCAGATACATCACTTTAAAAAAATAAAATATATTAGAAATTTTGGAAAAAAAATTGACGAAAAAAAATAAAATTCCATTTTAAGTGGTTTTAAAAAACAAATTATGGTAAAAATAGGAAATCTGAATGCATACATCTATTTAAAATATATTTATCTTGCTATACACACAAAAATTATGATTTTAAGTATAATAGTAAAAAAGCCTTAGCATTTTTAGTGTTCATTAAATTTCAAAACCACGAACAGAGATATTTGCTTTTAAAGTTTACATATGATACAACTATGTTATAGGAACACATCATTAAAACATTCATAACTAAAAAAGTAATAGGAATTTTTTGAAGCAGTTTTTTGTGAGTTATTAAGATAAGTTTGAATATTATTTTTTAAATATAAAAAAAAAATGACTTTTTTTGCGAATTTTGGGTATCGGACCCCCTTAATGGCAAAACATTACAATGACAATCTAGGGAATCATAATTTAAATACTTTATTGTTTATTTTGTGTCAAAATAAAAATTGAGTAATCTGATTATTTTTTTAGGATCCTCATTTATCCTAGAATTATAAAATACGGATATACATAATAGGATTAATATATTTTTTTAGGATCCACGAGATTATTATTGTAATTGCGAATTGCGATTGTACCTTTTTTTATTAATTCTATATTTGTTGACATGTTTTTAATATTCGAATAGTGATATTGAATGCATATTTAACCCTCTTAGTGGTTTTGACGTCCATGTTAAAAATGAATGCTCATTTACAAAGATTTTGACGAAACCGTTGATTGCTAATGCTCCGACTAAATAATTCGTCTAGCTAAAGAAATTTATTTCATCGTTTTTTTTTTACCGAAATTTATTTCGTGAAAAATGAGGCCGGTTTCGAATAACGATTGACGGCACGACTCGAACCAGGGATCTGTGGGTTCAAAGTTGCACGCGATGTCGATCGAGCCAGACAAGGTCGTCATGGAATGTGGCAATATACATGTAAAAAACGAAATTATAACCAAATGAGTTTTACGGAAAGGAATCTGAGTAAATTAGTTTTAAGGGAGACCCGAGCCCCAAATCCTAATTATTTTATTAATGAATTTAGAAATACCATTTTTTTGCACTATTAGAACATCTCTTTCTGAACAATACTCAATGAAAAAAATATTTCTTAAATTAATTTTTTGCGTTTTTTAAGCCTAGATATGTTTAAAAAAACTACACGTCCTTCAATTTTTTATATTAAATTTTTTAATTATTTAAATAATGTCAAAGTATATATTACAGACAAAGGGAGAGAGATTTTTTCAAATTTGTGTTTTAGTTGTTTTCAAAAAAATATTTTATGTTCTTAATATAAATATACTCACATTTTTATGTTCTTTACGTTTATAAAACAAATATTAAAGTTTCAAAAACTATGGACACTTTAGTTTTATGTACATATTTTACAAAGCTTTAACATTCTAAACATGATCAAAATTCCAAAAATTGGACTTGAAGTAAATGACGAATATTGCAGATGATAAGTAGGTAGGCAGATGATAAATAGTATATCCACATGTAAAAAAAATAGTTTTTTCTGCTACTGCTTTGAAATGTTGTACACATTTTTTTCAATATGTATAGCATCGTATTATGCAAAACAAAAATTAGCAATTATTTCGTAATTTGGGGCACGGGTCTCATATAAAATATGAGTATTATATTTGGTTGTCAAAAGTTACGTGATTTAATGAAGATACGATTGTCAAAAACGAAAGTAGCCTTGACAATCTGAGAATGCTAAAAAATGAGAGCGTTATTTTTGAGTGAATACTTTCATAGCAATGCACATAAATTTTAAATATATAAAATACTCTACATTTTAAACATATTTCAAATTTAAAGAAATGGTATATTCTATAAAAGATATATATATTAAAATAAATAAATTAAAAAAAAAACAAATTAAAAAAAACCATGTATTGGAAATATAAACTAAACTTTCTTTCATTGGAAACAACTTTCCAGTATTATATATTTTCCTTGCCAATCAAAAGGTTAAAATTTTACAAACTTAAAATATTCTAATTTACAAAAGTTCTCATTTATTTAAAGTAAATGGTGTTAAATATGTTAAATGTACAAGTTGACAGCCTTTAATAAAACTTCCCATCTTATAATGTTGCCAATAGCCCTTTGTGTCGCTCTACTGCGACGTTATTGCAACCCAACCCATTATATTAATATTTTTTACTGTGTCAGCCATATTTTCGACACCCAGTTAACTTGGTTGTATGGCGAGATCTTATCCTTTGCAATTGACGACCCCAGTAGATGACAGCTTCAGAAACACCTGGCTAAAAACCATTCACAGGAGAGACTCAATGGTATTTTCTGCTTTATTGCATCTGATAGAGATTGGCTCGAATGGTATAATGGTATATATATTCTCCTTAGCCACAATATTTTTGGTGAGTCCACACTTCAAATGGATTTCACATGGAAGGCTGTGAAAGCTGAATGGGTTTAACCCTTTGCACTCGAGCAAAATGCTTGATATTTAAGTTCTTTTTATGGATCAGTTACATCATGTTCTTTTTAAAAGTGTTCTTTTAATATTTAAGATGGATAATTTTAAAAATAAAAAAGTTATGATGCGTGCAGCTAAATATCAATCTTAGTATACCAAATATATACTTAGTGGTTTATGATATTTGAGGGGTTTAGTTTCAAAACCAGATGGATTCAAATTATTCGCAAAATCGTTTTTTAAAAATATTTTTCACGAGTTGTCAATGCACTATATCACATTACAAAGCGGTATTGACAAAAAATGCCTTAATTTAGACTAAAAGTGCCGAAAGCCATGGGTTAGATCCAAAAGTACTTGGCAGTTAAGCCGCTTTTTCACACATAGGGTTGGTTGGTTTATTAATTAACGTCGCACTATAGCTGCACAGTGGGCTATTGGCGACGGTTCGGGGCCTATCTCGAAGGAAAGGCCCGGGAACGATGCCTCGTATTTTTGAACCATGGTCAGATGACGAGGAAACACCTGAACTGGCACCCAACGCCTTCAATAGACGTCGGGACTTTGGACCCCGATCACATTTATCGTGCACCAGCTCCGTATACACGCCGTTAATTTTTGCGGATGTTCTGGATGACTTTTCTAGCATTTTGTAGCGAAGCTGGCAACCCTCAGATCACAAGATTACTACTTTTTCACCTTTCTTTGTCAAGTCTATCGCCTGGCATCGAACCGGGAACCTTCTTATTCCCAGCTGACGCCTTTAACCGCTCGGCCACGGAGGCCACTTTCACACATAGGGGGGAAAACCAGAGCCGGTTAAGGCACCAGCTACAATTTTTTTTATTTATAACTTTTTCACGTAGTCCGGTTCGGCAAATGTGTCGGTACCGGCAACGGAAATGTAGCCGGCGTTGAACTTGACAAATCGGATGCAGGGTTGGCATTCGATTTTTCGGTTCCAGTGTTTCCTTATGTGCACTTTCTCACGTAGCTCTAGATTTATCGGTGCGGAGAGGTGCTTGTGGTTTTTTTTTCAATATTGTATAAAAGAAAACGTGCGTCACTGACCACATTTAAATTTATTCGCTTGAATTTTTTCGCCAAGCGGTAAGCGTATCAGATTCGCTATTTCGCAGAACATATTTTATAAATTATAATGCATAATATACCAACATTTTATTAAAATAACAATCATTTCAAGACAGTGGAGTATTTTATATATTAACTACAAAAACTTTATACTTTTGAAATGCATAAAAATGAAGCCAAAATTACTTCAGAACATTATAGTTATTTACATTTCTTAACAAGGACAACTGCATTATGAAAATTTTACAAATTATTTTAATCATAAAATACAAAAAATTGATTAAGACTCTTTACAGGAGTTCTAAATTGTTTATATACACATTAGAACTCAATGTTTTGTCAGTGTACCCTTAATTTCCCCATAAATGATACAAGGTACTTCGCAGTCGACTGAGGATGTATCCAGTATGGTTTTTATTTGTATTTTTTTTGTATATCTTTGTTTTCGGTACTTCAATAGTACAAGAAGATAACGTTTATTGACTACAGTACACATCTTTCTTTCGCCAAAGCTACAAACCTACCATGGGGCATCAACTCCAATTTTATCGGCATGCGAAAAATAACCGGCAACGGTGCAGTTACCGGCACCTATTTTGCCGGCGTGTGAAAAAAGGTACCATTACCGGCTCTGTCAACGGCACCGGTTTTCCCGATTTGCTAAAAAACGGTTTTAATCATTTTCGACACATTGTTCTTGTAACATTCATGAAGGCAACAGCCCAATTGCGGCCGAAGGGAGCTGGGTTTACAGTTTTCTCAAAGAAGAAAACAATTCTTTATCGCCCAGACAAAAGGTTGCCATGAGCTGCAATTGGAACTTTCCGTTCATGAAAATGGATCTATCTAGCATTGAAACTAGACGGCTCATTTGTCAAATACTTTAAAATAAAAGTGGTGTGAGGAATTTTAATTTGAAAAACAAATTTAGATCACTAACTTATATTTGGTGTTCCTAGATTAATAAAATAATTTATAATAAAGTTTGTGAGAGAATTTTTTAAACTCAAAGATATCTTGTTCTCTTTCATTTTAAAGAACAAAGAAAAAAATTAACATTTTGTTATTTTGATGACTTAAAGGCGACACTCGAATGCTAAGGGTTAATAAAATAGATTGTAACCCAAGTGATTCACACTTTTAAGCGGAGTAAGATAAAGAATAAGCTAACGAAAGAAAAGCGTTTTTTATGTTCAAGAACATGCAGTTCTCGCGTTCCATTTGAAGAACAGGGAATAAAAGAACTAGTCGTTTTTTCGTGACTGAGAGTCGCCACTCGAGATAACTGGTGCATTCACCCTGTTTCTGCAATCCGTAAAAGTATCCAAACTATAAGGCTTATAGTTTGGGTACTTTTACGTAGGGTAGGCTTCATGAATAAATACAAAATATAGTCTATAGTTAGATAATTCGGGTAAGTTTCACTTCAGTAGCGGTGGAAAAATATTTAGGCATGAAAATTAATTATTAATTTAATTACTAATTAAAGTTAGTCACTAATATTGAATTACTGTTAAGGAAATATTAGTACATGGAGATGACAACTCTTCAAAGGTTAATTGGTGTTTTCATTTCATTCAGAGTGGAGGTTTCAAAAGAAAGGGCCTTTTACTCGGACAATTCTCGGAGCAGAGCTATTTTCCTCATAATCCATAATTACACCACGAAGAAAAACATAATTTATGACTGCATTCAACTTTAAATTGGAGTTTTGAAAAGTTCATTAAATGATTGATTTGTAGAACATAATATTTGCTTCTAAACATGGATATGAAGAGGTATTTATACGCTCAAACAAAAGAAAGTCCTATTCATACTTTATTAAACAATTTCATAATTATGTAAAGAAAGCTGAACAATTACCTTTGGTTTGCTTCGCAAACCTATACTCGCTGCAATCTATGCAAATTAAGATACAATTACAATGCGATACAACATTAAATTATTTTTGAGCTTTACGCATTATAATAATATATTGGGCATGAAATATATATAAGTCAGTGTTAATATGACAGCGTTTATATAAAGAGAAAAATATATTTTGATTACTTTTCGAGTATTTAGTAATAATATTTATGGTTGGATTTAAAACGTTGCACTAGAGCTACATAATAGGGTATTGACGACAGTTTAGGGATCTATCCCGAAAGAAAATTCCGGGAACGATGCATCGAAATTTTGAACCCTGAAATATTGAACCCTGAAATATTGAACCATGAAATATTGAACCTTGAAATATTGAACCATGAACCATATATTGTGATGAAGACCACCTGAGCTGATACCTTATATACCCGATTCCAGTCTGATGACTTTAGACAAGAGAAGTTTTAACGTGCACAAGTGTCACTCTATACGGATGTTTTTCAGCGTAAGGCGAAGAACGAAACTGACTTTTTAATTGCGAGCTCGCGGCACTCAAAGTCGCCATTCGATCCACAATCCTCCGATTAAAAGTCCGTTACTCTACCACCTTCGCCACCGCAGTCCCGTTGTTATATTGGTAACCAAGTGGTGGCCGAATGGTTAAGGGCTCAGACAAACATCTGATGGGCGCGGGTTCGATCCCCTGCATGTGTGTTTGATACTCAGAGTGTTATTGACACATTTGCTCACAAATATCCACCTTGTATCCACTGATGCACGGTCACTGATGTCCTGACGCCTATTGAGGTTCCGTCGGGTACCAAGTGCCAGCTCAGGTCCTGTCATCTGTCAATGGCTACAAAATACGAGGTAGTGTTCCAAGGTCTTTCTTTCGAGATAGACCCCGAACCATCACTAATTGTCTACTATGCAGCTCTAGTGCGACGCTCAACTAATCTAAATGTGGTTTTTTTTAGCTTTTTACGAATAAAAATGACGTCACGAGTGTCACACATAACATTTCCACCTTCAATATCGATTTCTCATTGACATAACAGTCCCGTGAAAATTAACAATTACAACTCTATTGTGCCCTACAAAAAATGTAGGGTTAAAAAGGAAAAGTAATTATCTCTTATCAGTAGTTTCGAAAGTGCTTTTCCAAGCGAAATTTAATTTCTAAAACGCCCAGTGCTGTTCTAATTGCTGTTCTCCTGCGCTTCTGGGTCCTTATCGGGTCCTCACCGCTAAACAGGGGGCCCCGACATGACGTCATCCACGGGGGCAGAGGGTGGGGGGGGGGGGGAAACGTGACAAACCCAGTTTCGTTATCAAACCGTGGGGATTTGACAGAGCCTTAGGGGTTCCCTCTCCCCCTTCCTACGCGGAGTTGCCAAGTTTTGAAATTCCGACTCGCCAACTTGAGAGCAAAAAAACGCCAGTTGGCTACATATAAATACAGATTGCGAAATTGATTTTTTAGGACAATTTTTTTAAGGGGACTTCTTTTTTTCGGGAGTGGGTATTTGGATGTAAAAAGCAAAATTTTGTCTAATTTTACGGAATTAATTGTGTAAGCGGCGTCTAATTAATATATGCGGCAATAAACTATTAAAAATATAAAGTAGTTTTCATTGCAAAAGAGAGTTAAAATTATATAAATATTCAATGTATTTAATATTTTTTAATGTTTTAATTTAATTTTTTAACTTTAGCGGGAATTGAATGACATCGACAATGGAAATCAAACATGGAAAGGAATTATCTCGACATGAAAATTGAACATGAAACGGAAGGATGAGTAGTGCATGACTACAAGTCAAATCCAAGTTGAAGTCGATGCGTCAGTTGTTGTGTGTAGCGTGTTTTTGTCATTTTGTACGGTTTATTCGTTAAATAATACATTAATGAAGACGAACGAAGTTTCATTTCAAGTTTTGTTTAATTTTAGCGTTTCGTTTCTTTTTTCGCGCGCAATATTCTTGTTTTAAAACTTTTTTTTTCCAAATGAACTGCGTCTCGGGATGTTGACACCAATTAAATAATATTAAAGAACATTTTATAGCTTTTTTAATTCTTACAATAAATATAGCAATCAAAACATATCGTAAATCTTAATTAAAAAAAAGTAATTTTATTATTTTAAAATTTATATGCGTTGCTAAATTTTTTTTTTATCCACATACGACTATAGTATAGACGTCCAAACCGCTTGGAGAGGTAGGAAAATTCATTGAAAAGTAATGTAATCGTCGTACAGTAACTGAAAGAATGCAATTTCTTCAAAATGTGAATGCATTTCCAGTTTTACTCTAAACATAACATTACTATTTTAGTATTCGTAATAACTTCGAAAAGAGCTTTGAATTTATTTTCAACGGTTTTGATAGCTATCTTTTTATAACCAGCATCCCAGGCCCCCCCTCTTCGCCCCCTTTCGTTCGGGCAATTAGGAAAGGCATTTGTAATCGTAGCACTAAAAAAGATAGGAGCCCATGGTGGTGACCCTGGGCACGTGAGAGAGCGGGGCTAGTTAAGAGTTGGCATATTTTCAAATACATAGCTTTGAAATTCCATAAAATTTAATATTATAAAAACTCTAATTTCAAGATATGATGAGAATAGAAAAATATTTAAACTTTTATTGTATCGAGATGGATTTCAATTATCTCTCTTCAATCGTGTTTAAATAAGCCTTAAAACTTAAAATTTTCATTAAAAAAAATTAAATTTTTTTTTTTAAAAATTTAATTTTATGCATCAAAATACTAAGTTAAGCTTTGTCTATTAAAGAAAACAGCATCAAAATATTCGGATAACTTCTCTACTTCTTTTTTATGGAAATTTTTTTCCCCCATAAACTTAACATTAGCTGTTGAAAAAAAGATAGGCGGTATCGAAGAGCCTTAAGGGTATAAAAGTTTTGTACCTTAAGCGCAAGGAAAAAAACATGTAAAAGTAGACCCCTGTGTCACTATCTGCCTTATATAAAGAATTAAAGGCCGTTCATATATTTCGTCACGCAGCTATATGAGGGAAGGGGGTATGTCCTGCGTGAATGTGACACTGGATGGGGTAGGGGGTCTTAGTGGTTGCGTGACATAACAAAACTGTGTTAAAACTTGTATTTTTGCATGAAATTTCTTTCGCAAACTTTGTTCTTTTTTTTATAGAAATCACTATCTTTCTATTAGGATATTTTGTAAAATACACGGAATGGAAGTTTTAATGACTGTTTTTAACTGCAAAAACTTATTCTGAAGTGACATGGAGAAGGGGCGGATAAAGTAACGTGACAGCGCGCGACATGGGGGTATAAAAATATGAAAAATTGTGTGTCGTTGAAATAAACGAATAATCCCTTAGAAACAAATTTATATTGTCTCATCATATCAAAATAACATAATTGAAAGGATAAGGTGGATGAAGGTGGTATGAAAAACAAAAAAAATTTTTTGAACATTTCACTATAAAGTTTTTATTTTGTATTCAATTGTGGTCACACACATCCTTCATGACACTATTATAACTGTTAATTAATAAGGCTTCTACAATTCTATCAGTGTCAAAAAAAAAAAAAAATACATACCTCCTTTGTTCACCTATTCCCTCAATTATAAACCAAGTTTCAAACAAAACGAAACAGGAAACTGATTTAAAATTGATTTACAATAACTAAAGACAAAACAAAAAACAACGCGAGTTAAATAAATTTACGAAATTAAAAAAAACAACACCAAAAAGTGCGATTTTCCCCATAATGTGGCAAGTGACACAAGGAACCGCGACTTTCTCTATTTGTTTTTTAATGACATTTCTACAGGAGCTAGGGGGAGGGATATTTTGGAAATTGGACATAATTCGGGAGTTGTCCAAAGGCAGGGGAGGGGGACTTTAGAATGAGGCAACCCCTTCCAGCTCAGCTTTTGTGGTAGTATTTCCCCCCATCCTTGGCAATGAAAGAAGTGGCATAATTGAACATCGAAGAGCTCGGAGCTTTTGCTGGTGGGCTTTTGTTTCGGGTTGGGGTTGTACTGAATTGGTCTGCTCGCTGGATGCCTTAGGGGCTCTCAAAAGAGCCCCTGGTGTTTTTTGAGAGCCAAGGGGATGTTTATTGGAAAATGGAAATATGCTAAATGGGTTGGGAGAAAGGGATTTAAAAATGTAACCAAAATGGATAAATTTTTATTTTGTAACTTAAAAAAGGAAATTGAGAGTAATATAATAAACGTTCAATTTTTAAAAAATTATATTTATATTTTAAGAACGTATATAAATATTTTATAAATTGATATAAATATTAAAATAAATTTATCAATATTTAAAAAAAATTATATCAATAATTAAAAATTTTATATTAATATTTTACAAACTTACATCAATATGTATGTGTAGATATTTATATCGATATTTAAGAAATTTATATTAACATTTAAAATTTTATATTTAAAAATATTAGTTAAACATAATTTTTTTAAAGTTTTTTAATATATTTAAATTAAAACATTATAGTAACATTTCATGAATTTGCGTTAATTTTAAAGTTTGTTTAGGAACTTTAATTTTTGTTAATATTTTAGCTATTTATATTAAAATTTTTAGTTTAAAATTATATTAAAGTCCCAGTTAATTTATAATTAATCTTTTTCAATTTAGTAAAAAAAAACATATTATATTAATAATATAAAATATGGAAACACACACGCATATTATGGAACTACACACATCCGCAATAAAGTCAAAATTGTTTTTTCACTTAAATTAACCCTGTGTCTTATTACCCCCATTTTTCTCTGATAAATTATTAATCTCATTGTTGGGACACCCAATACTAAAAGCAAACCACTACACAAGCAAAAGCTTTTATAAAGAATAATTTGATATTCTTAAGGCCATCAGAGAGCCTTTAGAAATCGCTTTATTTAAGAATATCAAAGCAAACAGATCCGTTATTCATTTCCACAAAAGAAAAAGTTCAGTCACCGTCTCACTAACTATATATTGTCATCAGAAAAAAAGAAGTTTATTGTCAAAACGAAGTCAACAATTTCTTTATATGGACAGTCTGCCTATTATCTGAAGAAATCATACAAGTGCCTAGAAACTACGGTTGTGGAACTTCAAGATAGATTCCTGAGGTATAGAATAACCACAGAAAACTTCTGTCGATAGCAATGGGTCTCAAATTGTTCTTTTTGCTCTCTGAATAGTAGAGAAGCCTTACTACTAAACGAGTACAATAATAAAAATTGGTTTGGTGTTATTGTAGTTAATGAGGTTAGATTACTACAAAGGAGACCGATTTGGACATGAAGACCTACAGAAAGCCGACTTACAAAAGAGCTTGTTTATCCACCTTTCGGACAATGGTGGAGTCTTGTTCCATCTAGACAACATTGTTGGCTTTCAAAGGCCAAAGGATTCCTTCAAAGACACGTGGCGAAATAGCTTAACATTTTGACGCCCGTGTTGGTTAAAGGTTGTTAAGAAATAGAAAACTAGCAATTTTTTAAAATCCATTTATTAAACAAACCGTTAACTTTTATGAGTTGATAAGATATGATGATTGATTATGAGATAAGTCAGTGCCCCGGGGAGTTTTCTTTCTTTTGATACATACCTCACTAGTTAAGATACGTCACGTGCAAGAAGCATACAATGTTAAAAACTTCAGTTCAACGTTGCACCATATCTTGGTGCTCTAAAGCAATTTGCACCATATTATGGTGAAATCTGGGTTGAATTAAAAATACTTTATCGGAAAAAAAGCGGAGGTTTTACCAATAATTGGTTCAACCTCTTTAACTGCAACCGAAATTTTCGCTGTCACTACATCAACAAGCCAAGAAATCCCTTTCAAGAAAGACAACGACGGACAAAGGCCCAGTGGATAAAGGCGTCCAGCTATGAATCAGAAGATTCCTAGTTCGAGCCCGATCGGTGACATTTACTAAGAAAAGTAAAAAGTTGTGATCTTGCGATCGGAGGCTTGCCATCTTCGTTACAAAAATATTACTATTAAATTACTAAAAAAACTTGAATTTTGAGTTTTATGCAACGTTATGAGTTTTGATGCAACGTTTCACCACTAAATGGTACAACGCCACAACGTAAAATGGTGAAACTAAGCACCAAATGTTGGTTGCAGCTAAGTGGGTACCAAACTTTGGTGCAAGGTCATAATAATTTTTAACAGTGTAGTACGGGATCTATCTTATTGAAATAATTTATATGATATACGTGTATTTCATATAGGACCAAATAAATAAACTTATTTCCTTATTATTCCTTGCTTACAGTTTAAGTTCTGATGGGGCGGGCCATTTCACGTTTTGGATGTACGCTCAAAGTGACGCTCTATTGCAAACGACCTATCCCTTATATTATGCAACATGACCACCGATGACAGTGAATATATATATTTGTTTAGTTAATTGCGAGAGATGGACACTTGGAGACGGTTTTAAATTGAAGAGGAGAGAAAGTTATTACATAAATATTAGTATACATTTAGGTTTGCCACTTAAACAAGTGGTGCGAGAGCAGGTCTATGTAATACCACGAGTCTGACTCTTGATAATGACTTTGGTCCAGATTTTTTTTTACCACGGGTCTGACTCAAGGTTATAAGCGTGTTAAATGAAAAATAGACATAAAAATTGTGGTTTTTCAATTTTTTTCTTTTTTAGAAAACTCTTTTAACTTATGATACATTTATGGGGCCCTAATAGCAAACCTAAATGCCTTCTGTCATTTAAAAAAATATCTGACAGGTGCATACAATAAAAAGTTATGTTTGGTTATGTAACATTAGTTAACGTTTTCGTTTAGTTAACGTTTTGGTTATGTAAAAAGTTATGTAACATTAAAAAGTTGTGTCAAAGAATGGGAATATAAGGAGCAAATTGTGATAACTCGGTTCCTTTTTAAGAAATTAACAGTAAATAATTTGGAAAACCTACTTCTAATAATACTTAACCTTCTTTTAATAATATAAATAATATGGTACTAATTTTACTATTCAAAACATTAAATCTTTGCAATGGGTTAATTAAAACGCCATACCTCAGATATAAATAAGATATCTTCTATAATCGGGGACAACCTCAGTTGAACCTGCAGCGAAGGCTATGATCGGTAAAAAGGCTCAATTGAACAAATATATGGCTCCAATTGGCTAAAAAATAATTAATCCACTGTCTTAAAAACAAATAAGAAATGAGTATGTATCAAAGCCGTCATATTTGGCGAGTTTATCGCTGCCTTTTCGTAAACTGCTAAAAGCCCGTCATTCCTAATACACTTTTCCACCTATCTCTCTCTCCCTTAGAGATGAAACTACTTTCTCGCCAAATTCATAGGTTAATGGACACCGACGATCGGGAACGTTTTATCCGTTAAAACTGACATTTTTTCATCCGATAAGTTAGTTGCCTAAATTACACAAATTTAAAAGTAAAAATAGTTTGATTTCACAATAGAATGAAGAATATTCAAATTCCATTGAAAGTTTGGTTCATCGTCGATTGTGTTGGACGCATTTTGTTTGCTTTTTTGAATATTATATTTATCGACGAAATGATCATTTACAGCATAAATGCTTAGGATCAGGAAAGCCTGTCCCAAAGTATAGTTAAATAAAAACACACAATAATAGCAGTTTTAAATTTATTATTTTTGATGGAAAAAAATAGAAAATGGCACAAGATTCGAACCACAATGGTTATGAGTCCTGTACTCAACCACCTCGGCTATCTGCTGACCTATATTCTCCAGAAGCTTAAACGTGTCTACATATTTCGTATATCGATTCCATCTAAATGGTGATTGTTAGCATTCAATAAATGAAAAAAACCATGCAAAATACATTTGGAAAATTGACTGAACATTTATCTTTTCCGATGCACAACATCCCCAAACTAGTTTTAGCTTCTTTAAAAGTTCCGTATATTTATCAGAAGTTCGAAGACTCAGCTTTTATGCTAATTTGTCGAATTAAATGACGCGAAACTCAAATTCTTAAAGTCTGGCGCCTTTTGGTCCATAAAGACGAAGAGAGATGTGGGTCAATTAGCCCAAGTAATGCTAGTTCGAAATTCAGAAACTGGACTAGTTTGCTGGATTAGGAATAGTAATTCGAATAGGAACTCTAGTTTGGACTGTAATTTCAAAGATTCAAAACATAGTTGGGAATCAATTATTACTTTTTTGTGGAAAAAGCATGTGTTTGGAGTTGTTTACAAAAGTAGAATTCTTCTTCATATCATGTGCTGTTTGGAGTTGTTCAATAGATTTGAGAATTTCAACAAAATGCCTGTGGAAATAGTCAATTCAAAATTGCCATGCTGGAGATTTAGGAATTTTGGTTTGTCTTAACAGTTAACCCTTTTGGAATCGAGTAGCGTCTCCCTGTCACACCAAAATAACGACCTGATATTTTGCTCCATGTTCTTCAATTTGAACGAGAAAGGCATGTTCTTGAACATAAAAAACGCATTTCTTTCGTTAGCTTGTTATTTATCCAACTCCATTTAAAAGTATGACATCACTTTTGTTTCAACATACTATTTTATTAGCCCTTTGCACTCAAGTGTCGCCTTGAAGACACCATAATAAAGATGTGTTATTTTTTCCCCATCTGTTTTTCAAAATAAAAGAGTACAACATATTCTTGACTTTAGAAAGTTATTATCTCACAAAGTTTTTAAAAAAAAATTGTCATCTAGAAGCACCAAGTATTTTTATGATCTAGAACTTTCTTCAGATTGAAATTCCTCACAACCCGTTTTTTTTGTTTGTTTGTTTTTAACATTTGCCAAATGTCCTAAAACTACTAGAGGTAGAGAAGAACTACATATTAGGTTTGATATACGGAGATTAATATTACGTTTCACGGATAACCTTTTTATTCTTATCATTATCCACATTAAACGTAAAAAGAACACCTAAATAGGAACGGGTTGTAACTATTCCATAAAAATAACTTAAATACCAAACATGTCCCTCGAAAGCCAAAGGTAATTTGCTATTATTCTTTCAGTGAAAAAAAAACCTGTACTCTCATCCAGTGGCGGCTTTGCATGTCAAAGTGAGAGCGCAAGAGCTAAGAGTAAAGATGCAACATGTACTTGAAAATTAGTAAAATGTACTCATTTTTGAATACATTCAATGCTTATAGCTCCGATTAAATTAGTCTCAAATTGGAAAAACACATGTACTCATTTTTGCGTATATGCAGGGAATCAATTTTAAGTATATTTAGTTATAAATTCGAAATGATATATGTGCTTTATGTACTCATTTTTGAGTACATGTAGAAATCGCTTGTGAGTAAATTCATTTTCAAATTTGAATGTATATACTCAATTTTGAGTATATACATTCAAAGCTAAATTTGAAAAATGACATTCTCCTCATACAAATTTATAATTTAATGTACAAAATGCATTTATTTTTTTCTTTGAAGAAATATGTATTCATCTTTTATATCACCAAATTTAAGAAATTTAATTATATATATATATATATATATATATATATATATATCACCAAATTTAAGAAACTTAATTATATATATATATATATATATATATATATATATATATATATATATATATATATATATATATATATATATAAACTTTCTGAATTTGAAACATTTTTATCCTGTAGTTATAAAATTTCACGTTTCCAAAGCTTTCTCACACAAAAAAAACATCAAACACAAACACAAAAAATCGATCCAGTAGAAGTTAGTGTTTTTAAAGAAAATAAAAAAGCTTTTATTCTACATATTCACAGCTCTCAACAAACTCTGGTAGTACGGTTTCGCGAAAGATGGGATTATGGGAATTCAAATATTTGTAAATTATGTGGTTGGTTCAAACAATTTTAAACTTTGCCGAGTAAAATATTTCTTATAATTTTGTGCAACATATTTGATAGCTATCGATAACTAGTTAAATACAATGGAAATAGAAAATAATTTTATTTAATAAAATTTGAATATTGGTACTGGTTGTTTTATGCACTTTAAATATTATTTAATGGAATACTATTTTAGAATTTTGGAAGATTGTTTAACTTCCGTGTTGTATGGGCTATCATTTTAACATGACTGTTAATTTATAAAATATTGTGCGCTATTTATTTTAATTTTGGAGGCAAGTACTTTTAAATTTCTGTTGGTATGGCTAGAAGGGGATGTTATGCTTCAAACAACAGCCCTTCGGGCATCCCATCTCCTTCGATTCAATGCAATTTAAAACAAATTCAATGCAGAATACTCCATCAAATTCCTTATAGTTTAAATCTATAATTGTAAGTAGTGTAAAAACACCGATACCAAGACGAGGTGCTGTGAGGAATAATGAGGAATACGAGGAATAATGAGGCGGAAGGGGAGGCGGTGCTGCTGTGGATTTTTGGCGGTGCTCTGTGAGGATCAGGGCGGATCTCGTCTGTCAAGCCGAGGGGGCGTGGCCTAATGGAGATGACCTCAACCAATCAGGTGTCAGTAAGTGACGTCACATGCAGGGGACATGGGAACAGGTGTTGATGACTCATCGCCGCCGATGGGCATGTCCCACCGTGTCTCAACGTGTATGTACGGGAACGGACCAATCAGGTTCTTGTGTGAGGATGACCTCATGAACAACCAATCAGGTGTCAGTAAGTGACGTCACACGCAGGTGGGGGAAGGTTTTACTAGTTCTGCTTGTAACCGCAAGACGGCGCTGCATGTAGGGGAACGGACCAATCAGATGCTTGCTTAAGGATGACATCATGAAGAACCAATCACAGGCCAGAAGAGGGGGCAATTCTTCTCCGTCGTCGGTATAAAAGACGACGTTCAAGCTGAGCTCTGACATTCTCTCAGTAGAACCTGCTCTTGCGACTACTCTAGTTTAGCTTAGCTTTAAATTTGTTTAAAATGGATATTGAAGACGTTTTCGAGAATTCAACATTGCCGTTGAATGATGAAGTGATGGCTCTCATGGATTTTGGAGATTTAACAGCAACTCAATTGGATTTGGATTTTAGTCAAGACGAGGAATTGACTTGTGCGGAATGTAATATGCATTTCAATCAAAGATATAATTTGAATCGACATCAACGGAGTAAGCATGGAGGAGTGAATTATCCGTGTTCTCGGTGCTCTAAGGTATTTTCGCGAATGGATAACCTGACCAGACACCTGAAAACACACAAGCGACCTGCAGATACAGAACCCTATGTACTTCTTAAACGACGTCGGATCAGTGAGGATACATCGCTACCAGGACCCTCGACTCTACCAGGACCCACTGCTCTACCAGCACCCTCTACTCTACCAGGACCCAATGCTCTACCAGCACCCTCTACTCTACCAGGACTCTCGACTCTACCAGGACCCTCTACTCGACCAGGACTCTCGACTCTACCAGCACCCTCTACTCGACCAGGACCTTCAGCTCTACATTCTTCTACACGACAATCTGCTTTGAAGAATCGTGTGCAGAATGTACATCTATTCAACACCGAGGAATACAAAGACTTGAAACCGTTCCTGATTTCCAAAGAAGAAGACTTTGTGAACATCGTTTCATCTGCCCTGTTCCAATTTGAAGTGAAAATGAATAGCAGGCTCATCTGCCGCTACCAAAAAGTTGCTGCCGACGGAATTTTGAGCGAAGAAAAGTGCTTCAAAACGCGAAATGAGATCGTTCTTCCCTCTACCGATGTTGAAGCCCTATATTTACAAACGATGGAGAGACTACTCAAGGAAGCCGAAGATTTCGAAGGCAAAGAATCTGGGTGGACTCTTGAACGGATACAAGAATTGGAGGTACGGACCAGCAAATACAACCCTCTGCGTGGATCAACATACATCGAACTTCCCGAAGCCATCAAACGCAAGCAGGCTATCATCAATGTCCAGAACAACGACAACCGCTGCTTCATGTGGGCCATTCTCTCCGCTCTCCGTCCAGTGGAAGACTATAAGCAGTGTGCATACCGAACACACCATTATGCAGCACATATGGACACTCTCAATTTTACAGGGATTGAATTCCCTGTTAAAATTCATGACATTCCGAAATTTGGGAAGATGAATGACCTATCCATCAACGTATACGGACTCACCGAAGATTATCAAGTATATCCGCTGATGATCACAACAGAAGAAAAGGATCCCCATATAGATCTGATGTACCTCAAGACTGACTCACATGCTCATTATGCCTGGATCAAGAACCTAACCCGTCTCGTATCAAAACAGCATTCAAACTACCAGAAGAAAATGTTCATATGCCGCCGCTGTTTACAATTTTTCACAACGGAGCCTATTCTCCACCGTCATCAGCTGAGTTGTAATCAGCACGAAGCCGTTCGAGTCATCATGCCGGAAGACAAATGGGTGATTTTTAAAAACATCAAACATACCATGAAAGTCCCATTCGTGATCTATGCTGACTTTGAGTGCATTACCCGACCAATAGAATCTTGCCAGCCGAACCCTGATAAGTCGTATACAGAAGCCTATCAAAAACACGAAGCTGTCAGCTTCTGTTACTACATAGTATCGACCACAGGACTCTTCAAAGCCCCTTACGTGTACCGAGGACCGAATGCAGATCAAGTTTTTATGGAGCGAATGAAGCTAGAAGCCCTGGAAATTCAGCAAGTGTACAGAGCTCCTTTACCAATGGACCCCTTAACCAAAGACGAGCTGGAGGCATTTCGGAAAGCAACTCGCTGCTACATGTGCAAGAAGGAATTCACCCAGAAGAATTACAAGGTCAAGGACCATGATCATCAAACGAAGAAGTTTCGAGGAACCGCGTGTAACACCTGCAACCTGAAGGCCAGAACTCCAGACTTTATCCCAGTGGTGTTTCATAACTTATCCGGATACGACAGCCATTTATTCGTGAAGTGCTTAGGAGGAGACGATTTCAACATCACAGTCATCCCAGAAAACACCGAAAAGTACATCTCATTCTCGAAGCAGATCGGCAAGGGACTTAGTCTTCGGTTCATCGATTCCTTTCGATTCATGGCGAGTAGTCTAGATCAACTGGCCAAAAATCTCTCAAAAGACCAGTTCAAACATGTGCAGGCACACTTTCCCTCCTCTCATGCTTCTCTCCTGCTGCGTAAAGGTGTATTCCCATATGATTACGTCAATCATCCAGACAAGTTCAAGGAAACCGAGCTACCACCCCGTGATGCCTTTTATAATCGCCTGAACGAATCGCACATCACCATGGAAGATTACCAACATGCTCAAGGAGTGTGGGATGCATTCCAGTTAAGCAATTTGGGCGAGTATGCTGATTTGTACGTGAAAACGGATGTTTTACAGTTAGCAGACATTTTTGAAAGTTTTAGAGATGTCTGCATGAAAACCTATGGCTTGGATCCCGTGTGGTATTATACCGCCCCCGGACTCTCTTGGGATGCTATGCTGAAGAAGACGTCAATTCGACTGGAACTGCTTACGGATTATGACATGCTATTGTTTGTCGAAAATGGTATCCGTGGAGGAATCTCGCAATGTTCTCACCGTTACGCAAAGGCAAATAACCCTTATATGCCAAACTATGACAAGTCTCAGCCTTCCAATTATCTATTATATTTAGATGCCAATAATTTGTATGGCTGGGCTATGTCCCAATACTTACCGTTAGGTAATTACGCTTGGATTAACCCGACGATGGACGTCTTACAAACCCCTTCGGACAGTGCACTTGGCTACATCCTAGAAGTGGATTTGGAGTATCCAGCCCATCTACACGATCTACATGCTGATCTGCCACTTGCTCCAGAAACATTAGCTCCACCCGGATGTAAAGAGAAGAGGTTGTTGACTACTTTGCATAAGAAAGAAAAGTATGTGGTGCATTACAGAAATTTGCAACTCTACGTAGAGCAAGGACTTCAAGTGACAGCCGTGCATAGAATTTTGCAATTCAGTCAATCGCCATGGCTAAAGACTTACATTGACCTGAATACCCAACTGCGCACCTCTGCTACGAATGAGTTTGAGAAAAACTTCTTCAAACTCATGAACAATTCAATTTTTGGAAAAACTATGGAGAATATCCGACGCCGAGTGGACATCAAGTTGGTCGGAAATGAGAAAACAGCTGAGAAATGGATAGCTCGCTCCAACTTTCAAGATCGCACCATCTTCTCCGAAACTTTGGCAGCATTTCATATGCGGCGGACCGTACTGAAATTCAATAAGCCGATTACCATTGGAATGGCTATATTGGATTTATCCAAGACGCTCATGTACGACTTTCACTACTCCAAGATGTTACCGAAATATTCAACTGAGCGACTGAAACTCCTGTACATGGATACAGATAGCCTTACCTACAATATCCATACCGAGGATGTTTACAAAGACATGAAGGAAGACCTGGACCTGTACGATACATCGGATTATCCTGTCAACAATATTTTCGGATTTCCTCTCGTCAACAAAAAAGTTATCGGGAAGATGAAGGATGAGACCAAAGGAGAAATCATGACTGAATTCGTGGGACTCAGATCCAAGATGTATGCCTTCAAAATAGGCCATGACAATATCACCAAGAAGCTGAAGGGGATTAAGAAGGCCACCATCCATCAAAAAATCAAATTTGAAGATTATATAAAGTGCCTGTTTCAACACCAAGAACTCGTGACCAGCATGAATCTCATACGATCCAAGCAGCATGACATATTCACCATTACTTCAAATAAGTTGGCCCTTTCCCCATATGATCAGAAGAGACACATCTTAGAGGATCGCGTGAGCACTCTTCCCTTCGGACATTACTCACTAGCCGACATGTGAGTTCATCAGAAGAGAACCATCTATAAATAAGAAGAGCATCTCCAAAGTTCATCATTCAGTATGGATATTTTACGACTGAAACATCCGTTTACTATGATAGTTGCAGGTCCCACAGGTAGTGGCAAGACACATTTCGTGAAAAAAATGATCGAAAATAAAATGATACTACCCTTTCCAAAAACGATGGTATGGTGCTATGGGATATTTCAAAAGTTATATGCAGAAATCCCAAACATTTCATTTCATGAAGGCTTACCTTCAAATTTAAATCAATATTCGGATGCATTGATTGTAGTAGACGATTTAATGAGTGAGCTTGGAAACGATGCTCAATTGACAAAGATGTTTACTAAAATGTCACACCACCGAAATATCAGTATCATCTTTATAGTACAAAATGTGTTTCATAAGGGAAAAGAAATGCGAGAAATTTCTTTGAATGCACATTACTTGGCGCTGTTTAAGAACCGAAGAGACCAATCCCAAGTCATGCATTTAGGACGACAACTATATCCGAGAAAAGTGAAGTTTTTTCAAGAGTGTTATGAAGATGCTACTTCGAAGCCGTACGGTTATTTATTCATTGATCTGAAAAGTAATACGGAGGATTCTCTACGCATGCGCACGGGGATGTTTCCTGGAGATATATATTACGTGTATCAACCTCGCTAACTTCATTTGTATTTCGTCTCTCACACTGGAAGGATGTCAGCCGTGATTGATTTTGAAGGGTTTCTGCTTCCGTCGGGACTATTTGTCGTCAAAGAACTAGCATTTTACGCCGTGAAAGACAATCATTTGTGGGGCGTATGGTATTTTCAGCCTCCGTCACCATTTGAAGAATTATCCCTTACGCAGAGAAATCAGTTTTCTTGGGTAACAAGAAACATTCATTGTATGGATTGGAGAGAAGGATCTTTACCTTATGTTAAATTTCAAAGTATTTTATATCTTTTGTTCGAAGTATTTTCCGATATTTACGTCAAGGGAATACAAAAGCAACATTTTTTAGAAGTGTTGACTAGACGCAAGTGCTATAATTTAGAAGATTTCGACTGTCCAAAAGTTGAACACCTGATGCCAACGCATGCATCCTGTTCGGTGCATCCTCCTGACTTTATCCATTGTGCATTGGTAAAAGCAACTGCATACGGAAAATTTTGCAGAGTGGCTTTAAATAGAGCTGTCAACAGTGACTACTATCATTCGATGTGAAGATGTCTACGTGTACGGAGCAAACCTTAGAGCTCCTGAAAGTGATCTCGAAAAGTAAAAATCCGAAGCAAATCGTTCAAAAAGTTCCCAATAGTATTATCAAGTCTTTGTGTGAATGCGTCTTGAACGTACTTCACGGAAACGTACCTCTCACTAACAGCCAAATAAATAGTCTTTCTAAGCATAAGACGTGCTTACGAAAGCTTTCAGACAAAAAGGTTCCTTTGTATAAAAAAAGAAAGCTACTTGTTCAAAAAGGAGACGGTTTTCTTTCAGTCTTATTACCTGCAGCTATTTCAATCATCAGCTCATTGATTCATGGAGCACAGTAAAAAGTTTATCTTGATACCTGAAGACAGGGCACAATTAATGGAACATCTCTCTGAACTGGATCGAAAAATGACAAGTATTCTTCAGAATAAACAACTCGCGGAAAGCGACAAAGCATCTCTCTACTTGCAAGCCCTACAAAAGTACACCCTGATCGACAAACAATCCCAAGAAATTCCTCGTGAACCAAACTCTTTTGATCAAGAAATAACAAATACCCTTCAGAATACAAATCTCACAGAAAGTGAAAAAGCTTCTCGGTACCTTAAAACCTTGGAAAATTACGACCAGCTTGGAAAACCACCTCCAGATTCTGATAAAAAGACGTTGCAAGATGTGAAGAAAGAAGATACCTTTGAAGATGCAGTTATGCATACCGTGCCTATTCGACACAGAAAGACTGCTATAGACATTTTACAGTTTTTGAAAAATCAAAATGGATTCAAATGGACGGACAAAGGTGAAATTATTTACCAAGATAAAGTTATCCCACACACTAATATTGTCATGCTGGTGAATGACTTTCTTCGTAATAGGAAAAAAGTTCCTGTCGGACAAGCTGTATTCTTAAATGCTTTACGAGATTTGCATTTTCCTTCCATGTTGGATGTAAAAAGAAAATTGTATAGAGAAAATAACATTGTAAAACCTTCTATGTATGCCCGCAGAAACAAATGGAGCCATTTTTAGTTTTTCAATAAATGATGTTGCTGTATCTTGTTGTCCTTTATTATTTTTACTTTACAGGTTATCTTTTTTCAATAAATATAAAAGTTACATTTGAATTCGAAAAATATATAGAAAAAATAAAATTAGTACGAGAAAAATAAATAATTTATAAGTAAAAATGTAAAAACAAAAAGAAAACTTTAGAATAAAAAAAAAAATATATATATATATATAAAAAAAAAATGTAAAAATAAAACTTAAGAATAAAAAAAAAATAGTAAAAATAAACTTTAAAAAGAAAAATGTAAAAAATAAATATTAAAAAAAAAAGAAAAAAATATATATAAAAAAAAAAGTTTAAAAAAAAAAAAAAAAAGTTTAAAAAAAAAAAAAAAAAAAAAAAAAATTTAAAAGAAAAAAGTTTTAAAAAAAAAATAGTAAAAAAAAAAAAAAAAAATCTTATAAGTGAAAAAAAAAAAAAAAATAGAATAAAAAATATGTATAAGTAAACTTTAAAAAGAAAATGGAAAAAAAAAAAAACTTTAGGATAAAAAGAAATGGAAAAAATATTAAAACTTTAGGAAAATAAAATATTATTCTATAAAAAAAAAGTTGTGTGTAATTAACTTTCAGAAAAACTTTTTAGTTAAAAATGGTGTACATAAAAGTAATGAAATCACTTCAAGAAAACATGACAGAACGCAAGGAATACAAATCAAATAAATTTATTTTATAAAAACTAATCTTACAGCATATTTCTTTTTTACAAATTGATACACTTGAAAATCTGATACATTGGTAATATACAGGTGATCCACTATAGAGTACATAGAATGACCTTGACATCGCTTCACTAAAAAATAAATACAATAGTGTCCGCACACGTTGGATGTAAGAGATTGTAAAACAATGGAATTCCATTCTATGTTGGAATAGTAAGATGTATCGATGCCGTAAAAATCAGGAGACATTCCGTAGGAATCATAAAATTCTAATTTTTTCTGAGTACTTGAAAACAATGCTAACCAATGAGAACCAGGTTGAGAGAAGTCGTCGGTATTTACTATAGCACACGAGTTGCTTTGTAAAGGTGGGAGGGTATTCTTCGCGAAGACTCCTTTGAAAAAAGGTGACGTCGCAGTGTCGTGCGATAGAATGTGAAAGAGTTGTTGTCCATTCATCTTCATTCAATTTCCAAAGTCAAACAGGATATTTCTTGTCTTGCTTATCTCAATTAAATTTTCGAATTCTGCGAACACAATGACGCATACAGTCTGTGGGAGCGGCTTACTATACTTAATTTCTAATCTTAAATTACTGTGTTTGATAAGATTCAAATGATCTCCAGCACACAGGTCTGGGGATAAATCAAACGCATAAATGACATTACCATCTGTGTACTCTTCTCTGGATATAAAGGAACCTCTATCTTCTCCTATTTTTCCAGTGCCCAAGAATAGACTTTGATAAGCTCTTATAAAGCTATTTTGAGCAAAATTGAGCTCTAATGGATTGTGAGGAACGGGTTGACCATCAATATATATTCCTATGAAATTTAAGTCAAAATGCTCGAAATGGAAAGGTGACTTGGTAAAAGATCCATGAAAGGCTTCGTTATCCACGCATCCAATGATGACTCGCTTCGGCATTTGACCAATAAATACACTATCTTGAACAATGGACATGTTTCCTTTCGGTATGGAATAAGCTTTACATAGCACCCTGTTGATGGGGTATTTTGCTGTCCCCTTCTCTAAAGCTTTTGCGTGTCCTAAAATAACTCCAGGACTTACACGGACTTTTCGTACAAATAAAGAAATTTTATCCAATACTACTTTAAATCCTTCAGATCCTTGCAAGCAAAATTCAGGTTTACTTCGTATCAATTTAATTTTTAAGTCCACTAAATTTAACAATAGTCTTTCTTGATGAAATAAATCACTATGAATACATCCAATCATATCTACGGATGCACTTTCTTTAAACAAATCGGAACGTTTCTTCAAGCCCTCATCTGAATCTTTGTAAAATAATTCTGATGTGAGTTGCGATGCCTTACTGTCTTGACCATGAGATAAAAGGGTTCGTAAATAAGATTCATATCCATATGTATTACTGGAATTTGAAACTAGCCGATCGTTCAATGTAATGTCCACTTGCGAAAATAAGGAATGTAAAAATAAATTTACAGGGCCAATATTTGCTTCTGTAGCCATAGGAGTGCCATCGTTCTTCAAAATCTTTGCTTTAACGTAAAGTTGAGTTTGACTAAGATCAACATAATCTTCGCCGCTACCGGAAATATGAAATTCTACTGGTCCGCCGTCAAAAACGTTGGAGAGGGGATGAAATTCTATCCACTGTCCACTCTGAATGACAGTTTGAGTCCCTGGCAGATGGAAAAGTTCCAACTCATTTTTTACACATTCTGGGGAATCTTTGAGTAAATACGCCATTACGGATCAAAAATATCACGTCCTATCACCTTGCGCTTCTTAGATGAAATGATTCCATTTCGTGTTTTACGCTTTCTTTTATACTTTCCCTTACCCACCATAGATTGGATTCGATCAACAGCTTTCTGAGCTATATTTCTCCCACTTTCTTTTGTTCTTGTCTTGACTGCTTCTTTCAGATTTTGTCCAGATAACACATCCGATGCGACTCGTGACCCGGCTCGTATAGCTTCTTTACCAATGGTTTTGGCACCTTTCACCAAGAATGGGAAAGCCGTTCTAAACAATCGACGAAATACAGTTCCTAATCCATAGCCTTTTTGAAAAGAGACTCCCTTATAATAAGGTAGGCCTTCACCTGTCTGAGAGGCATAATGTTCTTCGAATTTTTTTGTGCAGCACACGTAAGGTACTCTCATCTTGACTTCTAAAGTCTAAATGAACCAAGCAGTCCGAATGTTCGTGTATTTATAGAATTTGTCTTAATCGAAAATGTAATACGATTAAAACTTTTCCTTTTTCAAAGGGTACAAAGCCCCCTGAATTTAATCTCAATTCTATATTAATGGTTTGAAAGGAGCGTTGACTCACTGGTAAGTACTGAGGTCTATCATAATATTGACTAATCGTGTCACCGTCTTGTCCCTTTACTCTGATGATTCTCAAAAGAGGTGCATACACGTCCCCTACTATTTGTGGTGAAACCAGGTCCGTATATACGTAGAAAAAAGAAAGGCCTGCTTGAGCATCAGCTTGAATTTCACTTTTCATACTTCCTCGAATCATTGTATTCGGTTTAAAACCTAAAAGAGGACCAAGTTTCTCAAGATACAGAGAAGTACCTTGAACAGCATCAATTTTAGCACGCTTTGTCGTTTTGTTGTAAGAAAAAGTAAACTTGGAAGGATTTTTCGGAAGAGTTAATTGTAGGGTGGATACTAAATCATATAGGTTTTCATAATTTCCAGCGTCAATGTGTTTCTTTATCAGTTTTCCATCGCCATAATCGTAAGTAAATGTATTGTTTGCCGCATTGACATTATACCAAGAATGTGGATAAATGATTTCTGACAAACCAATTTCCCATTCTCCATTTAAATTAATTGGACTTGGCAGCTGAGTTATAAAATGAGAAATTTTGTTTGTAGGAAAAAACTGCAGACTGCTATCCGAAACTAACGTCACGTAGAAACTCATGATGGGTACTGAACGGAATACTAAGGAAGTAGATCTATTTATAGTATTTTAACATCTGTAACCCACGCATTAAATTTTTCAGGATATCCTAAGAATTTCACAAAGTATTCGATGACACCTCCTTGTTTTTTCCTTTTCTTGATAACTTTTTCCACTGGATAAAAACCAGAATCAATCACTTTCTGTAACTCTGCTTCATAAAAAGTACCTTCAATTTCTTCTCCAGACAGATCTTTTAACTTGTACACAGTCGGTATTCTAAGAATAATTTGGTTTACAGTAAAAATTTCCCGACTCCAATTTTGTTCATAACCTTTTTCAAAGTGTAGCTTTTGTCTGCTAATGCGTACCGTATCCCCAACTTTAAGTATGGGCGGTTTTCTTTTTAAAGTTTTGAGATTTCCATATAAGTTTTCTAAAACCTCATTTTTATTATCTGAATTTACAGAAGCTGGGGTCATTTTAATGCTTCGATGCCAGCTATGGTTGTAGCTATGCATGAAGTCAGGAATTACACCTATATACTTTTTAGTGTTAAATTCTGTAAAGTATTTCCACATCTTGGTTTTCAAAGTCCGATTAAATCTTTCAATTATGCTGGCTTTCGTTTCATTTTTAGTAGTAAAGAATTTAATATTCAACTTTTTTAAGTAATTTTGAACGAGAGCATTTGTCAGTTCTGTTCCGGAATCAGATTGAAGTAAACGGGGTGTTTTTTCCTTGAAAATAGTCTCCAAAGCACTTTTCACACTTTTTCCTGTTTTATCTTTTAAAGGTATGGCCCATGCAAATTTAGAAAAAATGTCAATGCATGTCAGTATATACTTATAACCTCTATTCAATTTTGCAAGCGATTGCATATCCACTAAATCAACTTGAAATTGTTCGTTTATGTTACCTACTAACACTCGATTACGCAGAAACTTGTGACGGATTGGTTTATGCAGACTATAGGAATCTTTCTGAGATAACCAATGTTTTACGTCCTTTACACTTCCATTAAATGTCCGTTTCAGTGCATTGACCCCTCCAAAACTATCCGAATGTCTAGGATCTCTATAAGCAGCATTAAAATTCATGTTTCCTACACGAAGACTAGCACACAAATGAATTTGAAAAAATTATGTTGAACTATTTATACATATCTAACAGAAACAGATCAGGACCACGAGAGTGAACCAAAGGCTTCTCGGAAAGTACTATTCCTTTAAGTTAATACAAAACTATATATTTTTCCTTGTTTAAAGCTATAATTAATATTATAAATAATATTTTTTTTTAAACTAATGTTTGCAATACAATAAATAAAAAAGAAGACGAAATGAATGATAAAACAATATTTATTTAAGTAGAAAATCTACAAAATGCTTCTTGAGCGATTTCAATCATATTTGAAATATTGACAGAGTTCAAAAATGGTATGGTTACAAAACTTAACACACTATGATTAGGTACAGGATTAAATGGAAATTGACATAATTTTTCATGAAATGCTTCCGCTACATAATAAGGTCTTAAATCCATAACAGCTGCATGAAAACGTTTCACTGTATTTTCGGCCAATAGAGTTTCGTCTAACGTATGTAGTGGATTCACCAATTCATTTCTTTGTGAGATAACATCGTAAAAAGCGGACTTTACCATATAAGTCAGAGAACTTTGGACTTCATCCATGGAAGCACAAACAGGAGCATGGTATGGAATAGACGTTTTGGCCACCAGTTCATAAAGTTGTTTAAAGGAAGCACGACGATACTTTTCCCGCAGTGCAGAACTCATAACAGAGTCGCCGATCGAAAACAGCTTTTCCCATTGGTCATTGGTGACAGTTACATCCCTTGTATAGGTTCTACCGCTTCGGCACGTAATTTCACTTTTTAACTTCATACTGGAATCAAGCAGCTCAAAAAGTATTTCTTTGTCGTCGTCTTCATCTTTAATGCTGAGTTGAGTTTCCGATAAAATGGACACAGGATCGCTTGCTGGCTTGAATGGGTTCTCAATAAAATAGTCCACAAAAGGGTTCTCTCTAAAGCACTTTGTCTTGAGAGGCTCGCATCCAAGGAGAATCGAGAATTGGGATGGCGATAACGTAACTCCATCAGTCGAAGGATAGTACTTTTCTCCACATTTCTTGTATCGACGAATATGAATCAGAACTCGCTTGTTGAAAAAACTGCAGGAAACAAAAATATCGTCTCCAAGGCGGAAGGTTCTTGGTGGAATATCTTCAATCATATTATCAGAATCAGCTTTTCGTTTTAAAGAAGTCATTTTAAACAAAGTTAAAGCTAAACTAGAGTAGTCGCAAGAGCAGGTTCTACTGAGAGAATGTCAGAGCTAGGCTCGAACGTCGTCTTTTATACCGACGACGAAGAAGAATTGCCCCCTCTTCTGGCCTGTGATTGGTTCTTCATGATGTCATCCTTAAACAAGCATCTGATTGGTCCGTTCCCCTACATGCAGCGCCGCCTTGCGGTTACAAGCAGAACTAGTAAAACCTTCCCCCACCTGCGTGTGACGTCACTTACTGACACCTGATTGGTTGTTCATGAGGTCATCCTCACACAAGAACCTGATTGGTCCGTTCCCGTACAAACACGGTGTGACACGTTGAGACACGGTGGGACATGCCCATCGGCAGCGATGAGTCATCAGCACCTGTTCCCATGTCCCCTGCGTGTGACGTCACTTACTGACACCTGATTGGTTGAGGTCATCTCCATTAAGCCACGCCCCCTCGGCTTGACAGACGAGATCCGCCCTGATCCACGGCTTGACAGACGAGATCCTCACAAATCCACAGAGCACCGCCAAAATCCACCAAAATCCACACAGCACCTCGTATTCCTCAAAATCCACCAAAATCCACGTCTCAGAATCGGTCTTTTTACACTACTATTGTATTTTCGATGCGAGATTGTCAAATTAGACAGCTTGAAGGGGGATGTAATGCCCCGAACGACTGCATGAAAATAGTCCCAATTGATATCCTGAGTAGTCAGAGGAGCACACCAAAAATTATTTAAATCAATAAGATTGAAGTCCGTGACTTTTAGAAGAGAAAAACAGCAAATGACAATATTACTGAAAATATTCACTGATTTTTACTTATCTACATAGAAAATAGTGAAACCATAAAACAGCTTATTTTATCTGCGCCGATAATTCTTTTCTAAACAGAAAAAAAAATCGAAACATTTAAAAACAATAACACAAATCACCTAACAAATAACTACGACCATTAAATTCCGCTAAAAAAAATAGTTAAATATTCATCCAGATTTATAATTTAACAAACGGCTAAAAAACACCTCCGTAGTTCCCAAAATGTCCTATCTCTTTAAAGACACCCACTGCCATACCATCGCATATTTTTAGCTCAGTAATTGAAGAAGAAGGTGAATTATTAATTGACACGGGAACACAAGAAGACTTGCCTTTGCTGTTCCTCTTGCAATTTGAATATTTCATCATCACCATCCGCCCGTAATGGAGTCATGCAGCAGGGAAAACTGCCCGAGAGTTACGGCGGCGGGGCAAAGTCTGAGCTCGAAGAAATCTGGGAGATATTTGGGGTACTTTTAGTGTTTTGTATGTAAATGTTAACGTGTAAGTGCAAAAGCCGTGAATCTACAGATTCACAATACATTTTCTTAGTATCGTATCTATCAGTGTATCTGCAGATTCCATAGTGAACCTGCAGATACACTGATTTGTTTTAGTGAAAGTGCGAAATAATTTACTAAATAAGAGTTTTCGGCTCTTTCACTAGAGAATCTGCAGATACACGTATTCCGAATTGTGAAAAGTGCAAAAGTTTGTTATTTATAAGATATCGGAAAATAAATAAATGACATTACATTTCAACAATTGTCAGTATTTTTTAGAATTAAAAAAAATCTAATCAATGTAATTTAATACATTTCTCATTAAATCCCTTCATAATTTCATATAGTATATTAGATTGCAGAATACAATTAGAAACAATATGAAGAATAATTTATCGGGAATCTGATCTACCTATTCGAAATCCCATCAATGTCTGTTTTAGATCTACTTTGCTAATCTTCTGCAGTTGTGGAGGGAGGTAAAGATAATCTGCACGGATTAACGTTGATTGTTTACAAATGTTGGTATTCAAGTAAGCTTTCAAGAAAAGATAAGCTTACCTCCTATAATAAATTGAGGAAATATGTTATGAAAGGCTCCTTGAGATCTTACATCGCCAATAGAAGGAATTAACGCATTCGCATAACGATAAGTCAATACCAGAAGTCATTTTATTACTAGGAGCCCATTATTATTAGGTTGAATAGGTAGCACAGTAGAGCTGCGCAATGGAGGATTGGCGATGGTCTTAAATTTATCTCAAAGAAAAGACCCAGTAATATTGCTTTGTAATTTAGAACCATTGTCAGATGACAAGGACAGCACTTGACTTTGCACACTACGCAACCTGAAAAGGCGTTAAGATATTGGACCACGAAGAATTAAACCTGGACCAGTCCTCTATACACGACAGATATTTTTTGGCGGACGATAAAGAACTAAATAGGTAATCCTCCGATTACAAGCCCGCTACGAACTCTCAATTCGACGATTATTAGCAAAATAATTTACTTTATTTATTAGAATATTAACACATTATAGGTACACAAAGAGCAATTGGCGACACTGTTTGGGACATATCCCGAAAGTAAGATCCGGTTCACTGGCCGAGGACAACACCTGAAATGGCTACAGTGTTCGTGGGTCTTTCCTTCGATATAGATCCCGAATCATAGACAATAGCCCATTGTGCAGTTCAAGTACGACGTTAATTAACAACCAGATTATAAATATAAAATATAATATAATTAAGGATGTGACTTAAAATACAAATTTTAATAAAAGAAGGCTAATATCCCAATAATGTACCAAGTTTATCATAAAGTCGCTAACTTTCTTTGAGTCGAAAGGTACGCGAAGAAAACGAAGTGTAAGCGTCATCGCATGCTAGAAGAACAATCCATTGAACAATCTTAAACAACTGATGAAATAACACTGATTTTAAGATTCGACTTGACATTTTAATAATAGAAGTTGACTGTTGACATACATGTCATTTAAAATATTGACTTTCAGAAAAGTAATGATCCAGATTCAAAGATAAAAATGAGGAAAGTTATTTAACACATTTTGAAACACATATTTCTAAATTTTGTCATGACGAATTATTCTTCTGAAATTTCCATTTAAAAAAACTTCTCTGGTTTTAAATTTATTTTAATATTTCATTAAAGTTTTATTTGTAAATTTAATAATATGATGAAAAACACGTTTATAGTTAGTTATATTTGTTAAATAAATATGTAAATGATTTCATGTCCAATGTTTATATCATTAAATGTTTTAAATTTACAGGTTAAAATTATATAAGACATACCATATGTTCATGTGATTATATTTAAATTCTTAAAAATATAAGAACAAAAAAGTTGTCATTAAATTAATAAAATGAACATACGAGTATAATTTTAATAACGCCTAAAAGCCATTTTTTAAAATTAATGTTTTCGTAATAAAACTTTAAAAGTTTATTCGAAGTTTTTGGTGCATATGCACATTAATTAGATATATATCGGTGTGTATAGGGGACTGGTGCATGTTAAATCTGATCGGGTTTCAACAGCCTGACGCCCATTTAGGCTGCGTCAGGTGCCAGCTCGAGTGTTGTCCACGTCATCTGACCATTGTTTAAAAATACGAGACAGTGGATCCCGGGTCTTTCCTTCGAGTTAGTCCCCGTACTGTCTCCAGTAGCCGACAGTACAGCTCTAGTGCAACGTTAAATTAACCAAACAAAGTTAATTATAAGTAACTATTTGGGACTTTATTTATGAGTTAATACTATAGATAATTAATTGAATTTTGAAGCTTTTAGTGAAAATGTTATGGGTGTTAAATGCATTAATTATTTCCAAGTTGAGCGGTTCTATAAATCATTAACTCTGCACAGCTCGCACTGTGTCTGAGAGACACAAACCAGGTAAATCGAACGCAATTGGAAAAATAAGGACTGGGATTGCGTATTCATGTTAGGGACCGTCACTTATTACGTCACGCATCGCGATTTGATCCGCTTTTGGTTATTTCATTAAACAATGCCGAGGATCAGCACACATTCAACTAGAGTAGAATAGGAAACGATCGTCATAACACATAAATATATTTACAAATTGCACAGCAGAAAGCTAGTGTTTCATTTTCATACATCTTTTCACTCCAGCTAAAACAATTTATTCCCCCTTACTTTCCCGAACGGTAAAACAACAACCATTCGAACTTCTGATCACCCTTTTCTCCCTATGAGCGGTCGATTGGATGCATTGGTCCTCTCATTCCTAATAATGTGATGGTCCCTAATAGTAAAGGATGTCATTCCAGTAAGAATCTGTTCAATTTGTCTCGTCTCCGATTTACCTTGCATTGAGGAGCGCGAGTGCTGCGGGGTTAATAAGATTTTACTGAAGTTTATCTTATTATACCTTATCGAAAAAGAAAAAAAAAATTATATTCTTAAGACATTTAAGCATTATTTTTCTATTATGTTTTTAAACTATGTTTTATTTACTTGGCGTGTATGTCATATAATTATTATATACTGTTTTTAGTTTTACGGCTTAATATCAAAACATTTATTTAAAGATTAAAATAAAATCTTTCATCCCTTGCGATTTTTATTTCCTTCGCACTGATTTAGATTTTTTTTTTTTACTAGCTGCACTTTGTAAACTTCAAAGAAACCCTCAATCACTGGTCAATGTTCCAAACAAACAAAAAAAGGTGTTCTGCTTTTCCTTGAGGGAAAGAAAATTACACCAAAGGATACCAGACAAACAAGTTGGAATCTCTTCGCTGATATCGATCAACCAAAAAATGCACTTTTAGGAAAGTATCCTCAAATTACAGTATTTTGTTTATAGAAACTAACTTTTCCCGGAAGCAATGAGGCGCATTAAACACCCTACGTGTAAAAAAATCGTAAACAGTCTAGTATTTCTGACAAATACGTTATTAATGAGAGTTAAATGACCGTGTAGAAAACGGGCGAAATGAAAAGGCTTGGATGTCTATAAAGTTTTGTAGGTAGTCATTAACTTTTCGAGTGAAAATTGATTATGACAATTAACACGGTTTAAGAAAATTTTACAATGAAGTATGTGAAGAACAAAGCATATTCTAAGATTTTAAAATAAATATTATTGAAGAGCTTTGGTTGGTTGAATTAACGTTGCATTAGAGTTGGGCTATTGCAGACAGTTCGAGGTGTAACCAATATAATGTCTATAAAATCCTGTAGGTAGTCTTTTTAACTTTCAAGTTAAAATGGATTACGGAAGTCATCACTCAAGTTTACAAAAACGTCAGAAATAAGTAGGTAAAAAAATACATTTTTTAGGATTTTAAAATAATAATGAACGTCGCACTAGAGCTGCACAGTGGGAAATCTCCGACGGTTCGGGGTCTATCTCGAAGGAAAGACCCGAGAACGATGCCTCGTATTTTTGAACCATGGTTAGATGACGAGGACAACACCTGATCTGGGACCCACGCCTTCAATAGGAGTCAGGACTTTGGACCCCGATCAGATTTATCGTGCACCAGTCCCGTATACACGCCAGTATAATTTGTTGGATATTCTGGACGACTTTCTAGTAATTTTGTAGTGAAGCTGGCAACCCTCCGATCGCAAGATCACTACTTTTTTACTTTTCTATGTCAAGCCCATTTCCCGGATTCGAACCACCAATCCTCTGATTAGTAGCTGAACGCCTTCCCAACTGAGCAACTGGGGCTCGAAAACGTTGCATTAGAGTTGGGTTATTGCAGACGGTTCGAGGTGTAACCCAATATAATGTCTATAAAATCCTGAAGGTAGTCTTTTTAACTTTCAAGTTAAAATGGATTACGGAAGTCATCACTCAAGTTTACAAAAACGTCAGAAATAAGTAGGTAAAAAAATACATTTTTTAGGATTTTAAAATAATAATGAACGTCGCACTAGAGCTGCACAGTGGGAAATCTCCGACGGTTCGGGGTCTATCTCGAAGGAAAGACCCGAGAACGATGCCTCGTATTTTTGAACCATGGTTAGATGACGAGGACAACACCTGATCTGGGACCCACGCCTTCAATAGGAGTCAGGACTTTGGACCCCGATCAGATTTATCGTGCACCAGTCCCGTATACACGCCAGTATAATTTGTTGGATATTCTGGACGACTTTCTAGTAATTTTGTAGTGAAGCTGGCAACCCTCCGATCGCAAGATCACTACTTTTTTACTTTTCTATGTCAAGCCCATTTCCCGGATTCGAACCACCAATCCTCTGATTAGTAGCTGAACGCCTTCCCAACTGAGCAACTGGGGCTCGAAAACGTTGCATTAGAGTTGGGTTATTGCAGACGGTTCGAGGTGTAACCCAATATAATGTCTATAAAATCCTGAAGGTAGTCTTTTTAACTTTCAAGTTAAAATGGATTACGGAAGTCATCACTCAAGTTTACAAAAACGTCAGAAATAAGTAGGTGAAAAATAATACATTTTTTAGGATTTTAAAATAATTAACGTCGCACTAGAGCTGCACAGTGGGAAATCGCCGACGGTTCGGGGTCTGTCTCGAAGGAAAGACCCGAGAACGATGCCTCGTATTTTTGAACCATGGTTAGATGACGAGGACAACACCTAATCTGGGACCCACGCCTTCAATGGGAGTCAGGACTTTGGACCCCGATCAGATTTATCGTGCACCTGTCCCGTATACACGCCGGTATAATTTGTTGGATGTTCTGGACGACTTTCTAATATTTTTGTAGCGAAGCTGGCAACCCTCCGATCGCAAGATCACTACTTTTTTACTTTTCTTTGTCAAATTCACCAAACGGGCTCGAAATAGCAATCCTCTGGTTACCAGCTGAATGCCTTTATCCACTGAACTACCGGGCCTCCATAGTTGATTGGAAAAACTAAAACTAGAGCTGCACAATGGGCTATTGGCGGCGGGCAGGAACTTCACAGAAAGACGACCTGAGAACACTGATTTGTACTTTTGAACCATTGTCAGATAACGAGGTATAAACCCGAGCTGGGACCCCACTCTCTGAAATTCCACACCACGACCAACTGGAGGACAGTTGGACGATGAAAAACTTAACGTGCACTAACCCCTTCTATACAGCGAAAGCATCTTTAAATAAAGTTAGTTTAAAGACGAAATTAGACTCACAACTCTCCGATCACGACCCCAAGCCAATGAATAGTACACTCCAAATCATCTTACATTGAACGCCCGATGCTCTCTGACTAGTCAATCATTGCAGAAACAGTAGATGGCAAAGACCTTTGTCCTGTAATTATTACCAACGCTGTCAGAAATAGAAAACGTCCTTATTTATAGGCAGCGCAGGGCATTGATCAAAAGGGGTGCCATGTTTCGCGCTGTCAGGGAAGAAATAAGCAACAAAAATGCCCCAATCGCTGCGATAACGATAGCATCAACTTACCCTTCCGTGATACATTGCTCCTATATCGCGGGATAGGAGAAGGTTATTTTTCTGGTATCTAGCTAAAAAGAATTTTACAACTGTGTCTTTTTTGAGTCAATGGCGTCTTAGAGGTGCTATTTTTGGTACTTTATAATATTTGAAAGTTTTGACGGTAAAAACATATTGTTATATAGTAATTTGAAACTTCGTGTGTGACTGGGTATTACGTGAAGCGTTTTTACAACACGTTAGAGCAGTAGGGCTGGTCGCCAAAAAAATCTCGACCAGATAAATGGGAATGTTCTTTTTGAAGTGAATGCGTCCAAGTCGTTACAGGTACATGGACAGAAACTTGATCAACATAAAATGTTGATAATATATATGAAATGTACGAAATACCTGTCCGGCACTGATCAATGTGCATCTACGTGAAAAAGTATGCATAAGGAAACAATGAAGGCGACAAATCGGAGATCGGTCCAGCATCTGATTTCTCGAGTTCAAAAACTTCGAGCATGAATGGACTGTAGTAGAGCGAATATGACGTCATAATCGTGAAACCAACATCTCAGACCGAATGGCCTCAAACACGTGACTGACTTCTTTTCAAAATTATGAATTAAAAAATACTCGCGATTGGCTGATGAATTGGGAAATGTGTAACAGTGAAAATTTATGAATGGAATGACGTAATTAACACGTGTCTGAGGCCATACATGTTGGACTCACTTTGATGTTAGCAAAATTATAACATTATGTTTTCTCTACTCTGAAGGATCCATGCTCGAAGTTCAAAAACGAATGCATTTTCCGTTGCGCATACAAATTTGCTGGCCTGGACTATGTAAAAAAAAATTTCATTGGACATCATTGCTGCCGTCTATGACTCCGGTTTTGCTGGTGTATAAAAAAAGGGTCTTTAGCCGTTTTTCACACACTTGCAAAACCAGAGACGGCGCCGGTCTTGGTGTCTTTTAATACGTGATCTGTTCCTTCGAGCAATGTTTTTTTTTTTTTCATTTTGTACGAAGGGGCCTAAAAATACTTTTTCGCGGTTGTGATGACGATCAAAATCGTTATGCAACTGTTCACAAATACTGGCAATAACATTAATATGCAGATGTTGTTTTTGTTAACATATTATAAATTGTTTATTTCCACACTTTTTGTTTTTGATTTTATTTGAAACAATCAGTTGTTTTACCCATAAGCAGTATTTACATTCTTTAAGTTTTATTAATGTCACATCATTCTTGATCAATTTGCTCAATTTCCTAACGACTGAAATACTCGTAAACGATGAAAAAACATTATAGGATCACGATGAGAACAACTATAACACTGAAGCAATTGTAAAGAAAATACAAACACCTCAGAAAAAATACACACCTCACTTAAAGAAATACGCACCAAAAATATAGACCTACATGGAAAAAGTGTTCATAAGGAAACATAGAAAGCGAAAAATAGGATCCGGTCCGGCATCCGATTTGTCGCATTCAACACTAGCTGCACTTCCGTTGCTGATGCCAGTGCAGGCAAATTTGCCGGGCCGTACTACATGAAAAAGTTTTAATTGTAAAACATTGCAGCCGGTGCCGTTATCGGCCCCGGTTTTCCCGGTGTGTGAAAAAGTGCCCTGAAGTCAATCTAATAAAAGATAAGGAATAAAAAAAATATATATAAAAAAAATACTCGTAACACAACAGTATAAAGCAAAACAAATCAAACCACTTATTTCTCTCCCAAATAGCTAAAGAGCCAAAATATCGCTACAATATTTCTATCAACTTGTCCTCCAACTAAAGCGAGCCATGATAGATAGACCGCATTTGACATTTCTTCTAGGGCAATTTCAGTTCACCCCAGAAACTTTTCTTTGTAGATTCTTGCAGAAGAATTCAGGACGGCAAGAGCAGATTAGGGGAGTCTCACTGCGTGGGGCAGGAGTATTGATTCGCTGAGGGTGAGAACGGGATGGATTCAAGAAATGATTCCGATATCCAAGGAAATGCTGAAGATTTCTTTCGCATTTGTCACATAGACTTCAAGCTAATTGCTTTGGCTGGGTTTTATTACGGGGATGGATATTAAAATGTTGTGGATTACTGTGAAGTTTAATTATTTTGTTCTTTATATATCAATATAAAAGTTAGGAAATGGTTATTTTTAAATTATTTCTTGTGCTGATAATACTGGAGAAAATATAGACAGTTTTACTCTTGCATAACATAAATGACTTTATACCAAAGCGAGATAGTTTTAGTGGCATGTACTGGATCTATCCAACAGAATCTACCTTTATACAGCAAACTTTTATCTACAGTGGCATCGCGATCTGGAATGCACAGGGAAGAAAAATTTTCACTGACAAGTTGAAATATCGGTCTCATTTTATTAAGTTTTGCATTAGGGTGTGTTACTATAAATCTACTTCTTCATTGTTCACAAAACGCAGATATCTTTTTGTGATTTGAAAACTGTCGTATGTCATAACGTTGCGGAAGAATGGAGTTTGAAGGAAAATCTTTGAACTCAATTCGGGGGTTTCACGGAATAGAAACTCATTTTTCTTCTGCCCGAACTGACTTCGGGCATCAAACATTTTTCACATTTGAGTTGCCCGAACTGGATTCGGGTGGCACTTGCAAAAGGTTAAAGAAGTAAATATACAAGATTTACTATTGTTGTTCTACATTAGTCGTTAAAATAAATCTGGTAATAATTTAACTCCTTGACCGGGAAATTTTTTCGATACATGCCCTTCCAAAAAATGACTTATTTCTGATTTTGGGAAGTGTTAGCTGAAATGATACGAGTCAAATACATCGAAAATATGTTTGAAAGCGACACAAGTAGTCAATTGCTATACAATTACCATGACGAGTACTACTCGTCATTGTCTGTCTGGGACTCGTCATTCCCGGTTAAAGGGTTAAGACTCATGTAAAATTCATTAATCTCATTTAGTCACAAATTATTTTATCAATATGCATTTCTTTCAGATCAATAGTTAATAGTTTTTAAGACTTTAAATGCATAAATTTGTGTTAAAAACACGTGTTAAAGTGTTTACTAATGTTATAAAAACCACCATAAAAATTTTAGAAATATATTTCAAGTAGTTTTTAACCCTCAAACAGTACGTTGAGGGTAGGATCCGACCGAACGTTTTTTTTCCCCTCTCTCTCCCTTATCGTGCTCCCTTCGAGTTCCTAAAGTTTTTTTATTAATTTCTAAAACTATTAAGTATATAAACAAAACAACATAATACGTAAAACTAATATATACATTTTCATCTCAATTATTACATATTTCGTCTCAATAGATATTTCGTGTCAATCCATCGTACCGTTTGAGGGTTCAGTATACTCTCCAAATATGAAAAAAGTACATTTCAAGTAAATTTGCTTACCTTTCACTCCCAACTTTTTTTGTCGTCGTAAAAAATAAGTTTTTCTTTTAAATTGTGTTTTCTAGTCATCTAAATATGACATCAAACCTTTACATGACTGTTGGATCACTTATTTAGAAAATTAAAAGACTCAATGGATCAATCTTTAAAGCATCCAATATCCATTAATATGATTGCTATGGTAATTCCAATATGCAGATCGATATGCTGAAAATTATCGCTGAGTTGGCGCATTTGCCACAATTCTTTTATTATAAAGTCATTACTCTTCCCAAAACGAGTTCGAACTCGCAACTTCCTTATTGCGAGCTCGGCGCTCATATTCCCAAGCCATTGTTTCCTTCCCTCTTCCCAAACAAGTTTAAGGAAAGGTATATACAAATATATTAATAAATAATTTTGTATTGTTTTAAGAATACTTACTATTTTGAACAAATCGACATGAAAATTAATCTTTGATTATAATGATATAGAACGTAAATATTAAAATAAAGGTTATCATTTGTATTATACAGTATCTAATCGTGCAAAAATTTTACAAGTTAATGATTTTTTTAAATTTATTTATTTGAAAAATAAGAAAAATCCAATTTTTCCAATTCAATTTTTATACATTTTCCTTCTTTGACAATTATACTCTTTTGCACTTTATATTGTTGTCCAATTATAATCGCATAAATTGAACTGTTACTGTTCCTTTGCAACCCTGCACACCAAAGAAGAATAAAACCACTCACATAATTACTTATTGGCAAACAATCCAGATCAAAACAAACTGTCACAAGGCGATGAAACAGAAACTTACAAAGAAACGAAAACTCTCCAATACCATACGTTCAACTTTCCCCAAAGTGCTTCAAACCAAAGTGGATCGTATAAATAGCATTTGGCAAGGCGCGATGGATATAAATACAACGCCCATTCTAAAAAATAACAAAAAATATATGGCCTGTTCTACACGAACGAATGAAACGCGTGTGAGCTTCTCGGTGATTCGACATTTCGACCACGTGGTATCCCCCCCCCCCCTCCTCCTCCCATTTAACCCTTTAGAGATGGGTGTATGGCATCCCACTGGAAACACTCGGGTATTTGAACAGCCTGTTTGGTTGGTTGGATTAACATCGCACCATAACTAGACAATGGGTTATTTGCGAAGGTTCGGGATACCTCGCGAAGGAAAGACTCAGGAACACTGTCTCGTGATTGGTCACATAACGAGGACAAAACCTGAGCCGGCATTCCAGGCTGTTCTCTTCTGTATATTGCTACGTTATAGCATCAGAATGTTATTTAAATGTAAAATAATGTACGTTCTTTTGGTGAAAAATGCGGTGATGAGTACCGGACAGTATATAAAAAAAGTTACATTGTGTAAAAAAAAATACTTTAAATAATAAATTTTTCATATATATCCTAACCAATTAAATCTATAAGGAAACAATTATTTCTAACTATCGTATTTATTATTTCTGTACTAAAGATCCCTTTTACGACTCTTAGACGTACGAATCTGAACACATATGGTATCAAATGAAAGGTAATTTCATGGACCAGTGACGAATTGCACTTTTATCTCATAAACATCAACGTGTTTTTTATGTGTTTAAAATAATTCATTTTAACGGTTTTTTTAAACAAGACAGTGATAATGTTGCCGTCTATGAGCAGACCTTTAAACGTTTTGATTTTTTGGGCATAAAAGATTCGCTATTATCTTTCACCCGATTGGGTGTGCGTGACGGGGGGGGGGGGGGGGGGGGGTCACGCGATAATTATCGCACGGTCATGCTAGTTTTATATAGGATCCTATGTCGATTAACGCTTTAACATGTTCACTGCCAGTGGCTAAAAGGATGCAAGTCTACTATTGCCTTTTATGTGTTATTTTGAAGGACGTATCACGCGCCTGTGCGTAGCCGGCAGCGAACATGTTAAAAATATAAAGCGTGTTCCCTTTAACAGCATTTCACATGACCAAAACAGACATCTCATTCCAGAAAAGGTCCCTAAACCCAGAGAAAAAATAACCGCTAAAACGATTTTATAAATGACTTCCGCCAAATTCAGATTGGTCTCTCGTTATAAGGAATGAATGGGTTGTCTGCCTCGAAAAATGAGTTTTCGGTAGTTAATTGCAGGATTCAACCCTTTTCCCCGGCGCTCAGAAATACCCCCTGCGAATTCTTTCGGAAAATAATGGTAAGCGTAGTTTCCATGTTAAGCGGCCGAATGAGGGAGAGAGTCCGTATCAGAGTTCGGTTCACAGCATGTGTAAAGCGAACTCGTAATCGGAGGGTGATCATACAATTCGATCCTTTTGCCCAAAATTACCTGCCTAGCTATATCCAATTTAAATTGAATTAAAGTTTTTAACGGTTGTTCAAAAACCTGTGTTGTTCGCATGCATGTCTTAAAATTGAAATTGCAGACAGCGGGCATATTGCGTATCTACATAGCACATGTGTTGAAATCATTGTGAGCCTGTTCGATCATTTTCGCAGTTCAATTTACAATAAAACTCATTATTAAACATCACTAAACATTGGATTGTCATCGGAATTACGTAAGCATGTCAAGTCACTTTAAGAGACAGTTAAAATTAAGTTGCGAAATTTGATTGGTTGCTCAGTAAGAAATGTCAGCATAATACCTTCAAAATTGTGAAATTGAATTTTTTATGCAAGAAAAATGCGTTTTTTTTGTTTGTTTTTTAAATCTGTTAAATTAAAAGTATTTGTTTCAAATTTCTTAATAAAACCTGTAAAGAAACGTTCACTTTTGAAGCAATGGAATTATTGAAGGAAAATGCTGATTTTTTAAAAAAGTTTTATGCAGAGGAAAAAAAATGCAGTTTTTTTATTCAAAATTTCTTAGTAAAATAATATAATTATAATAATAAAATAATATAATTATAATAATAAAATAATATAATTATAATAATAAAATAAAATAATTATAATAATAAAATAATATAATTATAATAATAAAATAATATAATTATAATAATAAAATAATATAATTATAATAATAAAATAATATAATTATAATAATAAAATAATATAATTATAATAATAAAATAATATAATTATAATAATAAAATAATATAATTATAATAATAAAATAATATAATTATAATAATAAAATAATATAATTATAATAATAAAATAATATAATTATAATAATAAAATAATATAATTATAATAATAAAATAATATAATAATAATAAAATAATATAATTAAAATAATATAATTATAATAATAAAATAATATAATTATAATAATAAAATAATATAATTATAATAATAAAATAATATAATTATAATAATAAAATAATATAATTATAATAATAAAATAATATAATTATAATAATAAAATATACATTTCTCAATACATTTCTCATTTTTCAATAATAAATAATATATATTTCTTAATATAATAATATTTTAAAGGATGAGAAAAAAAATGGTGAAGAAATATAAATAATTAAAAGAGAATAAACGTTTTTAAAAATTGAAAAAGTTTCATTTTGAAAAAAAAAAAAAAAAAAATTACTGAATTTTTGTGCGAAATATTTTTCCATTATATAATTATTACAATAATATACATTAAAACTTTTATTCAAAAATAAAAATATAATTTTTAAAAAAATCCATAAATGTTAGTTTGACGCCAATCAATATGTTAGACACCAATGAGGCTTAATATAACTTTTCCCACTCAGTGAGTCTTTAGTGGGGTGCGTAGTTTTGCTTTCGTCATCCTAGGCGATTTTGCCCTAGGACTTATAGGACGGGGGTCGCACCCTAACCCTAATACCAAAACCGATCAATAGCATTAAAGCACTAGGGTGGCTTCGGGTAGACTACAATGGGGTAGAGTGGTTTCCCTCATAACAATGTCATTCCGTTGTACTGGTATTGTGACTCCAATGCTTATTTAACTGATTGTTTGGGAATACTCCACTACTGCAAGTTACTCTTAAGTTGGTGTTGTATTGATTGCTGTTGGAATAGTTTAGGTTTTGCTCAAAAAATACGTGGGGCGTTAGTATAAGTTTTTTTTTATATTTTGATTTGAATTAAAATATTTCCAGCAAAAAAAGTCAGCATAAAACATATATCAAAATTTTGAAATTGAAGGTTTTATGCAGGAAAACTGCAGTTTTTTTAAAGATCTATAAAATTAAAGGTTTTTGTTTCAATATCCTTCATAAAAACCCGCAAAAAAAACATCAATTTTGAATCATGAAGGGAAAATGCAGTTATTTGAAAAAATTTATGCAGGAAAATTAAAAACTTAAAAAAAACCTGCAGTTTTTTATTTCAATATCCTTTATAAAACCTTCAAAAAACCTTCAATTTTACAATTTTGATAAAGGTTTCATGCTGACTTTTTTTTGCTGGGTTGTTAGTTGTTAATGTATTAATCCGTTCACTCGAGGAGCACGTTTTATATTAAAGTTCTTTTTATGGAACTGTTACACCCCGTTACTGGTCTTTTCCCTAATGTTTGCTCCGATATGGCCCAAGTGAAGTCATACTTTTAAATGGGGTTGGATAAAGAACAAGCTAATGAAATAAAAGTTTTATTATGTTTAACCTTCAAGTGGAGACGCGCGGTAAATTCTACATCATTCTAAATATGGTAGTGGTCACCAAGACGCACGTCTGCACTTAAGGGTCAAGAACATCATACAGTTCCTTTTTCAGTTTGATAAACAGGGAACAAAAGAACATTACGTTATTTTTGTAACTGAGAGTTATATCTCGTGTGCAAAGGGTAAACTGTTGTATTTAAATATTAATATTTTGATATTTAACGCGTATGTCAATCATGTTGGGAAAAAAAGATACAATAATTCTTCAAGTTCATTTTTTGAATTTCTTTGCATCGATTCAAAGTATTTTATGTTTTATTATTAGAGAATAATTTTAATAGTTTTTAACAATTTAATATTAAAAATGTATAAATATATAAATTTTTTAGCACATTAATACGTCTAAAAGTCAAACAAGATACAGATTTTATTAATAACACTTTTTTATTGAAGTGAGAAATTTGGAATATTTTGAGTTGGCAGCCAAGATAGTCTATACATATTTCTACTTTGCGAAATTCAGCACTTAAGTTGGCGAACAACAATATTTTTTTAAGATGTTTATTGACTTTATACAAGAATGTTTTTAAAAGTATTTTATATACATGGCGGCCACAAATTGCGGGGCGATATTCATTGTTTTTGACAGTTTAAGAACACATTATAAACTATTAATTTTGCTGTACTTTGCTTGTTAATGATATAGCTAAATGACTTGCTTAAAATGTAAACGAAATAGTTGGTCAATTTTTTTTTATTATGCCAATACAGATAAATGTGATACAGGTAAACAATGACTATCACCCCATAATTTATAACCACTCTGTTTGTTTAATGTATGTATATGTAGATAAACTATTAAAAATATGTTTTTATGTATTTAATACATAAATCTATATATATAAATGTACGATTATAAAATATTAAAATTAATCTTTTAATCTTAAATAAATAATATGGTCTTTTTTAGGCTAAATTAACTCCGAAATTTCAACTACCCAATGTCCCTAAAGCTTGTCAATTCCATTGGTAAACTTGGCCCATCGCTAGTCAATTTCCCAGCAGCAATGACCATTTAACATTACCCAAATGAATACCAATTCATCTAGTACAATTGTCGTCGATAAACTGTGCTGGGGAAATTCAAGCTAGATGCATGAATGAGTACGATGCGTCATTTGCAATTTCTCAATTAATCCAACCGCAAGGAATTACAATGAATAACTACAGAATGTAGTCAACTCTATTAAGGTACGTTTATAGATAATAACATGCAAATGCATTCTGACATCTGAAGTGATAAAATGGTGTGAAATGTCACGTAACTTTCTATTTTACATAGTAGGGAGAGGTTTACTAGATTTATTCAACATTTCAAAAAAAGATTACATCGATTTGCCGTCACCTGAGCATGATTCAACACTACGCGACAGTGTTTCCGGATCCTTCCTTTGGGATACAGCGGCCTGTGGTGGCTGAATGGTGAAGGCGTCGGACTAGCATCTGATGGACTCGGGTTCGATATCAGCATCTGGTAATTGGAAAATTGTCAGAATCCTTCCTTCCGCGCAACAAAAACATCCCCTGTAATGGGACCGGCACATTTTAAATTCGTCGTAGTCCATTGTCATCACGCCTATGTAAGGTAACGTGGGGTGTCAGCTCAGCTGTTGTCCTCGTCATCTCACCGTGGTTCAAAATTACGAGCCATAATTTCCGCGTCTTTTCTTCGAGATGGTACATTCACCCTACATAGATTATTTCCAAATTCGGGTACAAAATGGCCTTATTGGCTAAGAAATAACCTTTTACAATTAGCTAGGCTGGTTGGATATATGTGGCACTAGAGCTACACAGTGGGCTACTGGCTTATTTCGGGATCTATCCCGAAGGACAGACCCGGGAACAATACTTCGTAATTTTGAACTATGATGATCGGCTGATGAGGAAACACCCGAGATAAACCTTCACGGAACCTGACATAGGCGTGAGGACAATGGACCATGACAGATTTAACGTGCATCGGTCTTCTATACACGGTGACTATTTAACGTGCTATATCCCTTCGATTACCAGGTCGTTACGCACATGTTGGCATCAAACGCACGCCTATGGGATACTAGTCCGACGCTTGCACCATTCGGCCACCGCAGGCTCCTTTTACAACTCGAAAGACTAAATGAGCCGTCTATTTTCGAAACCCAAATATTTTTTTTTTTGCAAAATCGTTTCTTTATGATTTTCACACGTTACCAATGCACTACATCACTTTGCAAAACGACATGGACCATAAGTGTCGGAATCAGTCTAAAAATACATTTAAAGCCATGGCTTTAGATCAAAAGTATGGAGCTGTCAATCGTTTGTGGAGTCTCTTGTAAAATTTATGAAAATGGATCTATCTGATTTTAAAACTGGACGGCTCAAAATTTTGGAAATAATTTTTAAAAATTGACAGTGATGCAAAACGAAACATTGGTCTACATATAGTTATGTAAGCCTTACCAAAATGTCTTCGAAATTTGTTTGATACCCAATAGCGTCAAGCTACGATTGAAAAGCAAGAAAAAAATCCTAATTAATGTGACTTTTTTAAAAATGAAATTACTCATTCCCAAATATTTTATTACATTCATTATGGAACAGTGTGGAAAAGTTTTTCTATGGGTCAGTAAAAAGTCAAAATTTATGGGTAAATGGGCGCACGCTGTTCTTGAGGCGCTAATGGTAGCGAAGGGAGGGCCCGTCGTGCTCTGAGCAGGTGTTATTTTTTTAGGATAAGACGGGACGGGAAATAATGGCTATTGAAGACGTTTGAAATAAAATTGTGAGCCACATCGAATAATTTCGCTTTAAAGGACTATAATGGTCTTTCTTAAAACTTTATTTGAAATTTTAAAACGAATAACAGCTCAACGAAACAGTGCAACGCTCCCCCCTTTTTTTATTGCATTCAGCGCCTCAATAGCAGCGCTCTTACGCCTATTTCGCCATAAAGTTTGTAGTTTCTTTACTGACCCATAGAACAACTTTTCCCACACTGCTCACACAAATCAAAACGATAAAATATTATGGAATGATAAACATGTAATTTTTTTAAAGTAATTAATTAGGATTTTATTTATTTATTTACAAATTTTTTCACAAGAAATTTTTTCCACAAATGGCTTTAGTTAGCATAGTTTGACCTTTTCAAGGTCAAAGCGCCACCCCAGAAATATTTTTAATTTCAATTAAATTTTGTGTTTTTTTTCTGCCCAAGGAGGCAACTTTTCCTCACTATTTCGAAAAAGATTTCGGAAAAAAAATAAAGAAATTTTAGTCCGTTTTCGACCCACCCTATTGTTTACCCAAAGGTAATGTATAAATGAATAAAAAGCCTTGCATCATTTTTAGACCATTATGTATATTTCCATACAAAGACCACTTTGTCTAAAAGATTTTAAATATAAAAGAAAAAAGTTTTCCCGGGCTCTTTAGTATAAAATGTACGGCAGAAGCCCTTCATTCTTTTACGTCTTTTCATATTTTAAGGTGAATTGAAAACTACGCAGAAAGCGGTGCCCTGCTTCAGTTTCAATTTTCGACCTTCCATCGCACGGGCAGAATGCATTCGGATTTTCAGCTCGCCCTCCCTAAAAACAATTTCTCATTCGTTTCTTCAAAGATGCTCCGTGTGACCGTCTTATTCGGGCAATTTATCGTTGCTTGTATGGAGCGCTTTTTTTTATATTTATTTACTTTTCTGGGAAGAAGAAGCTTGGAACTCCAAAACAGATATTTCGAAGAAGGTTTATTCGACATTTATTTGTTCGGAGCATTTCAGTCTGAAGATAAGTCATTTTAAAGCGTTTTTCACTGTGTAGAGGGAGCTGCTGCGCATTAAGTCCGTTGTAGCTGCTCAGTTTGGGGAATTAAGGGGCATTGATATGGGGACTTTTATTCGGGATAGATCCCGTACCGTTCGCAATACTCCACTGCATAGCTCAAGTGCAACGTTTACCCATTGACATTCAAGCGATTTTTGTAAAGGGATAAGTAGACGAAAGAGGTATGCAACAAAAAGAAAGTTTTGAGATTTTTGACCTTAAAGTTTAAAGTTGTGTGTGCGCTGCTGTCAGTGTCAACAAACATGCCAACACAAATCTTCTTCATCCATGACACTAACTCAATAAAAAAATTACCCTTCAATTGTAATGTTAGTTTCGTTTCTTGGATATTTAAAAAAAATCATTTGCTGGATCTTCTTTATTCTTTTAAAAGTTTTAACTGTATAAGGATAGTTTGTATAGTATTACTTCAAACCTTTAAATTAAAAAAACGTACTGTAAAATGGAATACATTTATGAATTTAAAAAAATGGATGCATTGCTGGAAATACTGGAGATAACAGAACGCGATATCAAATTTATGAATTATTTAAATTAGGTATCAACGAATCTTATGTTGATTATGGCGTGAAAGTTTGGAGATAGGAGTGCCAGATTCAGGTATCCCTCGTCATCTGACCGTTCCGTTTCTAGGAACTACAAGAATTGTTTTCGTGTCTTTTCCTATACATAATTCCCGGTCCGTCAATAGCCCACTGTTTAAATTAAGTGCGACGTAATTATAATCTAAAAACTAATGGTTGGTTGAAATAACGGCGCACTAGAGGGGCTATTCCGAAGGAAAAACCCGGGAACATTTCCTTGTAATTTTGAATCGCAATCAGATGATGAGGATAAAACGTGAGCCGGCTACATCAAGTGTGTGGGGACACACTATGCGCTTTTTGACTTTTAATGAAGACAAGTGCGTTCTTAAGAATTTTTATACTTTTTTTTTATAAAGACAAAAAAAAAGAACATAGCTTTTATTTATACGTTTTTGTTTAGTTTCAATATCAACTTTGTAAAATCAGTTATGAATGCTGGTTGGTTGGTTAAGTTAACGTCCAATTAGAGATACAAAATGGCTATTGACGACTGATTGGGATATATCCCGAAGGAAAGACCCGGGAACACTGCTTCGTAATTTTGAATTATGGTCAGATGATGAATACAACACCCGAGCTGGCACCCCATGCACCTGCGTTGGCTTGAGGACGTTTAAACCACAACAGATTTAACGCGCACTAGTCCCCTATAAGCAGCAGATATTTTTGTGGACAATGAGGAACGAAATAGGCAACCCTCTGACGGCGAGCTCGCTGCACTCTAAGCACTCCAAGTCGAGATTGTATCCAAAATTCTTCGATTGCGAGCTCGTTACTCTAACGGCTCAACTATTAGTCACCTGCGAACTTATTAGTGATTAAGTATTGAAGCAAGTATAGGTATTTCATATTTTCAGAAACAAAAGTGTAGATAACGATTTGAACCCTTTGCACTCGAGGAACATGTTTGATATTTACGTTATTTTTATGGAACAGTTACATCCTCTGTTCCTGTCCTATTTAAAGAGGTGTTATATGTTCTTTTTAAAGAGGTTTTATATGTTCTTTTTAAAGAGGTGTTATATGTTCTTTTTAAAGATGTGTTATATGTTCTTTTTAAAGAGGTGTTATATGTTCTTTTTAAAGAGGTGTTATATGTTCTTTTTAAAGAGGTGTTGTGTTCTTTTTAAAGAGGTGTTGTGTTCTTTTTAAAGAGGTGTTGTGTTCTTTTTAAAGAGGTTCTTTTTAAGTTTATGGTGGATAATTATAAAAATAAAAAAAATTATGCTTGATGTTGAATATTAATATTAGAATACCAAACATATATTTAGTGGTTTACAACATTTGTCAATTGTTTAATTAAAGATCAAGGGTTGTGAAGAATTTCAATCCGAAGAAAGTTTTTGACCACCCACATACTTGGGGTTTCTAGATAACAAAATAACTTTTCCATTTTTGTTTGCGAGCGAATCGAACGCAAAGGTTTAATAATATATGTTGATACGCAAGTGATGTTATACTTTTAAATGGAGTTCGATAAAGAGCAAGTTAACGAAAGAAACGCGTTTATTTTATGATCAAGTGTTGGTGACAGAGTCGCCACTTGAGTAACAAGGGTTACAATGTCCAGTCCAAAAGGTCATAAACTGGTATAAAAGCATAATGTGCTGAAATAATACATTGAAACATAACTTTTAATTAAATTAAACTTTTGTGACTCTTCGAACATTAAATATTCGATTTCATTCGCACTTAACTTGACATGTAGAGAGAGTATACTTTCGCATTAAAATGCTTTAATAATATGCCTGTTAATTAATATGCCTGTAAAGAAGAAGAGTTTCGGCTATTTATTACGCTATTTAGTTGAATACTTTTTAAATGGCATTTTAAATATAGTTAAAAATTAATAATTGCGAAGGGTAAATTTGAACAATCCTATATGTATATGCTTAAACTGGATAGTGATTTGATAATACATTTTTATTTTAGTTTAATGTTTAGTGTAAATTATACTAAATTGTGCAATATTGAAACTTATAATTGTGAAATAAAAAAAAATTACTATGAAATCATTATTTGTCATTTTCACAGAATTCTAGAATACAATACATATATAAAATTTATTTAGGCATAGACTATATTGTTCGATTTACCAATATGTAAGTACCCCAAATGCAAAAGCAGTTATATCCAAAAATTCGAAAAATGTGATTTTGGTATCAATTGGTACTTTACAACTTTGGTTTAAATTAAAAAAAAATTCAAAGTATCAAACATCGTTTTTACTTATAAAAACTCAAATAAGAAGTCTGCAGAAGCAAAAGTACCTATATCCAGCGAAACTTAAACATGAGCTTTAGCGATAGTTTCATTTCTGATTCACTGGAACGTTTTCATTGGATAAAATGAGAATACAGCGGAATCGAATACAAAGGTTTAATAATATATGTTGATACGCATGTGATACTTTTAACCTCCTTCTTGAATTAAAAAAAATGGTGACGGAATACAATTTTAAAAACCAGTTAAAAGCCTTAATCCAGTTACAAAACAAATGTGAAAATTAAAACTTAGATTATAAATTATTCAGCAATACGAGAACATATTTTAGCGAAAAAGTATTGTATTTTTTTTTCTTAATTTTTACAAAAACCAATATTATTGTATTAAGAAGATATAAGTTTTGACAGTTTTTCGCGATTTAATAAAAGATTTTCATGCATATAGGTGCTTTTGCATCTGGACTATACTTATGCAATTTATTTTAGGCATAAAAAAATTTGTTGATTTACCCATATGTAACGTTTTTTTAAAAAAAAAACTTCATTAATTTATCTTATTATGTTACTTATTATGCAATAAATTGTTTTTTTCACAACGTATTAAAATGTGCATTTTAAAGTACTTATGAGTTACTTATGACTTTACTTTTTACTTTTGAGTTAGAAGATTAAAAACAGTTTATAATGGATTAAATTCAAAAATAACTTTATCAAATTCGTTGGCTAAGATCCATTCCAATAGAATTTAAATTTAAAAGCAATGTTAAGTCTATATAAAAAATACAGCAGAAAAATTAGATTTAATTGGAAGCTATTAGTTAGGTTTCAAAATTCACATTGAAAAAAAATTAATAAGTGTAACACACTTTTTAACAATAGAAAAACAAAATACCACCTTTTATTTTCTAATATTATCATCTGAGCATGTTAAATAGCTGTGTTATAATTTAATTAAAACCACAATAGTCTATCAAAGTTAAAAGTGGTACACATTTTATCATATTAATCGAAAATGCGAGTAAATATCCATCAAAAGCAAGTGTTCTGAAGAAAAAGTAAATGTTCAGGGAAAAAGACATGTTCTTTAAATTTTGTGAAATTGGAGAAATATTAATTTTAAATTGGAATCGAAAAGATTTCATTCGATATTTAATCTAAAAGCCTCTGATCAAAAGGCACTAAAAGAATGCAATAACATAAAATGGAATAGTAGAAATGTAAATTAAAATAAAAGCGTATATTGTAAATTGTTATTAAATTTCATCCAATAAAATAAATTATATGGAGAAATTTGATAAATTGGTCAATACCTAAGCCAATTCCCGGTTTGTTTAAATTTTGCATTTTACACCTTTTGCAACAAGTTTTATTCTCGACACTTTAAAAAAAAAAGTGTCGAGAATAAAACTTGTTGCAAAAGGTGTAAAATGCAAAATTTAAACAATCCGGGAATTCGCTTAGATATCAACCGATTTTTAAAATTTCTCCATTTCATTTATCCACTCCATTTCATAATTGTTTCTACTAAAGAATCTTTCTAAAAATTGTTTCTACTAAAGAATCTTTCTAAAAATTGTTTCTACTAAAGAATTTTACGGATTAATTTGCAAGTTTGTAATTCCTTAGAATATCTTATTTTAAAAGAATCCCTATCGTTTTATAATCGCAAAATAAATTTTAAATAATTTAGTCTGTTTATCCTTAATTTATTTAATGAAGTTTAAAATTTTCAAAGTAAGCTAAACATCTATTATAATAATTCATAACCAACAAATAGAGAAGTGTATTATAAATGTCGTCTACTTTTTAAAACTAAGTGAATACGGCCTACTTAAACGTAAACTCTCATATACAATTTTATTTATTGATATAGTAGATAATTATATTATAAACAAGTTATATTCAAATGAAATACGAAAATATTAATATTAAAAATAATAAAATATTCTAATATGTATTTTTAATATTTAAAATATAATAAAATATTTACATCTTAATAGTCGTTTTTTTTAATTTTCGTTACAATCATTTAAAATTAAAAAAAAATACCTTTTAGTATGTTCCATCCTAAATATTGTGTGGCCCGTAGGTCTCCTGAACACCATAAAATGTATTCTATTACTAATATAACAAATTCGTCAAATTTCCCATTTATCACCCACAGAATAGTCTTAAGAAAAAAATAATTTACAATACATCTTTTTCCGGGAAATCAAATAAAGCAAATCAATAGAGAACATTTCACGGTCAGTTGAAAGAAATCAGAGCAGGTCACTGCAAAATAGGAAAAGAGACAGTTATGAGAGACTAATAGAAAATGTCAATTGAAAAGTGCGGGAAAAAATTGGTAATTTTTTGTAAAAAGCGTTGACCTTCTAGTGACCTCTTGAGTAGGAAATTAAATATTCTAGTATCTTCCAATGAAAAATAATAAATAATATAAAACAATTTATAAAATTTAAAGAAAAAAACAATGAGATTCAGATTTTTTAATTCTATAAATAAACTATTATCTTCAAGTCATGTGTCTTAAATTTTTTTTAAAACATACTACTATATTTTTAAGGTTTTAACCCTGCCTTACCAACCTTTACCTTAGTAACACAGCTGACTACACACCTACGAGGTGTGCAGTTGATAAGGCAGAGTTTAAACCTCAAAAATGTAGGTTGGAAAAAAGTTATCAGAATTTTTTTTTTTAGGAAAATAAGATTTTTTAATTTTAATTTGTTCTAAAGCTCAGTAATTCTTTTTACATAAATCAATAATTTAAGGAAAATAATTAATTTTCTGTTAATTATTTTTAATAGATTGTGACTCATATAGGTAATAAAAACTAGCTAGATAGTCGGATGTTGGTCGTGAACAAATTGTGAATAGATGCCCGAATTTTTTTTAGTTTGCTAGCCAGTCGAATATCGCTCGTTATATCCCCCCCCACCCCCCCTCATTCTGATAAATAAACTTTCCCAAAATCTAGATTTATTCATTTACTTTGAGAAATTTTCAAGATGTCTAAACTTATCACTTTTTGATTTTTATGTTCAGGACTTTACATGAGTAACATACAACTTACAGGACTTTAAACTTTAAACAGGAACTTTAAACTTTTGTAACTTTTTATATAGAGAACTTTACATCAGTTTACATAGTCATGATATCATGACTATGTAAACTGATGTTTTAATAAAATGTTTTTCTCAAAATTAGTGACTAAAATTAGCCTTGTAAAATTATATCAAAGAAAATGCATTCTGGAAAAAATACAAATAAAACAATTTTCTATGTGGCTTGGATGCAAATAGAATACTTATATTATTTTAAAAGTTGCATATTTTTGTCTTATAAAATTGTACTTTTCATTAACTAAACTTTGCATTCTTAGTAACGATGTAATAACATATTAAAGGAAAAAAATATTGCATTTTTCAAATTGGAAATAAATTATCATTTCGCAAAATTATGATTATAAATAACCTGTAATATGTTTGAAAATACAGTGGAGCGTATTTGGAAAAGTTTTTTCTAATAGATCTCGGCTTATACGAATTTAAACTTGATCAAATATAATAATGAGTTCAAAGTTACATGTTCAGCCAATCTCAAAGTTTAATATTGATTCTCAAAAAAATAATTATATTTAAAGTAGAAATAGTATTTTGGTGCGTTAGATTAAAAATAAAATAAACTATTTTTTAAAGCAATAAAATATTTTTAGATATGTTTGATGATTTTGTGTTGCATTTCGCCATATACTAATGTAAGTGAATCAAGCTAGCATTTTTAAAATTAAATAATTAGAAAATTAATAAAACTTTAAAGTTGAATTTATAAAAATCATTAAAAAAACATTTTTTTTAAATAGAATTAAATTAAATAAAGCGTAGAACGAAATTGAAATTGTAGAATAAAAATATTTATTTACAAAATAAATAAATTCTTGAATAATAATGATATACATTATAGATTAAACCTGAATTCTATTTAGTGTAAAAAACCCTTTGCGCTCCAAGAAAATCTGCCATTTGCATTATTTCTACGGAACAGTTATTCCTCTTTCTTTTCTTTACCTTAGAATTTTTTATGCTAATATAGTAAAAAATCATAATATATATTTTGGGTCTGTAAGAAAAAAAGACCGATGTTTATTAAACACAAGATAATGTTGATCTCGTTTATTTTAAAGAACAACAAAAGAACGGGTTGTTATGCTTTCGCTGGAGTGAAAAGTTTTAAAAGGTGGTGGGCGTCTTCAGAGGTGTTCAGCTTTCAACGTCCATGGTTGCCTAAAGGCTGAAAATCACTGCATTAATGCGACACGTTTTGAATATTGGCTCCTCACTTATCCAGAAAATGTCTGCATAGCACTTTTGTCAAAATTGCGAAAAAAAGGTTGTTTTTTTATGGATTTAAAAGAGGAATTTGAAACAAAAAAAATCTGCAATTTTTTGAAGTTTTTAATATTCCCACATAAAACCTTTAAAAAAAAATCTTCATTTTCTCTTTAATAATTTCGAAATTGAAAGTATTTTTAGGTTTTTACAGGGTTTATTAAGTACTATATTAAAACAAAAAACCTTTCATTTAATAGATCTTCAAAACAACTGCGATTTTCTTGCATAAAACCTTGAAGTTCACAACGTTGAAGAAGGTTATATACTATTTTTGCTATATATGCCCACCAAAAAATATTTCACATTTTCATAGTACACTTTACTTTTGGCCTTTTTGAAAATATTCTCGTTCTCGGGATACAATTAGCTTAAAACATTGCCATTTCCCCCTCTTATAATTTTCATTATTTTTTAAGTAATTGGTGGGCATAACTAAAAGTCATTTTGGAGAATTGACTTTTTTTCTACTAAGGTAGAGTTTTATACATGCTAAACATAATACCCCAACCTACAAAGAAGATCCATGCAAAAGATAAGCCAGAAATGTTTTTGAGAAAAACCAGAAAAAACATGCGATTGGCACATTACAGTTCACTGATACGCATCTAAGCTATACCTCATCAGAACTCCCACATTTTGAGGGGTTTCTATTTTATCTACTCTGTGCTTTGAGCCGATGCTTTTCCTCTGCCCCCATCCCCCCTTCCCCCAAATCGATATGGGGGAGGTTGGAGGGGAAGGGAGTGGGAGGTGGGGGTACCCTGGAGCGGGAATTTTATAAACCTTCCATGAGAAAGGAATGCACCTGCCTCAATGGGGGTTCACACTTCCAACAAAATAGAATTCCAAAAAAGAAATTCCTCAGGTATACGTGGTGATTGTTAATGAGACTTTGAAAGAACGCGAAAATGGATTAGAAAGAGTATTTTTTTGAGTTACCGTGAAGTTGATTTTCAAAGATGTAAATATAGAAAATCTTACAAAAAGCTGAATTTTAAATTAAAGATCTCAAAACAAGACATAGGTATGTCAAATTTTAGTTGATTATATTAACGTCGCACTAGGGAACGCTGCACAAATGAGCTTTTTGTGAGGGTTACGAATCCGTTTAATTAAATGTCCTTCGAGCAGCGATTATATGGTGAGGACACTATCTGAACTGGCACTTCACTCTCCTCCAAGCTTCCAATTTTTATGCAGAATATCAATATCTTTTAATTCCCAATAATAACAAACGAAGACTCGCCGTTTTATAGGGATTTAATGTACGTTAAATCGCTGCTGAAATATTCTCACGGTGAATGTAGTGTGAAAATGTGGAGAGTTAGAATGCCAACTCAAGGTGTTTCCCACGTCATGTAACGGCCTTTCTGGAGCAGTTACCAGGCAGCATCTGGAAAGATCCCGAATTGGGGTGTTGTATAGCTCTAGTACAACTTAATTTCAACACATTTTCCTAAATGAACAATTTAATTTTTTTTTAATTTAGCACTATTGTTACTCTAACCAGCCCCGTGGTGGCCTGGTCGAAAGAGTGCCGAGCTCATAATCAGAGGGTTGTCGGTTTAAATCTCGTCGTCCGCTAAACATTCGCCGTGTAAAGGAGGCCGATTAATTAAATTTGTCGTGGTCCAAAAGTTCTCCCGTTGGTCATGATGTGGAATTTTGAGTGGAATTTTGTGGGAGTGAGGGGCATCATCTCCGGTGTTGCCCTCGCCATCTGACGATGGTTAAAATTACTGGGCTTCTTGGGTGTTTCCATCGGAATAGATCACGAACTGTCACCAATAGCCTATTGTATAGCTCCAGTGCAACGCTAATCAACTACACTACTAAAAACGCGCTACACTATCTGCCGAACCTTAACATGGCCTAAAACATCCAATCTTAAATACTTAAAGACTCGTTCACAAGTGAGTTTTTCACTCTCAGAAAATTCTTGGAAGTTAATAGTATCGAGAAAACAACTATCCAATGGAGAATTTGCATGGGTGGGGGATTTGCTTAAAGTTAATTTTTTCTTATGTTTTCGATATCGTACTTTTCGAATACTTCGTCAGAAATATCCAAAATATGATTTAATTAACTGAATTTTAAGTTTAAAATAACCCAAAACACAACAAATATCACGTGACACGGAAACGCCACGCGATTGGCTGTGACGACACTATACACGAACTTGCTCCGTTTACGATTTCGCTTCACTCACAGGAAGCACCCGCTTTTTTAATTTCTATCAATGAACAAATTCTAGTTGCGCATTTAAAAAAAAAAAAAACTCAATTCAATTATATTGTTTATTTAATTGCCCTTTTCATCTAAGATGTCGGTTTTACCGGAATTCATGAAGGGACAATCTTCCTAAAATACACAGCATATCAATGTTTACTTTCTTAGGAACGAACCCGGATTTTTTGGGAGCAGAAATACGAGAAATTAAAGCTGAAAGGTAATTATTTAAATTTTCCTTGATTACTGAATATCTATTTTAATTACATAATACAAAAATGCATTGCATTCAGTTTGAGAATTAATATATTTGAATTTGCTGATTTATTAAGAAAAAAACCAATGAGATTGCATAGTATTCCAGGCATTTCGCTTTAATATTAAAAAGTAATGCCAAAATAGTTGATTTGATTAGTTTTTTTTTTAACATGTTCAAGTCATTGAAAAACAAAAATTTAATGTTAAAAATACTGTTTATTCATTAAAACTATTTATGCAGCACATATGACAGCATACATGTGAAAAAAATTATACAAAATAGTTCTGAAATAAAGTTAACTAGTTTTAACTTATCTGTGTGTGTTTAATATATTTTACATATTTATAAACTATATCCAAAATCCTGTGAAAAATATAAGAGAATTTCACAGAAAGTAAACTTGATTGATATTGCAAAGCTAATGAAAATAATTTGAATGATACATTTATGGACCTAATTTAATACTTAAATTTAGTTCAATGCTTTTCCAAAATATTTTATGATTTTTATACGCATTTTAAAATGTGTTTTGTTTCTTTATCTACATCAAGGTCTGGCCCGGAGAGCTATAGTGACAATGCCATTGGTTATGTTCAGGTCAAGAGAGTTGCCAACAATCACACCGTCAAAGATAATTTGACACCAGAACACAGAATCCGAAAGAAAGCGTATAGCGTGATACTTCAGTGCTATGAAAGAGTGTTCTCTGTACAATGCTGCCATGCAACGAAGAAGACTGGAAAAAGAAGTCCAAAAAGTGATACATAAAGAAAAAAATATATAAATTCAATGATGTGGTTTCAGAACTTCTGGCGAGTATCCAGTGTTCGGGGCCTCACCATGGCATTTCTGAAGATTATATAATCAAAATCAAGTGCCCAAGTAGCGAAAAAACTATATTACAAATTACTGAACGACACAAATTCAGCTACAGATGTTATTTTTTTAAAAAGGATTGTTTTGTGTGGCCAATACCGATTGCGAACCTTCGAACAAAATCATGATCATAGTTATAGACTTTGATAACAAATATTGTTCTATGTTACTCGACAAATGTTTGCTTTTCTGGAAAAGTACTGAGTTTCCAGCATTGAAAAGAAGCTTTATATAATTCCATAAAACTTAAGACTACTTATAAATGTATTTTTGTCTGGCATATATTCTTCGCCTTTATTCTATATCATTACTAGCTTAAATTTTTACAAAACATGATACAACCCAATGATTATTTTTAAATATTCTATCAATGTTTAAGGCTAATTAAGATAATGTTTAGTTTAAGAATTTTTACATTAAAATATTCATATTTTATGGTTACCTATATATATTATGGGGGGGGGGGGGTAGTTGAAAGACAAAAAAAAAAAGCATATGTATATTACTTTAGTGAGAGAACAACTGAACTGTTCATTTATTTTAATATTGTAAATCAGATAGCTGAGAAATTAATAAATATGTCTATATGTAACAAAACGTTTTCACGATAAGCTAAAAAAAATTCGTAGTTTTCCTTTCAGTAGCCATTGAAACACTATAGCTACAGAGTCATGACACTTTAAATTACGGCCAGCCTTGTTTAAGTTTAAGTATTTGCGATGGCCGATGGACACAGTCACTTGTTCAGTAAATGCGTTTATCGTCTGTAGTAGTGGGGGGGTTTGGGGGTACGAAATTTTTCCTGGTTTTGGCAATGCAGTAAAGCAATTGATTTAAATTTTTTTCTTAAAAAGTGATATACTAAAAAAGATGCGGGGGCAACTTTCGAAAAAAAAGCTGGGGGGCAACATCTGAAAAAAGTGTGGGAGCAACAGTCCCCCCCCCCCTTCCCCAAATCTTTTTGTTAACCCCCTTCCAATGTTGGCATATATTTATATTTACACAATTTTTACTTCCATTTAATGTAAAAAAAAAGTTTGCTTTCTTATTATGTGTTACAAAATAAGCAGTAAACTAATTAATAACTAAATATTTAGTACATTTCTACATAAAAACAAATTCTAATAAAACAAATTGAAGTCCGAAAAAAGTGAATTGTATAATGAATTAAATTACATTTTTGATAGTGGTACATACACACTCCAAGTACCAGAAAAGCAACCTTACTGCTGTATTTTTAATGATCCCTTTTTAAATAAATGATATTGCATATTTATTATGCCACAAGCAACCACAAGGGCCTCATCTAAAACAGGTATCAAATGGTTGTCAATACACGCATGTGGTTTCAGCATGTCAAAATTACGACGACGGCCAATCACATGTTCAACATGAATCCGAAGAGCAGCGATTTTTTGATTGGCGCACTTCAGCATTCATGCTGATCCTTGAGGCAGATACAGAGGGTGGCCTGACTAATGGGCAGCCTCTTTTTTCTAACAGAGTTGCTATATTTTTAAATCCTCTATCTGCCATCACAGCTTTTCTTTCTGTCATGACGGTATTTTCGGGGGCCTATTTGTCCAGATAGCCAGACACTTCAACGTTAACAGCATCGGAGGATCTTCCACCAAATCCATCAGATATAAAGCTGGTTAGACCATCTGGTGTGCAGGAACCAAATACTATATAGTGTTGCAGTTGTAGTACTGGGACCATGCAAGGGCTAGTTGGATAGGGTTGCTAGGCTTTTCTATTTGAATTTCGAAACAAACGATAATAATTGAAACTACTTTGGAATATCGTACACGAAAAGGAATTAGCAAGCGTGCTCTTATTGCACTTGCACACAATCAGTTCTTGCATGAGATCACTGAGTCGGAAGAGTTTTGGTAAATAATCTACCGAGTGAGGAAATGGACTTTCCAAAATCAATGGCTAATATCGAAAATGGAATGTCCAAATGCAACTTCTTGAGAACAACATACACCTGGTAAACCGGTTTTCTTCACAATGAGATTGATAATAAAAATTCTTTCTGCAGGCAGGCCTAAAAACAATTTGGGATTCTTTTCGATACTAAGAATGGTACCCTTAAGCATGTGCTCTTTGTACTTCTTCTCTGTGTAGTCTTCATCTTCTGAACTCCATGTTTCAGAATCGGAAGCTGCTGGCTCATAGTCGCTGAGGAATTCCTTTGCTTCCTCCTCATCTTGGTGGCAGGTTGCCTTGTACGGCGATGTGTATGTTCCCACAGCTTTGCCTGTCGGGACAGTCGAACATGCAACAGAGGCTTGAGTATTGGTGCTCTTGCTGACAAGTTCAAATTCACTAAATGGACTTATCAGATGCACTTGAAATATCCACTGCTACTGTAGCAGGTCAAGAATCTTGAGATGTTCTCCATGAAGGACCAGGAACAGCCAGTGCACCTTGCAGCAAATGCAAATGTTTCCGCTTCTTCACTGCTTGTCTCTCAGGCGGAGGGGGAACCCTTGGCTTTTGGCATTCAAAACGATGAGGAAGAACGCCAGGTTTCAGCTCTACTCTTTACATCATTAGTCAAACTCCATTGCCAAAAATTCTGCATGACCTCCTGTAACTAAATACAAAAAAGAATTTAAGAACAATTTTTTTAAAGGTACATGTATCATCATATTATAATTAGCTTAATGAATACTGGGATATCCTGAGGCTTATTAAACTTTTTCGAAGAAAAACGTTGTTGATTTATGTAATTATTAACTAAAAGAAGAAAATAAAATTCAAATAGAATATTGTTAAGTATTATTTAATGCATAGGAGCAAAAATATACTCCTGCTTTAATACTTACAACTCCTAGTGATATATTCTATTCTAAAAGCTGACTGGTGTGACTTCTAATTATTAAATTGTAACTTGAATATATATTTTCTTTATACTTAGATTTATATTTCATTTGGGGGCACAACAAAAAAGTGTTTACTTACCAAAAAATGATCTTCACAACAATATAACGTTGATTTACTGGAAAGCTTAGGATTTTTCCTATCATCTCTTCACAGCTGTTGTCCAAGCTTATCGCTTTGTTCTATCCTTTGGGACGCTAAAAAACAGCTTATTCGAAGAATTCACTGTTGTATTCGCACAACAAGGCACAATACAGTATTTATATACTGAATTCATAATGAAAAAGATTAAAAAATAGCGTAGTCTCGAATTCGGTTCAAAACCGGAATGTAAACATTGAGTTGAGCGGGAGCAATTCGTGTATAGTGTCGTCACTTCCGGTTTGGGCCGTTTTTCGCGCCAGTTCATGAAATGCAACTTTAAAGTTTTTTAATAAATTATCTACGCTCGTTAAAAAAAAAGGAACAACATTTTTTTGCATGAAATTTTCTCATCTTTAACATAAAAATAAAAACAGAAATCGTGAAAATTCCTCATTGCTGTGAACTTGGCAGGACGAACGTCATATAATGCTTCTCGGTAACAAAAGGATCTTTGGTGTAAACGTTCGGCGAGTTCCTTTGGATAATCGAGGCTTGTTATGTTAACCTTCAAGTTACGACGTGCGGTGGTAAATGCTACATGTTAGCAAAATATGCTAACGGTCTCTGGACCGCACGTCTACTTCAGGGTGTAAATCTCGTTAAGTCTACTTTTCCCTAAAAATTCTTTTTTCACCCGTTTAAATCAACTCTGAGGTGCCCGCTATCTATGGCTAAACCGTTCTTGTTCGAAATCAGATAAATCTAGGGGGGGAGGAATATCTTCAGAGATGGCTTGTTGTGCGATAAACTCCATTAAGTCCTGATGTTTTTTAATTTTTTTTGCTCTGCTCTAAAATTTATCAAAGAAAACTAATCGAGAATTAGCATAACATTCCTCAATTTATCGTCTAAACCACACTTAACAGCAATGCTCAACTCGAAGTGATCACCCCGAGTTGGCTAACTCCATTTAGAAAAATGACGGCTAACTCATTTTCAGCATAGCCCTAACTTTCAATGCAAGTCAATCTACATCCATGCCCCTCCAATGGCCATCGCTGTCGCGTGTTTGCCAAAGTCCCCAAGCAGGGCCTCCCTATATCGCTCAATAATTATCCGTACCTTATGCAGAGCACCACTATTTAGCCATGCGGATAATGGTACGGCTCTAGGACTGCGGGCAGCGTTTATTTTCAAAAGCTGCAGCTTGATCAAGCGTGTTATGGATCTAGTAGCACTCAACTGGAAGTTTGGAATCAAGTTACTGCATACACTAGTGCATTAATTTATACTATTAATAATATTTAAAGTTAAAATATTATAAGTATGGTTTTTCCCATATTTTAAAATATCGTAATTAAAATTTTTGAACAAGTGTAATAGTAGACACTTGCTTCATGTGAACTACCAATTTTTGAAATTTGTACCAACTTATAGACACATATTTCAATTTAGCGCCCTTTTTTTAAGAATGGCAAATGAATAAATTTAACATATTAACAAAAATATTTTAGTTAATTCTAATGAATTATGTTTTTTTAAAAGTACATTTTAATTAACTGCATTTTTAGTATTATATTACGATTATCGGATAGGGCTAATATTTTATACTATTTCTATTAAATATCCTATACTGTAACTATTATATTGTTTCCATTAGAAATTGTTTTGAAACTTTTTTGACAAGTGTAAACATTTAATTAATAAATATTTAAAGAAATTTTTAATTAATTTGCTTTAAAACCAATTCATTAACATACCATCCCAGCAAAAAATAAAACCGTCAACTTAAAATCTTCAACATAATTGTGAAATTAAAGGTTTTATACAGAAATTTTTTTTAAGGTTGTTCAAATTCCTACATAGCAATTTCAATTTTGAAGCATTTAAATAATTGAAAGGAAAATGAGGACTTTTAAAGGTTTTATGCAAGAAAATTAAAAACTTTTTTAAAAAACGCATATTTTTTAATATCAATTATAAAACCTTTGAAAAACCTTCAGCTTTACTATTTTGATAAAGGTTTTATGCTGAGTTATTTTGCTGGGATAATGAGTATGGTTGAACTTGACGGTTAATTCAATTCTTTCTGTTAACTGTGACCAGAAAGGTTTTTTCTAAAATTACCTTCTTTATTGTTGTAAAACAGATATAAAATACTAATTATAAAGTGAAAAATAATTAAAATTTTAAAAAACGTTAAAAAATAGATTATTACTTTTTAAGCTTATTTTATTTTAACGATTTATTTCGATTTTATAGAGCCATTATTTATTTAAAATAATTTTTCAAATGACTAAATAATTTAAAACTAATGCTAATTGACGCTACTTGATAAGTATATAAATTCCGGATAATCGAACTTTTATATGTATTGTATCGTAAGTGATAATTCATATACTTGCCAAAAAAAAAAGGAAAGAATGATTTAAATCGGAAAATTAGAATAAGACTTGCGCAACAGAACATAAAGAAAATTACATTAGGTTACATAAGAACATAAAAAAATTACATATACATACATGTCGAAATGTATTCTCTATTTATTTGAAGGAAGTAAAAATAAAATTTAATTTTAATTAGAATATCCTATGATTAGATTGTGCATTCGACTTTGGCATTTACTACTCCTTTCAATTGGCAAAATAACAACACGTTCTTATGTTTTCTGTTCTTAAAATTGAACTGGAACAGCGTCTTCTGGACTTTTAAAAAACAAAGGGTTTTCTTTAGCTTCTATTCTCACTCACTCAAATTTTTTTTTATTAAAGATTTTGGGGATAAAGAACACTATATGTTTCTTAAAATGAAGGGCAATGTCAAATACATTCTCAAAGTACAAAAAATTTAAAATATTAAAAAAATTCAAGTATATTATTACGTTTTATTTTAAATACAAGTTACTTATAGTTATTATAAGGCTTATAGTTCTTTGCTCCTGTACAGTTAACAATATTCACTGGCAAGTTGTTTCATTTATCTATTAACCTATTAAAGAAATAGTGTTTTCTCCCTTCCCGATTAAAATGTAATCTGTTTAATTTAAACCCATGACCTCTCGTTCTATCACTCATATTAAAATTTAAACCCTCCATATCCCCTTGTTTAATAAATTTGAACAGTTGAATCAAATCTCATTTAACCCTTCTCTCTTCCAGAGTAAACATATTCAAATTTCTTAATCTATCTTCATAATCCCTGCACGAAAACCCTTGGACCATTTTAGTAGCCCTGTGCTGAATTTTCTCTAACAAATCAATGTCTTTTTTTAAGATATGGTGGCTAAAACTATACAGCATACTCAAGAAGAGGCCTTAACAAACCTCTATAGAATAGGGAGATTATTGCATTGTTTGATGTTTATTCTTTTTAAGCAAAAAATCTGAATAGGGAATCAACATTTATTTGTTTTCAGTAGAAAATATTGGATAATGAAGCATTTGTATTTTATTAGAAATAGTAATTTTTATGATTATATATTTTATGAGTTATTAAACTGGTGTTTTGGGATATAATAGGAAGTTTAATCCTTTCATTATCAGCTTTAAAAGGATGTTTTGTTTTATTTCTTTATTCTTTTATAAACGTACTGTTGTACTTTTATTAAAATATATTGAACTTGGTAAAAAAAAATACAAGCCCAAATGTAATAGAATGTCGGGTTACATCGGGAAAAGTGTTTTTTTCAAAATCTAAGGGTATAATTTTGCTATTGTATAGAGGTATAGAGGTTTGGTAAGGCCTCATCTAGAGTATGGTGTAAAGTTTTGGTCACCATATCTGAAAAAGATATTGATTTGTTAGAGAAAGTTCAGTGCAGAGCTACTAAAAGGTCAAAGCTATTTCAGGCATGAATTATGGAGATAGATTAAGAAATTTGAATATATACACATTGGCAGAGAGAAGGATTAGGGGAGATTTGAATAACTGTTCAAATTTATTAAAAAGGAGGATGTCAAGGGTTTGGATTTTAATGTGAATGATAGAAAGTGTGGCCATAGGTTTAAATGAAAGAAATCAATTTTTTTAATCGGGAAGGGAGAAAGCACTATTTTTATAGTAGGGTAATAGACAAGTGTAACAACTTGCCAGTGAATATTGTTAATTCTAAAGGAGTAATTGATTTTAAGAAGAAGTCGAATATTCATGAAGGAATAATTCGGAGATATTAGAGTGGACAAACCTTGTTGGGCTTTAAGCATGTTGTTGGTCGGACTAACAGTAACTAATATGTTAATTGGTTAAAATAATTTAAGTTAAATACAATTGATTTTTATTAATAAATTAATTTGTAAAAATAAAATATTAAATACTTGAATTACTATATTTAGTGTCCAATAATATTTTACATATGAATTTTATTTAATAGTTGATGATCCGTGCTTTGGCTAACTTTTAATTTGGTGGCCGGTAACCATATAAAGGTTGGAAACCACATCTTTATAGCCTGTAGATAGGCATTCCTATATGCTAAGTTCGTATAGTAATCTGAATTCTTATTTAAATTTAACTAAACTAAAGTTTTCTAGTACACGAACAAACCGGTAATTGAGGTAATTACAGGATTTCTCCAAAGTAAATTATAGTCTGATTAACTCAACGATTTACTCTTGATTAGAAGGTTTCTAATTCAATGCCGAAGACTATGCCTAGAGAGATCCAATGTACATTAAATTTATCATATAAATGTCCTCTCTTTGTTTGTGATGTGGAATTATAGAGAGAGTTAGCAAAATAGATGTTCTCATTATCCTTCAAAATTTTGAGGAGAAAATAAAAACTTATGCTTTAAAAATGAAAATTTCATGTAGTTTTAATGAAATATTATTTATCTGAAATGCCGTTACCATGGAATTACCCTTCTGCGTGCAATTATTTTATGGCATAAATTTAAATCTGTTCACTGGTTCTTAAGTTACAATACTTCATTGGTTCACTGGTTCTTAAGTCCAATCAGTTACTTAAAATTCAAAACGAGATATAAAATGCATCATACATTTTTTATATATCTCTACAGTAATCAGGGCAAAATGACTTACCTCCCTTCATACCCCCAAATTTAAAAACAAATCCAATTTTTTCAAAAAACATATGTTCGTCCTCAAAAAATACTTTCTTTTTAAAAACATCATGTTGATGGTTCAAATAATTTTGAAAGCATGGAATATTTACTATTATTCTATATAAACTACTACAATCTTTCCCTATAAATACGTATTTTTTCTAGAAACTGATAAAAAATATTTTTATGCCTAAAACTATCGATATTTTTAATTATCTTAATGATTTATATTCTTAATTACCCGATTGGGAAATTAATATAATATATGCCAATAAAAAAATTTATGCAATTTTTGGCATAAAAAATTTTCTTAATCAGTGAAAAGTATTGGAATTATGTACGTATTTATTGGAAGAGATCGTAGCAGTTTATATAATATCTAGGTAACATTCTTACATACTCGTAAAAGAGTTAGCCCATAAGTAAAGTGTTTTTTCTCTAAAAAAACACGACGCATTTACAAAGAACTGTTTTGTTACGTTTTTGGAAAAATTGGATTAATTTGGGGTAATAAGGGAAAGGGGGTAAATATTTTACTCTGAATGCAATAGAAATATATATGTGGCTTGTCACAAGAAGGGCCCATGTCATAACTGACAGTTTTGAGAAAAATGGCTTCAAAGTTTGAGGCTCAGCCATGTTGCGATGTTACGGGGATCACGGTATTGTTTTTGATTTGAAGAGTTAAAGAAGCCTGTCGACACTGTTTTTTTTTTCATTTAGAAATATATAATTGTTAGATTAAAAATAGTAATAATAAATTGATAGAATTGACATTGGCTCTTCTTGTTCCAAGCCACAAACAGGGGCGGACTGGCACTCAAAAACGGCCCGGGAAAATTTGGAATTTCTGCCACCAAAATTTTTTTTAAACTCATGTTTGTTATTAAAATAACGAGGCCATAATTTGAAAACAAAATAATAATTAATATCAATATTTAACTCTTTATATAAAGTTTATTGATATCTTTTAAAATTTATTAATAAATTTTAAAATTTATTAAAAGTTTTTAAAAATTGATTGATATTTTTTAATGTATTAATGTTTTAGTTAATAATTAATATTTTTTAATTTTCATATTTGAATTTTCAAAACGTTTGGAGGATTTTTTTAGAGGAAGCCATGCGGCTTCTCCTTTACATTCTCACGTTTCGACGCCTTTGAAACTGGCTTCACGGCGGCCGCAGTCCCATAGGCCATAGCTGGAACGAAGTTTCAAATAAAGCAATAATTTCGGCTTCTTAGAGATACCATAGCTTCCTGTTACATTATTGAAAACACTGTGTTGGCTTTTAATAAATTATCTTTTAAATAATTTTTTACTTTTTAAGAAATCACCGGCCACGCGGGAAAATTCCAGATCAACTCTATGGCCAGTCCGCCACTGGCCACAAATAAAATTCCGTGAAATCGATATGAACAGAAAACAGTTTTGAACTTAAGCCTTTTTCTTGTACACTTAAAATTATGAGTAATACTTTAAAAGTTCAGTGGCGGCCTGTACCATAAGCCCTCATGGTCAAGCCATTTCAATTTTAGAATTTGCTTGCTTCTATTCACTCGATTCTACGGTATATCACACATTTTTATAAACATTTTGAATTTCAACTGATTAAAATTTAGACACGATGTGTCATTTTTAAGTACATTTTCGATTTTGCATTTTTAAGCACATTTTTAAATTAGCCCATTAACAAATGTATAGTAATGATCAATGTGCTTTAGAAGAGAGATTTGTGCGTCTAGTTTAACAATTGTACGTGTATTTTAATGTCTAAGTAATGCCCGGCATGTCCGAGGCACATTCGAATTTCAGTAAGGCATGCATGTTGCACATATTTCAGTAAAAGTAAATTAGTTCTCTTCGTGTTCTTGCTACTTAAGATGCATTAAATCGATTTTTATTGTATGTTATGAAAATAAAAAATGTGTGTAGATGAAAAATTCTATGGTAACGGAATTACATTTCAGACAAAAATATAACGTTCCATTTGAATTAGATGAAGTTTTATTTTTAAAAATTTCGAATCTTTGCATGTGCAATTACAGGCAAAACTTTTATTCTATTACTTTTTAATACATTTAAAATATTCGTAAATTTTTAATTAAATTTTAAATATGTATGTTTTGTAATTTATATAAAAAAATATTTCTAACACTTATTTACTTTTTAGACCTATGAAGAATTCAAATCGTAAGCAAATTTTGCACGCAATTTCAATATTTTTTTAATTTTGCTCTGAGATACTCCACGAACAAAGTATTTAAATTTTTTTTAAAGGAGACATTATTTTAAATAAACAGTTGTATAATTTCTAAAATTATTTTTTTTGGTTCGGATAATAATTTTTTTAATGAAAAAAAAAACGTTGTATTTGTATTTTAATTAATGATTATTAAATATAAATTGTGGTAGCCTTTCGCAGTATCTTTTTCTTACTTATCTTAGTAAAGTAACCACTTTCATCATAGCCTTTTAACTCAAGAACGTTCGATGTATATTATTATTCTGCATACAAAATTGCATGCAAAACTATTTACCAATATACATATTTTTAAATGCACGAAGTTTATGTTCATTTACACAAAATTAGAAAAATGTTGCATGCATAATTAATTTAAATATGAGAAATGTATAAATGTACAAGATTTAACAATCATTAATGCAGTGTAATACAAATATTCTTTTAGTTAAAGCAATACATAAGTTATTGTCAGAGAGGGAATTTTGATTTTTTTAACATTGAATGTTTGCAGCCAAAGCATGCTTCAACCTCCAAATATTGCAATTATTTACATTATTAATATAACATTGATTAAATACAAATGAATGGTTCTAACTGTTACTTTGTTTCTTGAAAACTTTTAACTGTAAAGTTTTTATTCTAAACGTTAATTGTCCACAAAGTATGCAGCAAGCCACCAAATATTACAGTTACTTACATTGTTTATATTACATTGTATAAATATAAACAGGTGATTTTAACCATAACTTTTTTATTCAAAAGATTTTAACAGTCTCTTTTTTTTATTCTAAGCAATAATTGTTTGCAATGCATTCTGTAAACCTCCAAATATTACGATTATTTCCATTGTTAATATCACATTGTATAAATATAAATGGGTGTTTTTAGCTGCCGTGTACTTACAGTTTTTAACAGTTACTTTTTATTATAAATATTATTTCTTAGCAAAGAATGCTGCAAATCTGTAAACATTATAGTCATTTACATTGTTGATTTTATAAAAAAGTTAATGTTTTCAACTGTCACTTTATTTTACAGCTTTCAACCGTTATTTTTTTTATTCTAAATAATAATTATATGCTACAAAAATTCCAAATATTAAAATTATTTACATAGTTTATATTTCATTCATTAAATACAAACGTGTGCTTTTGACCATTTTTTTAGAGCTTTTAATTGTCGCCTTTTTATTATAAACATTGTTTGTAAAGACACGACAAAAACAATGTTTACTCAAGTATTATAATTATTTACATTGTTAATGTTATATTAATTAAATTTAAAACAATGTTTCCAACTGTCACTGTTTTACTTGCCATGCGTCTATCTGAAGCGCCCGCTGTCAAAACACCCCGCAAAAGCGCGGATACACTCGTAATCAATAGACGACAGCAATGTGACAGTGCAAAAGGAAAAACAGCACCCAAATGCCTACACTCTCTTAAAGATAACCAAGAGCAAATCCAAAATAACTCACCACGCCGAGTGCAGCAGCAGCAGAATCACGGCCGGGACCACAAAATCGTCGGAGCCGACGGACCACCTTCGCTTGAAAACGACGATTCCGGGCATAGTCGGTCGACCAGGGGGTGGTCCACAACCCCCTTGGAACCAGAGCCAGAAAAACCGTCGAACCGATCGAGTCGAAGGAAGCTTTTCCCGCTACACACCACCGGGTTGCCGCCTTTTATCCCCTCGCGCGAACGCACGCCAACTGACATTTACCGGCGCCGCCAATGACGCCAAGAGCGCCGGCCAATGGGGAGCAGGGTCTTTTTCTTAACGTGTGAGACATTGGTTCAAATGTTACGCGCATGACATCAAATCCTGGAAAATAATGTTTGTATTTATTTTGCCCAGAGCATGGTTGGGACAGGGTAGGGACTGGGCATGGTCCACCCTGGTCCCACCCACTGGTGACCAAAAAAATGGGTACAAGGGAGGACTGCGCCAGTAGAGGCAAGTCGGTTTTATGTCTGAATTAGTTTTGTTGGAGTTTGATTGATGTGTTAGTTGACATTGCTCGGGAACTTGGGAGGCAAAAATAGTTTTAAAGTTAGAAAAAAATTACTGTAAAATTGAAAAGATGGAAATAGGAAGGACGTTGTCGATTATTTCTAAAAATAATTTATTTAATTGATTTTTTAAATTTTTTTTAAAGTTTCTTTGTGATTTAAATTTTCATAAATATCCCATTCGATATATATATATTAAATATATATTTTAATTATTATGGTGATCGCTATGAATTTAATTATGATTTTTGGTCATTTTCAAAAGAATGTAAACTAAAATTGAACGTTGTGAAATTTTTAAAGTTATCCTTAGAATACTATTATTTAATTTTACCCCATTGTTAAGGTAAAAAAAACTTTACTCGATTTTTACAAATAATAATTTTCAGTTATAATTTAAAAATGCTTAATAACTTTCTTAATTTTTTTTTGGAAAACCTTTTCTAGAAATAATTGATATGTGACTTATAGACTATAAGACTTATAAAATTGTTATACATGTTGAACAGCTCATAATACAAGAAAATTAATTTTACATCACAATACAGAATTTGATAGTTTTGTGATCTTTAATTTTTTGCCTCTCAAGTTCTTTAAATAGTACATTTTAACATTTCTAAAAGTTTTCCGAAAGTCATCTATATTGATTTTAACATTAAAGATCTTTTTATTAAAGTTCAGCATATATTGTGTAAAATTTACTAATGTTTAAGTTTTATTGAATTGTATTGTGTTGTGTTTATTGGATATTTTTTTTAATGAATACTAATATTTACAAACATGATTTTTATAATTTTATTATTGTTGAAAATGTTATACTATTTTTAAATGCATTAACCCATTAATTTCTGAGTTTTGCATAATTAAAAAATTATCAAGAAAATAAATTAAATATTTAAAAAATGTTTTTAATGTGTTTTAAAATTAAATAAAATTTCCCTTACAGATTTTATTGAAAAAGTCAAAGCAAAGTTGGCTTTGAAATTAATTTAAAAGTTAAATAATTATATAAAATTACAAATGATGTATGGAATCGTTTCAAAAATGTAACACCAGTCACTAATGGGTTAAGTGACTGAAGTGTATGTACTATATGACTCTTTTAAATTATGAAAATTAAATTTAATTTCCAATTTTTAAGTGTTTTTGTATAAGGAATTTATTGTTTTTCCATTTATCCTTATTCGTATTTTATTTTAATTGTTTGAATAGTTTACCGTGACATGTTTTAAGATTTTACGAAGATATTGTCAAGTTCAAGAAATCCCTCTAAAAAATTAGATGGTTGTTCGATCATACAACATATGAACTGTTCAAAATTAAATAAATAACTATTTTTTTATGTTTTTTTTATGTTTTAATGGTATCTTTTTAGGTTTAAAATTCACATAATACATCGATGATCAATTATGTATGATAGTAAAATAACATGCAATTGTATACATTACCTAGTAGAAAACCAAAGATCTAATCTCTGAAAAGTGAAGCAAACTAAATTCAAAATGAACATTAAAAAATCAATTACAGATTTTTTGCGTGCATATTAAAAGCTACGTATTTTTTACAAACTTAATGCAAAAAAAATGGAAAGAAACAAATGGAAAAGAATGAGAAAAAAAATTTACACGGTACACCGTATTTCAATGCAAAACTATCGACTGCATCCCTATTGACATTCTTAGATAAATTTTAAATACGTACAACCTTTCGAATATCATAACACATTTAGTAAATATACTTAAAACCCTTTTGAAAAATGAAAACTAAACAACAAAAAATGAGACTGACTTCTGCCATTGATTGATCCTTTCTCTATGTCCAGTGTGTTCCGATACAAAATATATTTTAAGCATAAATAAAGTTGCTTTTTTTCCTTTTCAAAAAGCTTAATTATTAATATTAATTAAAACATATGCATAAATAGTATAATTATTAAAACTTACTAATATTTATTTTAATAATCGCAAAAAATGTGCAAAGTACTGCATATATCATTTAAAGAGGCGCTTTAAACAATTTTTACATGTATCTACATGTCATTTTTGATTATTTGGATAGTAAATAACATTATTACAAGTTAATGGGACAAAAATAATCTGGGCGAATAATCAATCTAACACTTTTAAAATATTTTTTCTTTTTAAAACCAAAAGCGATAGGAATGTTTATAAATAGTTTTGTATACAAAAGTATTATTTATATAACATTGAAAATTAGGTTTTCAATGCTAAAATCTCGTAAATAAGACGTAAGGTTCTTATGGGTTAAAAAAAGTTCAAATTTATCTATGATTCTTATTCTAAATTATGAAATTAACGTGTCAAATATTTAAGTGGTATGTGAATTTCTTGATTTTTTTCATTTTTCTACATCGACCGATATCTTAATTTTTTAATTGTTTGAAATGTTTCTTAATGTAATGTTTAATGAATTTATGAAATATCATTATCAAGGACAAAACTTCATAAATTTAAATACTTGATCTGAAATTACCATTTGCTCGAATAAAAACTTTACACGCGTATAAAACATTAACAAGCAAAACGGCTTAACTAATTTTTAGTTGACCGTTAAAATACATTATTATATTGAATAAAATAGAAAATTACTGATATTTTTACTAATTGATATAAAATTAAAACTTAAAAATATTATATTTTGGGGCTTTATAATTAAGAAAAGTTCGATTGTCGTTGATTACGGAAATTGCTTCTACTAAAATATTGTTCAATTCGATTTCATATGTAGTATTATATTAATCACAAAAATATATTTTATTATATATTTTAATAATTTAAAAGTTTTTATTACATTTGTCGGGAAAACGTTTAATATATCCGTATAGGCACCAGATTACAATTAACACTTTTTTTTTACAAAACTAAATGAAAACGAACTTTTGTTATATTCATATGCTTGTATATGTCTAAAACTTTCCGTGTACTAGGGTGACAGTTGACCAATTAAAAAATTAAAAAGACGACATTCACCACATTTTCGAAAAATAAGAAATGTATATAAACCTTTTTTTACGTATTTAAAATCTATAATATTTATACCTAAATTATGTAGAAAATAGTATAAAAAGGCGTTTTTACATATTAAAAGCCAGATTTTCTTCCCAAACCATCCTTCTATTCTAAACATAAAAACCAACTTTAGTACTTTATCATAAATATGCTTTTATATGACTAACTTAAATGCAGAATGAAAGTGCTAAAATTAAAATTAATTTCGCTTATGTTTTAATATGAATGCAATCTGGCCAAAACGTTTCGTTCAATGCTATTGGTTTTATTTGATAAAACTTTCATTAATTCATCCCACAATATATCTTAGTTACATTTGCCTATATTGTTATCTAGTCAATGTATCAAATTTTTTTTTTTACATTTGAACACTCCACCTAGTAACACAAGTCAAAATGAAAGTTATAGTACCTATTGGTACCAAAATTTAACTTTCGAATTTTCTGATGTTATATCCAAAATTTTGCCTTTGGGGTACTCAAAACGAAGCCACGCAGATAGTAAAGAGAATCACGCAAAATGTCCCGGACATCGCTCAGAGAATCTGCCCGCCAGAGAACGGGAAATCACCGCCAATCCAAACGCCTAAACATTTTCCAAAACTTCGAGAAAGTTCCGTTTCCATGAACTTTGTTTTATATAAATATACTCAATGGCCTACCCACAGATTAAGGGAGTTAAACCTACCACTTTCAATACGCTTAAGAAACATAGCAAGTTGACGAAATTAGATATAATTCTGAGCAATTAACTAAAAACAGAATGACACTATTAGTTATTACTAAAACTATTACTCTTCAATGAAACGGTCATTTTGAAAAGGGGTTCACTTCATTTCTTATAGTCTTTTCTTTTCAGTCGCTTCTTTCGATGCACAGAAAGCGTGATCGATAGCGATTGACTATTCAAAGATAACTTTGGTACCGATGACCCCTACGGCTGCGAATATGTTTAAAGATTAATACATTTTCTAACACGTTCAGGAGCAATTATCTAGAAAGGATAATAAAATATGCGTTGTTTATATATAACATCATTACATGCGCTTTTTTTAAACAATATATTTAAAAAAAGATGTTAGTACAGTTGGAGTTTATTTTCAAAAAGAAACATTTTACTGGCCGGGATTCAGCAGGTGTAGCGATTCACCTCTAAATGAATCGCTAATTTCAGAAACACCTTAAGTTAGCTCAATAGTTACGGGCTTTCAGAAATAAATTATTCAAATGTGGAATTAGGACACTATTGTCCAAATGATGTATCGATGCACTTCTAAATGTGGAATTGGGACAATACTATCCTAATTCCACATTTAAAAGTGGATCGCTTAAATTTCGCCACCAAGCAGCGTTCGCTACGCCTGCTGAATAATAGCCAGGAAAAAGTTCCTTTTTGAAAATAAACGCTTAACATGCACACGTTTCCAGATATAAAAATGCCTACTTTCTTTTACAGTTATGCAAGAGAAGAGTATACGTATTTTTTCAACAATAAATATAACTTTTAAATACAAAAAATATTGAACGTTTCAGAATTTAAATAGCAGATATAAATGCGCAAAAATCATTTAGTTAGTAAAATTACAGAGCTACAAATTAAGCCATTGACCAGGGGAATCTATTCAAAGCCCAGTAATCCCTTATCAGAATATAGGCAAACAAAAAAACTGTTTAAACTTCTACAACACTACCTACTTAGAGGCAGTTGAACCGCTTTAACGTACGCTAGTACCCTCTATAGACGAAAATATGTTTAGGACAATGAGAATCGAACTCGCAACCCTACGATTATGATCTCGGCACTATCAACCAGGACAACATGACCCCAAAAGAATATTTTTAAAATTAGTACAAGGAAGTGATTTGATAATTTAGTTTAAAATATTCACATTAACAAAAACATATTTTTCATTGAGAAATTCCTTATAGTGGGCCCACTAAACGGTTAAACCTTCACTTTTGAAGGGGCGGAAGAGACCAGTCACTCACCCACTGGGTACGCCACTGAATGTATTTATCTTAAAACGGGATATACAAGGAGATCGCATATTCTTCGGCGAAGCGATCATTGGTTGTTTAACTTTACATAAAAAACATTCTCTTTGCTAAATGTTAACGACTTTGTTTGTTGCTATTGAATATAAGCTAAATATTAAAAATATAAGCGAGGGGTAGTTTGGCTAAAAAATGTTTTATTATGTCAATACAGTTAAATGTGATACATACAGCCAAACAATGACCATCGCCCAACAATGTGTGACCACCCGGTATTATAACGAAACTTCCAGGAAATCTCGGGAAAAACAGCGGCGTCTGAGTTGCCGGAAAATCTCCGGTTCCCGGCGGAAGAATCTTCGGGCTGTGGTAGGAACGCACAAGTACCAGGGACTCGATTTTCTGTTAGGCACTATTGGTAGGATTCTAGAAAAACCGGGATCTTTACTTTTATTTAACTAATTGAATTAAAAAAAAAGGATTTTGAAAAATACGTTTTTATTTTGGCATAAAACGTCTTTAAAATAGCTACATCAGGACAGAGAAACTATGTTATGCTTTTAGGGGGATCCATTCCCCTAAAAGTTTCTTTAAATAAAATCTCTTTAGTAAAATCTTAACAGTTTCTTTATACTGATAACTCTGTGAAAAATAGCTCAATTGACATCAATCTAGTTTCGTTCGATAGGAATTAAAATTCCATAAAATCTTAAAATAAAGCAAAGCACACACGGAGTGTGGACCAAGGGCTTGCTGCGTCAAACGTAACCACTGGCGTATCTCTCTTTTGATGACGAGGTTTTACGTCAGCGATCATTTAATATTTTTATAATATGAGGAGTTGGTTAGAGAGATTTTTGTTGACAACCATATAATATTTTTATAATTTACCAAGTTGAAGTTGAAGTAATTAATAATGACCAATTATAACAAAATAATGTATAGTGATCTGAATTACGTAAAAATACTGATTTCATGTCAATATCACATTTAGTTGGGTGAATGAACGTCACGCTAGAGTTACACAATGGCGATGGTTTGGGATATACCCTTATCCAAAAACCCGATAACACTACATCGTAATTTTAAACCATTCTCAGATGACAAGGACAACACCTGAGCTGCGCCACTCTTTAAACTTCCAAACCACAACCAACGTGAGGACTATTATGCATTCGCCATTAGTCAAAACAGCTTGTTTATCTTTTTTCTGTTGCCAAGTTCTTTTTGTTGGCGTCTAATCCCTATTTTTGCAATCTGTTGAAATGAAGTTTCATTTAAACTCTTCTAGTTGTGTGGGTCGAAACATCTACACTCGTTTATTTTTCCCGCAAAATGTTCTGACTTTTACCTAACGATTCGGAAGATAATCAAATTCTAAACCGTTCCAATTCTTTAATGAGTATCGATTTTCAAACTATTCAAAGTCAAATGGATCGTAGCGTGAATGTTTAGAGAGTGCCTCAAAAATTATTAAGTGCTGTTACTGGGCCTTTGATTCGGAATAGATTCTAAACAGTATTTAATGAGAGAATGTATAACGTCCTTCCGGAAGGACGCAGCGTACTGCCGGTAGTACTGACCTTGACAATCATAGAGGTTTCTCATTCCTTCTGACAGGACAAAAGGTACAACCACCAGAAAATTCAGAAAATGTTGAGTCGGCGAAAAAAAAAAAAACAATTTTAAAAATTCCAATTGTAAATTTTTTGACGAGAATTTGAAAATTCGGAAGTTTGCTACCTAACAAGAGTAAACTGAGTTTGTAAAACAGACTTTTAGTGCATCAGCACTGGTGTTTTTGACAACTTTTCTGTTTCATTCACGATTCTAAATACATAACGGACACGTTTTGCCGGCAATACGAAGTGATTAGTGTTAGTCCATGTACAAAAATGCTTCTGGAACAACCTTCTGGCAGGACATTGACCTGTACCTTCTATCATTAACCCTTACAGTACCACGTTATTTTTTTTAATTGTGCATCTTTTATACATGGAATTAAATATATGCGCGCTCTTCCCAAGAGATGGAATTCTGTGTTCATCCTGTAACGAATACCAAAGAGGATGAGATCGGTCCAGAATGAGGATAATTGAGGTAATTCTCAGGGTTAATAACCCATTTATGTAATACTAGTGCTACGTTAATCTAATCAAAAATGCTATTCATAAAAATTGAATTAGTTTGTTCAAAATACAGATATTAATTTAAAGAAATATTGAATTTGAAATAGAAAAAAAAAATTGAATTTTCTCTAAAAACTTACAATATATTCCAATGTATTAAAACATTTTTTTTAAACGAGCACCTGAGGAATTGTTGAAAATGTATAAAAAATATTTAATATTTCCACTGTAAAATCTTGAAAAAAATATTTTTCAGAATGAATCTTATCAGTCACACATATTCACAAATGAAAATTAAGAAGTTGAAATGTTGATAGGATTCCCTTTTAGTTTTTCCAACCGGCATAGAAAACTATTCCTCTCTAGTCGCTTTTAAGTAAAATGTAAAAAGTTTTTCGGATTTTTCTAGAATTTAGATGGGGATAAGAAATTTAATCTGGAATGAATGACATTTTGCCTTACAAGATTTAAAAATAAATTTTCAAATGGCGGATTCATTTCTATTAAGATTGGTTACTTAGCAAAGCGAAATTATTTTTATTATTTATTTCTAAGGCACGGTGGATAGCCGAAAGGTAGGAGTGTCAGAATCAGTACAGGTGAGGACGTGAGTTCGATTCCCGGTATAAGTATGAATATAATAATCGGAGGGTTATCAGATTTGTTCTTTTTACTTATTAAAAATAATCTGCCGCGTATAGAGGACCAGTTCACGTTAAATTTGTCATGGCTTAAAGCTCTCCCGTCTAAGTCAAGTGCTTGGGGTGCCAGCTCAGGTGCTGTCCTCATCATCTGACTATGGTTCAAAAGGTGTGCCAGTGTTCCCGGGTCTTTCCTTCGATATAGATCCAGAACTGTCAGGAATAGCCCATTATGTAGCTCTAATGCGACGTTCTTTTCAACCAACCAAAACAAATTTTAAATACGTGGTTCATTAATATTTTAATACTATAAATAATAATTTAACTATGGAATTTTGCAGCTATTAGTGAAAAATATTAGGGGCGTTAACTACATTAATTTTTTTCAAGTGGCGTGGATTTATAACATTAATCACATTTTACTGAAGTTTCTCTTATTAGTGAAAAAAAGATAATTATACTCTTAAGGAGCTTTCTATTGCTCAATATATCGTTGGCCGAAAGCAAAGTAGTTGCATGTCCACATTTGTAAACTTTCGAAAAACGCGAAAAGAAGTTTACGAACTTAATGAAAGCCCGTATGGGAAATTGTTTTTAAAATCGGCAACACAAAATTGTTATTTGGAATTGACATCTAATGTTTGTGCAGGAGTACAAAGATAGATTCCACCTTTGCGTTGATACCAATATCTCATTTTTGACAAAAATGATCGATATGATATATCAAGTAATGATAGTATTATTTTCGGATCAAGATTTCATTGTCGCATTTTGGTGTTTCTAGACTTTTTGAGGTCTCTCGAGTCCATAAAAAGGTATTAAATTTTTTTACATATCTATAAACAAAATTGCTCAAAAACAAATAATGCTATAACAACCTTATACAATTTTGATAGATTGGTAATTGATCAAAAATGACTACCGTGATTCAAATCGATTCAATAGTTTTAGAGAAAAACGCGCACAGTTGAACGGATGATTGTATCTCGCTGCATATTTAATAACTCGTTCCCTTATACGTGGCTTCTTATGGAGTAATGGAATTGAATGTATAGTTTCGAGAATATACAAGAAATATATTATAATAAAAACATGGAATACAATCACTTTTTGCTAATTAATATGAAATCAAAGTACGAAAAACTATTTTTAAAATGTACTAAAAATTTAAAATTTCCACACCCTAAATTTACATTATATTTTTATAATTTTGAATTATTTAAATGAATGAATTTGATCAATTTTAATTATTTTTTGGTATTTGTAATGGCATAGCTGATATATTCTTTTTTGTTTTACAATTTTACGTCTCATAGCGTTGTTTTAATCATTTATGTCAACATGAAAAATTATTAAAACCTGAAAGAAAAAAAAACATTTTATGGATAAATCCATTTCATAAATATAAATGTCCATACCTAAATCTATTTCAATTCTTTCAGCTCGGTATTTGTTATTGGATATGAACTATCGCAACTTAAGGTATAGACATTAGATTATCCCACTAACATATAAACTAGAAGATCTTTCCTCATTGATCATTTTCTTTGATTGGACTAATTATTTTTTGTCGGATAGAGAGCACATGGAACAAATGACAATACAACACGATTATTCGGTAATCTGTCAAGCCAAAGTTTGAAACTAAGGGCTGTTACAGATGGATCGGATGCTTGTGAAAATAGATCTATGATTCAAGAATAAAAACCACGTGATTTGTATTCTCCAATTACAGATCCATTATTCACCCGCGTCCTCTCCGTCTGTAACAGCCCTAAGTTTTTGTACGCAGAGTTTGATAATAGATAACACCTCTGTTTGTGATTGATTATTCGATATTTAAAGCTTTTTGTTAAACTGAAAATTCAAAAATAATTTTCTTTCCGCGAACAGATTTTCATAAATTTAGAAAGAGATAGACGAAGTCTTGTTTGATCTGTCGTTAGCAAACATAATACGTGGTTCCTTGTCTTCTGTCCACATGAATAAGCACTTTATCACATTCACTGTATACTAGCGACAAGCACGTTTACGACAAATGTTTTGCAAAAGAAAAACAAATTACCACCCTGGACGCTCTATTTGTCCAGGAAATAGGAAGTATATTGCACGGGAAAGGGAAATCCAAAACATTTTTTTAACTAATCTTAATTCCAGTTTCTTAGAAATTAAATTTATTGAATATTATTTTTCCCATTGCTCAATTTACCCTACAAGTGTCGTCATTTTTCGATTTATGTTACAAGTTGCTCTAAAGCATTCGTTTTCAGCCAACTTGTGCCATTTCCATGATTTCGCCGCAAAGCCATGTGCGTATGTTACTCTGTCTACCTTGACAAACATGTCTCTTTGTTGGAACATAAAATTCAGACACTTGGCAATATCCTAATACGTGTTTAAGAATACACGAATGACTCCTATGAGGAATATCTTATCAGGGGCATGGAACCAATACTACAAGAAACGTTTTATTCTGCCTTTTCACACACCGCGAAACCAGAGCCGGTGACGGCACCGGAGCCAAATGCAATGTTATTCAATTAGAACTTTTTCACGTAGTCCGGCTTAGCAAATTTGCCGACACAAACGAAAATGCAGCGACCAAATGATGCCGAGCCGGCATTCGATTTGTCGGCTTCAATGTTTCCTTATGTAACTTTTTCACATAGGTCTATATTTATCAGTGCCGTAGAGATGTTTGTGTTCTTTTGAACATTTACTTCAATAGGGTAGTTATCCCACTGTAACCAAATAATTTTCTTTTATTGTAATCAAGTATTTCTGTCATTGCGAAAAATGAATAAATCGATCAAGAACGATGGTGTAACATTAATAGAACTCAATGAAAATAAATCTTGTTGATGGGAAACACAAATTATTGTTCAAAATAAAATCGAAAAAGTGTGGAAAATAAGTTATGCATTTCAGAAGATTTCAACTAAGAAGCAAAGACAGCATATTAGCATTATTGCCAGTATTTATTAGCAGTTACCAAACAGACCGGCGTCTCTGACAACGACTCTGGTTTTGCCGGTATATGAAAAAACGGCCCTAATATAAAAACCTTTTTAAATATCTGTTTCCGTTACAAATTAATTGTTTTAGACTGATTAGAAAACTCATGTTTCCACTGAGAAAAGAAAATATTTCGTTTTCCTTAAACCTGGTGAAAAGAAATCTTAATTTCGTACAGGACTTTGTCAAACTGGCAATCGTTTCCCGACATCGCATTTTGAACACTTTCATTACTTGACACCGGGTGGTCACAAATAGTTAGGCGATGATCATTGTTTGGTTTGCGGACAATTTAAACTTTATTTGACTTTTGGAATACAATTTTAATATATATTATTGAAATTTATACAAGAGAACAATATTTTTCACACACAAAATTCCATAATTCTTTGTATTTTTTCAAAATTTAAAGGTTTTCAATTTTTTAAAGCTTTTATTTAAAACGCAAAGGATTTGTTAAATATTTATATTTTTTCACTAAAAGTATTTCTCCTACCCTTTGAACTATAATACATAAGAATTGACATAAACATTTGAATACTACATGTGTTTGATTTTTATAGTTATTCATAATAACACATTTTTCCTAAAAACTCATTTTTTTTACTTTAGTAATTAAAAAAAATAATACTCAAAACTAATTCGCATGCAATTTATAATACACACATATTTTATAATATGCTTAAAAAATTGTACATTTCTCCATTATTAATAAAAAGCCTTAGCGTTTCAAATAACTTATCAAGGAAAACCAAACACTAAGAAAAACCGATTTAAGTGATTTGTTCATTAAAAAACATACCTGTCATCCAGCGTAAAATCTCAAATAACTCATTAAAAACTTAGACACAGTTTTAGAATTTTGCAAGCATATTTAGCAGATTCCAGACTATAATTTTAGGAAATAAACAAAATCGATAATTTTACAATTTGCTTGGTTTTGTGTCTCCTTAACTACACATAATATCAATATTATTTTTGCTGTACTTTAACTACTTTGTTTGTTGCTACTACTACTTCCATTTGATAAGTAACTTAATATAAGCGAAGTAGTTAGGCAAAAAGAATATTTTGTTAAGTCAATACAGCTCAATGTCATACAGACAAACAATGACCATCACCCAACAGTTCATTGCTCCCTTGTATTTCATAAAAAGTTATAGAATCTAAAAAGAACAATTTGTTATTTACTTCATTCACAAATGTAAAAAATTCCACATGAAAAAGTACAGGATTTATGTAGAGGAAATACACATATATAATTTTTACTTTTATATATTCCATATTTCAATTACATTCTTTGCATTTTTCAATGAACTGTTTCCATTGCAATTATTTTTAATTGTCTTCGAAGTCATTAAAAGTCATTCGTTAAAAATTCGTTCGTTGGAGGAAGTGTTTCACAAATTCAACGCAACACTTCGTTCACTATTTCACAAACTACTATTGTTTCCCGTCTTATTGACGAAATATTATGAAATTGACGCGGTGAAAGTAATGGTGGTGCTAGACTTACACCACTTTTCCGTTAGTTGCGTTCTGTAACCAAGCAGTAGATTGTTGATACAACTGGCGGAAAAGTGATGCAAGTCTGACTTTGTCTTGCTCCACTTTTACTCAAAAAAAAATGAGGCCTGAAAGGGCCAAGGTTCGGGATTTAACCCAAACGAAAGACCCGAGAATACTTTCACGTAATTCCCGCGTGATAAACAAACAATAAAAAAAATACTTGTTTGGGTTTCTAAAAAAATTTCCTTCACATATAATTCTCAGAAATATTCGATCAAACATAACTTCTAAACAACTTTATATGTATAAATTAATACAGTTAAAGAGTAAAAAAAAACCAAGTAGTCTATCATATCTTTTTTGGTTCGATATCTTAACTAAGAGTCATAAATATTTGAAAGAACTTCCCCCAACCTTTGTGCTGGTGTCAGCAGACCACATTAAGTGACTTCAAGAAGAGAGCTGCTTTTCAGAATGTAAGTAGACTTACGAATCCTGAATAATGAAAGAGATCGTCAATGGTGTCATACACAAAACATAAAAAAGGATTTTGCTTTTTATAAAAGAATCTGGCTTCAGTTGTCTGAAAATAAATTGAATAGTTGGGTTAGGTGCACTTAAGTTTGGGGACAAATGGTCAATGCTTTGTAGTAGTTGTCAAAGTTTTTTAGTAATTGTCCAAGTCTTGTGTTGTCAATATTTTGTAGTAGTTGTCAATATTTTGTAGTAGTTGTCAATATTTTGTAGTAGTCAATATTTTGTAGTAGTTGTCAATATTTTGTAGTAGTTGTCAATATTTTGTAGTAGTTGTCAATATTTTGTAGTAGTTGTCAATATTTTGTAGTAGTTGTCAATATTTTGTAGTAGTTGTCAATATTTTGTAGTAGTTGTTAATAATTTGTAGTAGTTGCTAATAATTTGTAGTAGTTGCTAATAATTTGTAGTAGTTGTGTCATAGTTTTGTAGTAGGTATTAATGTTTTGCAATAAGTGTCAAAGTTTTGTTTTAGTTGTCAATGTTTTGTAATAGTAGTTGTTAAAGTTTTGTAAGGGTTGTCAATGTTTTGTAATATGATTATTAAACAGTTTTTTAATTATGAAAGGTTCTGTTATTGATATGATAATTTAGCTGAATGGCTAGGTGTAACTAGCACACCGTTTTTATCTTAATATATATTATAGTAGGAATTACGCGGTTATGGTGGGAGAGCCAATATGGCATTTCCGTTTATTGCGTGTACTCTGTACTGGTTTCTAAATCCATTATGCAAGTGTATCGAAAACGGTACTTACGCCAACTTATCGACAACAATTTTGACAATGGGGAACGTGGTTCTTTGAACTAACACAGCTAGAAATCCGAAATTTTCGTAATCGCCAACCAGAGCGGGTTTCTAAAACATCCTGCACATTTTTAAAAATTTAAATACCTTATGCGTAGTTTTACACAATATTTACAAATTTAATTTTAAAGTCAAATTGTCAACCAAATATGAAACCTTGTTCAATTAATCACAACTGTATTAAAATATGCGATTTTTTTTTGTCTGGCCTGATGTAAGGAGAAAATGTAACCAGACTTTTTCTAACACCAAATGCTGAATTGCAATAGAAATTTACGTTTTTACCTCTCCAAAACTTTAAGTTTGAACTCTGTAAACTACAGTCTTTTACCTGATTAGCATGGATAACGATGAAAACAATAAAACACGCTGATTTCAGAAAGTATCAAAAAATTAATTGCTTCTCGCCCAGTTGATAGATAATGGAACCATGAGTGAAAGTTTGCAAGATTGAAATCTGTAGATGATGACCAAATTGCGAATACTGAATGTTAATTTTACTGGTTTAACTTTTAAGACCATCCAAAATTCTCGGACTCCCAACATGGTAATTTTGAATTGACTATTTTCACAGACATTTTTTTCAAAACTACCATTTTCGCTTCATCTTTGCTACCTCATCCGTTGAGCTTGTGTGTCTCATTAGTAGTTACTTGCTGTTTGGCTACGAGTTTCTGGAAAATCCGTGAAAAATATATACATTAAAAAAAATCGAAGGACCCTCGTCGGTATTCGAACCCGCGACCTACTGCTCAGAAGCCAGACACGTTATTTACTAAGTTACACAGGCGCGTTCTAGACCATGGAAATATTTTTTAAATATGTTTCTTTATGCAATATTTCTAAAATTGTTCAAATCCTTTAAAAAAAACTAAACGGAATTTTACAAATTCGAACCTCAGGATAAATAGAATCTATATATAAATTTTCAACTTGTTATAAGCAGAGTAAATAGGAGTTTTGCGACCCACAGACATACTTTCTTTTGTTATTATTATTATTATTGTTATTATTAATGTATAATTTTGCCCAATGAGGTACAACAAAACGAACACAAGAACTTGATTCCAAATTGTAAATTAAACCGCTTAAGCACTTATATATCAAATAAAATGTTTAAAAGAAATACGAATAGAAAATTATAGACAAGTAAAAAATGGACCACTAAGTAGTTCAGTGTATAATAAAAGGTTACTCGAGATGTGGTAGGAGAAATCAGAGAAGTCTTCAATCCCACTGGGCGGGGGAATGCTTGGAAAAACTGCAGAGACAAAAGAATCCTCGACAACAAAAATCAGCCGTATTACTTTCAACTTCAAAGTGCTCTAAATGATTTCATACTTTAACACGTCAATAACAACAGACTGATTTATTATGATTATTAAACTATAAAAAATTATTATTATTATAAATACTTTTAAGTAATATGCCGTTATTTGAGAAATAATTTTAAAATTGTAAAGTGATAGCATTTGCTTTGGTGCATTTTTCAGAATACATACGCGATAAATTTACATAAAACTTTTACTAAATGCATGTAAATACTACATTTAAACAGTAAATTAATTTTTTTTATCCGATATTATAATTAAATTATACTAAAAAAATTAATAAATTTTATATATACACAAATTTAGATTTTTCGCAACATAAAATGTTTGTTTTTTATAATTTAAGAAATATTTCAGAATTACTAGATTGAACTTGTGTTGTCTTATTTCTCTTAAAAAATTAGTTGGAACTATTTAATAGACTTTGAGGAATGTGTACTAATGTAATGAAAACAACTTAAAACTGATATTCTCCAATGAGTCATTATTTCAAATTATTTACAAGAAAACAACATAAAGTGTAATAATCAGTGCAAGTATGTTGTTATTGACTGTTATTTTTTTAATGTTAAATTTTAAATAATTTGGAACACTTTTAGGTAGAATGTATATACGGCTAATTTCTTTTTCAAGGGCTCTTGTCTCCCCTTAAATGGTTAACCTAAAAATACACCATTTTACAATATTTTATCAATTGGAAAGTTTGTTATACATCTTATAAGCTACCTCTTTAGCACTAACTAAATCTTTTTTAAATAATATAAAAAAGCATGCACAGGAATAATTATTTAAATATCTAAGCAGTGAAAACAATTTTATAATTGCAAAAATCGTATGAGCGTCAAAGGGTTTTAACATCGGTCCAACAGACTCCGAGATAAGAATGAATCAAATATGATTTAAGGAAAATACACCTCAAACACATTTTTTTAATTATTTATCATCTTCTACTAAATAAATCATACCTTAACGTTTAACTGCTTTTCAAGTGCATACTATGATCCGACGTTTACAGATATTTTAAACATGTTAGAACAAAACTCTGTACAGACGTTGTCAGAAATTTCTCATTTGTTGTCTCATTGTTAAACTTCTAATATCCCGAACAAAATACTACATATTTTTTTTAATTATTAGAGGGGTCTTTCTAGTAGAGATGGACAGATCTTTTTCAGCTTCATATATAAGGAAGTATAGGACACAGCATCATCAAAAATATCTTATTGTTTTTTTTAAAAAAATAGTCCATTTAATTTGGAACCGAACGACACCAAAATTATATTTCTACGTTTATATGCAACTAATTATTTTTTGAGAATCTTGGGTACAAGATTTCCTGAATATGGAACTTTTTTTTCAGTGAGGATGTTTATCATGTTTAATCAAGTTTAAATTGATATAAGTTCCGATCTATTTGAATAAATTATTTCAAAATTTCCTACAGTGTATTTTCAAAAGTATTACTTTAATTTGGTTTTAGGGATTAGTAATTTATAGATTATATTTTGTTTAGTAGTTTTTTAAAAAATAAGTTTGAGCAGTGAAATTAGTGATTTTTTTTTCTATTTTTTTATGGGGGGGGGGAGGAATTTGTAAACAACAAAAGTCTTAAAGACAGCATTTTAGGCACATCCTTTTGTTTATAAAATGTAAATTATGGTTTTTCAGAAAATATTTTCTTGACTATGATAATAAATGTCACTCTTTTGTAAATTCTATTTCTAAAAAATTAAAATGTAATTTTTTAAATGTTTGACCATGTGATTAGGTTAATATGATTTGCATACATACGTAATAAAAAATATCTGCATTTTTAATTAAAAGAAAGTAAACTGTCTCCCCATATATTAAGTAATATAAGAACATAACTTAGTTTTTCTTTACACAATAATTGCAATATAAATTTTGCTAATTTTTTAATATTTTTTATCAATTATTAATATTATAACACAACAACAATTTATTCATTTTATAGAAATGTTAAAACCTAAAAATAACTTAAATATTTTAGATGCGAATGAAAAAAAATGTACTTAGCTTCGATTTAAATGACGCAAAACAAAGCACAAAACAAGCATTTTAAAAGCTGCGCATTTTTAAAAATAAATGCGCTTTTCCACATTTACTTTAAAAAAAACTTTTTAAAACATACGCGCGTTGAGGCATAAGTCAGCCTTATTAAGAGGATTTCGATTCCCTTGTGATTCTAGTGAATGTCTTTAATAAAAATATGAATAAACAGTGGAAATAAATAGTTTTCCCCTGTTTCCATAACTAATCGGGACAAAAATCAGAAAAAAAAGAATGATTTTGAAGAAATTTATTTTAGTTTTCCTAATTATTTTAGTTTACCCAATTATTTTGGTTTCGACGAAAACTTAAACATTTTCTAAAACAAATAAATTTAAAATAGTTGTGTGTGGATTATTGATAATATAAATGAAAAGGCACTTTCAGATTTAATTTAAATCAATGGAGCGTTTCGAGATTAGTGAATAATATTTAGTGAAAACATCAGGGCTAAAACAGTTACTAAAAATTAGCATGCAAAATGAGGCATCTTGAATGAATTAAAAAAAATCCAGAACGTCAAAATATTTTTTATTTTATATATACTATTAATAATTAGAGGAGAATAAAAAAAATACTTTTTAAAAATGTCTTTTTTAAACACACTAAAAAGTTTTTTTTTTTTTAAATTGTCTATAAATAAAAAGGTGGGGGGAGGGGCAAATTTTACAAAAATCCATTTAATCCATTAAAAATACAAAATCCATTTAATTTACATGCCTTTTGATTTTATTTTTACTCAAACACGACAATTTATAATTTAATAAAGTGTCACATCCAGAGAAACATAAAAAAAAGTGTCAAAAAATGGAAAGGGAAATAAATTATAATAACACGTTTTTTTTTCTTTTTTTCAAATTACAACGAAGTGGAAAACCATCTTTTGAACAAATTTTTAAACTTGTTAAGTTTTATTTAAATCGGACCAACATATACTAAAATTAGCGCGAACAAAGTTTGGTACTTACATCAATTGGAAAAATGCATACAGAAAACAGTTGAACCCTTTAGATTCAAATGGTGATTCTTAGTCACCAAAATTACGAACTATTCTGTTATTCCATGTTCTTCAAATTAAACGAGAACTGCATATTCCTATATATAAAAAAACGCTTTTCTTTCGTTAATTTGTTCTTTGCCTAACAATCATTTAAAACTACGGCATCAATTGGGTATCCATATATTTTTGTAAAACTGTCACCTTTAACTCATCAAAATAGAGAAGTTTTATTGTTTTTCTCTGTTCATCAAAATGTACACTAACTTTCATCTTTTGCACTCCACTTTCGCCGCTGCAGCGACATCGTAAGATAAGTTGACCACTCCGCTGAGGCAGATGTTGTAATATAAGCTGGTAACTGTTTTGCTGCTGCGGCAACATCTAGAAATAAATTTGCATTTTTACACATGGTGATATTTCGGTTTCTCTTTCGCTAAACGGACTCAAAAGCCAAACGTGCGAAAATGCGCCAATGTTGTTTACACATCTCAATGTTTATCATCCACAGCAAATCGCCCTTTAGTTGATTGATTTAGTGCCCCATGATTGGACCGTTGTAAATACCCCTGGAGTAGCTAGTAGCTCATCGTAAAAATGACTCAGAATTGCTGAAAGGTCATATTAAAAATTGCTCGGAGTACAAAGGGTTAATATAAATTATTTTTGTTCAATAGAAGCGCCAAGTAATTTAATAATTTAAAACTTTCTTCAGATTAAAATTTCTTCCAAGCCATGTTTTTTTTTAAAACATTTGGAAACTGTTATAAATCACTATATATTATATATATATATATATATATATATATATATATATATATATATATATACAATAAAAACAAAGTAGAAAACAATGGAAAATGATAAACAAAATTATATAATTAAATTAAAATGCATAGAAAATCAAATATGAATCAGCGCTAGAGCTGCATGAAGCATAATGATAAAAATATACTGAAAACAATAAAATAAAGGGGGTATATACCTCGGCTAGACCTCACATCGTGCCTTGAATTTGTTGAGTCAGGATGCTTTTTTCGTTTGCGTTTGTAAGTTTTTATATTTTCCATTTGTTGTCATTAATTGATCTGTCTAATCTGATGACTTTTTTTGTGTATATTTTGTATATACTATGTATATAGTCTGTATATATTCTTGTATTTATTTAGTAACTTTTAGACTACTTAAAGAAGTATTTAGAGCTCTTGGGGTTGGATTGGCAATTTGTTTTTAACATTGCTAATACAGAAAGAGCTCTATTTGACTTTTCAATGCGGTCCTACCCCCTGATGAAGTACCGTTTTGATTATGTCTTTCACCTTTTAGTAAAATATTTATTAGTATAATTTTTACTTTAATAATTCATATTTTAGTTTTATTACCTGGATTTTTCACTTTTGCCATATTTTTTATTTTAATTTAATATATATATATATATATATATATATATATATATATATATATATATATATATATCAACCCTAAACGTCAAAAGAACACGCTACAGAATCTTTGAAAATAACAGGAAGGTGTGTGATGTAACAGTAAAAAAATAACGTAAATATCAAACATGTTCCCCGAGTTCAAAGGAAACATTCATACATTTGATGCAAGAATTTTATTGCAAGTGGGAACCATAATTTTACCAAGTTTTATCAAAATCGGTCAAAATCAATAGTGTCCTACATTAGAGGGAAAAATACACTTATTCCCTATCATTTTATATATGTCTTTCAGATTAATAATCGAAACATTTCAAACTTTACAAAAAAGAATGGCGTGCCCTAACGTGTTGGGAAACGAAAAGCTTTCCTAAACTGGTGTGCATATCAACCTGCACGTAATATTTTTTACACAATTGTTACATTTCGTAGAAAGTATTCTTATTTGAATTTGATAACCAAATTTACTTATATTTCCCAGCAAAAAAAGTCAGCATGAAACATTCATCAAAATTGTAAAATTGAAGGTTTTTTGAAGGTTTTATAAAGGATAGTGAAACAAAAAACTGCAGTTTTTTGAAGTTTTTAATTTTTCTGCATAAAACCTTTAAAATATCTGGATTTTCCCTTCATGATTAAAAATTGAAGGTTTTTTGCCGGTTTTTATGAAGGTTTTTTACAGTTTTTATGAAGGATATTGAAACAAAATTCTTTAATTTTATAGATCTTCAAAAAAACTGCAGTTTTCCTGCATGAAACCTTCAATTTCAAAATTTTGATGAAGGTTTTATGCTGACTTTTTTTGCTGTGTTATTAGTCATATTAATAAATGTACAGTTCAAAATGAACTATAATATGTTATTGGTCGTGGTATAGAAGCTTGGTGAGAAGAGGGCCAAACTCCCCCCCAATAATGATAATAATAACTTTAAACTTATCTTTTTCTAAAACATTTACTTTTAAACTCTCCTGTTAATTAAGGGGTTAATAGGATGCTTGAATGATCTAGTACCATAGAAATTATAATTCACAGCCATTCTATGTCAAGTAGAGTGTTAAACAATTGCCCGCTTATGGGAATAGGAACAAATGAAAAAATGAAATGAAAATAATTAATGATAAAAAAAATACAAATCATAAAAGTTAGCGTAGTTAATTAGTATTTTTTGCCATTAATTAATTAGAATTTTTAAAAGTTTTTATACTCTACGAATCTCATGCATTTCTTTTCATCACACATGTTTTTTCGATTGTTTTTGCTTCCAAGAGCGGATTACTTTCCAAACTTCTGTATTTAAAGTGAATAAAAAAAGTACTTAATAAGATGATGTGTCGCGTTAAAAAGCAAAGTTTAGTTAAATCGATTAAATCTGGAAAGAGATTACGATCAGTGACAAACCTTTTTTTCTGCTTTTTAAATTTTCTAATAAGGCAGTTATAAAATTCCATTTTTTTTATTATTACCAAGAACACACAGAGGTTATTTGATTGGTTAAATTAACGATGGGCTATTGGCGACAGTTTAGAAATTATAACGAAGCAGTTTGACTCTTTTTACCGATGAAAAAAATTAGATGTAGATGGGTAAAAAAATAATCTGGATATTTTTTTTTTACTTTTCAATAGTGCGCCCTTCTCTTTCAATAGTGCTTCTGTTTCAATAATGCGTCCTTTTCTTTCAATACTTCTCCTTCAATAGTGCGCCCTTTTCTTTCAATACTTCTCCTTCAATAGTGCGCCCTTCTCTTTCAATAGAACGTTCTTCTGTTTCAATAATGCTCCCTTCTTTTTCAATACTTCTTCAATAGTGCGCCCTTTACTTTCAATACTTCTCCTTCAATAGTGCGCCCTTCTCTTGCAATAGTACGTTCTTCTGTTTCAATAGTGCGTCTTTTTTCAATAGTGTGTCCTTCTTTTAAACTAGTGCACCCTTCACTTTGAATAAAAACATAATACATTCAAAAACTTCGAAATTAAAAAAATATCTTTCAGTCAATTTACTTTTTTAAAAACAAGCTCCGTGTCAATGGCAATATTCTTTACAGAAATTCCAAATTTTACAATATTCTGCCATTCAGATTTTTCGCATTTTCAGTGCAAGATTAATTTAAAAAAATTAAAACAAGTTAATACAAAACTTACAAAAAAAAAAATAATAATAATAATTCAGGCCCATTCTACACGTACGAGACAGACGAGCGCGAGGTTTTGCAGATGACTTTGTGAGTGAAGCATATAAACTACATGGTTTGTATTCACCAATCGCAGATCCATCTACAAAAAATCGAGTGCGTTTATCACGTCCTTGTTGAATGTGCCTAATCTAAATTGCAACGCTATTTTTCAAACCCTACAAATAAACAATAAACAAATTGTCCTCGCACTGCTGGTCAGATGACAAGGACTACACCCGAGCTGGCACACTACGCAAGCTTTAAGCGGTGTTTACACGTTGCCAGTAAGCCCAGGCGCTCTCCCCCTCCACTTTCTGGGACTGGCGATACGCTGCTTGCATTGTGCAAATAGGTCTCGGCAGTCGTGCTATTGTTGAAATCAACAAATCGTGGTATGATTAAGGGGGTCCGATACCTTCGACATTTTTTTCTTTATTTTTATACTTGTACAATCCAATTTTTTTCTCTTTATAAATATACATAAAAAACCCTTTTAAGACGCTCAATCTTTTTTTTAAATTGCACATTTATTTTTAAATTAAAATTTTAGTAAATTTTTTAACAATTTTAAAATTCCTACTCCTTTTTTGTTTTTCAATATTTTGAAGCAAGTTTTTTTATTTAAGATCTTGAATAATATGTAAATAGAGGTATGCATTCAAATTTTGATTCAGATACATCACTTTAAAAAAATAAAATATATTAGAAATTTTGGAAAAAAAATTGACGAAAAAAAATAAAAGTCCATTTTAAATGGTTTTAAAAAACAAATTATGGTAAAAATAGGAAATCTGAATGCATACATCTATTTAAAATATATTTATCTTGCTATACACACAAAAATTATGATTTTAAGTATAATAGTAAAAAAGCCTTAGCATTTTTAGTGTTCATTAAATTTCAAAACCACGAACAGAGATATTTGCTTTTAAAGTTTACATATGATACAACTATGTTATAGGAACACATCATTAAAACGTTCATAACTAAAAAAGTAATAAGAATTTTTTGAAGCAGTTTTTTGTGAGTTATTAAGATAAGTTTGAATATTATTTTTTAAATATAAAAAAAAATGACTTTTTTTGCGAATTTTGGGTATCGGACCCCCTTAAATATAGGTTTTCTATACGCAAAAACTTTTTTAAATAGTATTCAATATGGTAATTTAAATTTATATGGTAAAAGGAGGAATATTTTGTACTTTGGTGAGAATAAAATTTTCCAAGAACACTTAGAATAGGATTCATTCGGATTGCTCTAACAAGAAGCGTTTACAAAAGTTCATTGGAGCGTTAATTTGAAGATTTCTCAATAAAAGCGTTTCAAACATATATAAATAAGATTAATTTGAGGTGCCTTTGAATACTTCACATCTCAATTTTACGCAAACATTTATGTGGTCAAAAGGGAGAAAATAGTTGTTGGTTGGTTTGGTTTGTTTAATTAACGTCGCACTAGAGGGAAGACAATAGACTGTTGCATCTATGCTAAAAACGAAATAAGTAAAAATTGTATTTCAGCTTTTGGAAAATGTTAAAAGTTATTGTAGACAATTTAAAATATTTAATAGTTTCTAACAAAATGGACAAAACATTTTTATATTATTTGGAAATTTGCGATTTTTACGGGTTAGTCAGCTGTTCTTATTAACGAATATAATAAATATATATTAAATAAAATGCATAAAAGTTCTGTTTCAACCCTTTCCCATTTAAATTTACCAGTAGAAGTTTTTTTATTTTCTGGAATTAAGCCTATTTCTCGCCTAGATTAATATAAAAAATATATCTTAATTTTTAAATTAAATTTTTAGTTTAAACAAACACTAAAAAAATATATCTTAATTTTTAATTTAAATTTCGTAATGCTGCCAATTGGCATCATTGGGGCCTAATGGAACCTAGTTAGGTACATGGCAATTTCATGGTGCCATTTTGTAACGCTGGAACTTAAAGTCATGGAAAGAAAAAGGCTATTCAATGAAGAAAAACTGACCCTTTGTACGAATAATGATTATTTTTCGCAACTATATTTTCAATTTTTTCTTCAGAGCGTGTTCCTATTAAAAATAAATATCCTAAATAAAGTGGTGCCATTTGCTATTAAATACTTTTGTATTGACAGATAAGGCAAATTTTAAATGGTCCCAAATGGAATCTACGGGAGTTTAAGCTTCAATACAAGAAAAGAAAATGTTAAAAGGAGTGGTGTCATTTGGCACCATTGGGCCCCAAAGGGTTAAGCTTTAAGTGAAAATGTTTGAAAGCTCGAGCAACATATATTTCGCGTTAGTCATAATTTTTGAAAATGACAAAATTGAAAACACTATAATATGGAGAACACGGACTTGACTTACATTATGTAAACCAATACTGTAAGTACATTGAAAGTACCGTAACTTGTATATCAGTTACTAGCAACGTGTAAACAGCTAATTGCCCGTTCTGCACAGTGCCAGAAGTATAGTGGAGGGGGGGGGGGGACAAACCTACCCCTTGTTTTTAGGTCACTATTTATCGTAGGGATAACCTTAATATACCATTTTGTGGAGAATAAAGTCTACTACACAATTATATGCAAAACATTTGCATAGAGGGCTGTATTCATATTAAAATACGCTCCAACTTTAAAACTTTCAATAGCAACACTTGCTTTTGATGAAGTAGAGAAATATTATTCACTCAAAATAATCTAGACATAAATTTTTGTTAATTTCCTAGTTATATGGGGAGATATTAAACAATATGCATCGCTCGCATTTGAGGGGCTACTTCCATATTGAACAAAGTAATAGTCGGACTATGACATGAAAGACACTGGTAGAAAGTTTTAGCGGCAACCGAGGTTCTTCGTTTCGTTGTTGGACAATTTTCTAACATTAGTCAATGGTTTTACATAATTTGTTTTACTTTTGGTATATTCAATTAAAAGGATCATTGATTTGGAATATATTTTATGGCACAAATTTGAATTTCCAGTTATATAGACTATCAAATTATAATTTGGAAGTTATTTTTTACCAAAAAAAGTTTCCTTTAAAAAAAAAAAATTCTGGAATATCTGGAGAAAAACAATTACAACTACTTGTTTGGCCCCGTGTGGCTGTGGAACCCGCTAAGGCTTGTAATAAAAAAATTGAATTGTCCCCGTCGGGACTTGAATTTTTTTGAACCCGCTACCTATCCCTCCCCTCCCACACACACACGCATTCGTTGTAACTACTCATAGATGGCACTTTGTACAAATAATTCTACCCATAGATGGCAGCTCTGACAACGGCTTGTTTAAAAATGATCAACGGGGCAATTCATCAGTATTGAATATTTGGAAACTAATGATTTTAAACACATTTAAAACAAAAAAAACTTCAATATTTTTGAGACAAAAGTACGATTCGTCATTGCTCCGAGAAATTCCCTTTTTCTTTTTATATCTCACATTCACCCGTTGTGTGCGAGACCCGCAAAAGGGATCTTTATTAATGAAATATATATTATACTAGCACGCCCGTGCGATAATTGTCGCTAAAATATATTTGAGAATCTTTTATGGCCAATATATATATATATATATATATATATATATATAAAAGTTTAACGGTCTGCTCATAGATGGCAGCATTATTACCGGCTTGTTTAAAAGAAAAGTTAACATTAATTATTTTAAACGCATTTAAAAAAAAACTTATATTTGTGAGATGACAATACAATTCGTAACTGGTCCATGAAATTCTCTTTCTTTTGAAACCTCATGTGTTTAGATTCGTTTAGTCTAAGGGGCGTAAAAGGGATCATTACTACAGAAATAATATATATGATGATTACGAGTTCTAAACTTTCCATACTCATAATTAAGAAACTATTTGATCAAACGACTTGCAAATTGATATCCAACGATAAATTTTGCTGTAGTGTTGCTATTGGAAATTTTAAAGTAGGTGAGAATTTTAATATGAAAACAGTCCCCTATGTAAATTTGTTGTATATCAATGTGTAGCAGACTTTATTCCCTACAAAATGGTATATTAAGTTTAGCAGTACGATAAATATACCAGGGGAAAAAAGAGGGTGGTTCGTTCCCCCCTCCCCACTGTACCTCAACTAGCATGCGGATATCTGGCAACGTGTAAACGGGCAATAACGCCCGTTTATACGTTTCATATATTTCCGTGAACCTTCTTTTGGGAACCACTGAGCTTGAATGTTGTTCTCGTCATCTGGTTCAAAATCACAGGTATTGGTCATTTCATCGGAATAGATCCCAATCACCAATAGCTCATAATGCAAATCGACTGCGACGTTCTTTCGACCCATTTTTAATACTTAAAGTGTATCCCTGGCACATTTAATCTTATAAATTCCTAAAACTCCCTCTCTCTCAAACCTACCGATGCTATAACAAAAACCAAACGTCAATTCCTATAAATTTTAGCGCTATTCCACCCTTTAAGATATGTCCATTCTATCCTATGTCCTTCTACCAACAATCCGACTCAATTATTCGAGCCAACAAAAAAGTCAACCCAGCCGAGACTTATGGCAGGCGGAATGATTTCAATTGGATCTAACAAGCTTCACAACTCTTTTATGCTGCAGGATTATCAAAAGCGTCAATAAACATATCTTGCCTGAAAGGTGTGATTTCTATATTTAGGGAAGGACTTGATTGTTGTCTTTGAAGAGATTGATGAATTTCCAGAATGATAGCTCACATTAAGTGGAATTCTGCAATAAAAGTACCGAATTGATCGGGATATTGAAAATATGAAGTGCATATGATGGTTTAATTTAAGTCGATTGTTACTTTGTTGTTAATTTTTTTTTTGCTTGTGAAAAGGTAAAAAAAATGTATATTTTTAAAGAAAACTATTGTACTTTTGCCAAAAAGTTTTGTTTTAACTATATGCACGTAAGTCATCTCTCAGGTGATAAAATTACTAATCTGTTCTTTTGTTCACTATTCTTGAGAGCAAAAGATATCTTGAATTTCAAATGCGTCGTCCTTTCGTTAACTTCTTCTCTTACTAATTCCAAAAGATTATTTTTGCCATTACCAAAGATTTAGGAGAAATAAAAATGAATGGGCTAACTGCTGAGTAAAAATAACGTATATGTCAAAGGGTCAAATATTTTTTATTTCATGTGGGCTTGGTTGGAAGAATACATAAGTCATAATCCGAGAATTGCGAGTTCGAACCTCGATCCTCATTGGCAACCATACATTCGTCGTGTGGAGGAGAATGATATACGATAAACTGGTTGAACTAACGACCCTGTTAACCGAGGGCGATTAGTGACTATGGGCGCAACTGGTGGCGCAACTGGTTGTTGAGCTAGTTGCGGCCGTTGTATCAAATGCGGCTGAGAGCAACTCTGGTCGCGCAACTGAGAAGGGCGATTAGTGGCTCAACTGGTTTCTGCCATTGTATCGAATAAGGCCTATTAGCTGTAAGTGACTGGTCTCGTAACTGAGCAATCAGTCGATCACAGCTAATAAGTTACATTCACTGCAATGCCCTATTACGCTTTTGTATAACCAAAAATCTCCAGTGTGGTTGCCGGCTCGGAAGACAGACTGATCGCTCGGTTGCGCGACCAGTTGCCCTCGGCTAATAGGCCCCATTTCATACAATGTCAGCAACCAGTTGTGCGACCAGTCACGCCACTAATCGTTTTCTGTTAATAGGGCCCTACATGTCCTCATGTTGGTTTATTTAATGTCACACTAGAGCTACAGACTGGGGTAATGGTGATCCTCCAGTGGTTCGTGGTGTGGAAGTTTGAAAATCGGAGTGCCAGCTTAAGTGTTATCCTCGTCATCCGACCATGATTCCAAACTAGGAAGCAGCGCTCCCGGGTCTTTATTAAGTTATTGATATCGAACAGTCCCCAATAGCCCCTTTAATAGCTCTATTGCGACGTTAATTCACTCAAACATGTTTTTCAAGACATTTCTTTCCGAGTTTCATCACCGACATTTTATTTATAACTACCTCACAGTGTGAGTCTATTGAAAACAACTCAGTGAAATAGTCCCAAATGAGATCAAAGAGCTTTAATGGTTTGTCATCACGCATCCATCGAGTCTAAGGTTAATGAAAGAAATCGTCAACACTAGTTAATGGTCTATTCATCTTTTGGGGAAGGACATCGATTTTTAATAGTAAATCGAATCGGTTGCGCAAACCCTCTCAAGGGTCGAAATGTATGCAGATTTCAAAAGTGCCAATACTGCTTCATTAGACAACTGAGGTAAACAGGTCGGTAATTGGACGGATAGGAAATGCGGACTCATTTCTACCAAAGTTTATTAGTATACAAAAATATGTTTTCCCCGGAACTTTTACTTGACTTTCAAATTCTGGGAAGGTTGTCGCTGAAAGGTTTTCTTTTTTTGCGTCGGGGATATTTGAGGGATATAGAAGTAAAAATATACCAAATAATAAAGAAATTGTAAATTGTTATTAAAAAGAATCAAGCAGCAATTTGCAAATATGGAAACAGGTCGTTGTTTTGGAGACCGAGAGTCGCCACTCTGTCCAAAGGATTACATGATAGAGTGCGATGTCATAGTCTCCATACTGTACAGCTTTTAAATTAAAAATGTGTACTTTAACCGCTTCCGTGACTAACCCGATATAGCTCGTCTGTATATTGCAAATACATGTTATCCCGAGTTCATTGTTAAAGGACGCAACGACACGACCGACTGTTTTGGCCGTGGTCTTTGCTACACATGCTCCGACCAAACAAGGATTCTCGATCACCCGACCAGTGTAAAAGAATCGCTTGTTGAGCGTAACTTTCATAAAGGCTTCGCATATATCTAAACATTAGAAAATAGGTGTAGCTCTATGTGCAGTGACAATTACAGATAGAAGATGTAGAAAAAAAAAGCGTTCAAATGATGTAGAAAGAAAAAATTTGGAAGGATGGTTCGCCAGACCCAACCATCCGACCGTCGGATCAGACATTCAACTGCCTTACATACGATCCAACCGTCAGGTGCGATGGTGGCTGTCCCGACAGTTGGGCATTCGTGCCGGTGCGTGTGTAGAGTACCTTGAAGGGAAGCTGTTATAGGAAAAATGAATATTCGAAAAATTACTATCTCTTTGACGTGTAATGTCTTAACAATCGGTTCCGGGTAAGATGTGGATCTCAGGACGAAGTGGACCTAACGAAACATAAGCCACGAAATGGCGTTGATGCGGTTGCATCTATTTCCCGTTTGTCTGACGATCGTAAATATCGTTCTAGTTTGGTTTGATTAATTAACGTCGCACTAGAGTTGCACAGTGGGCTATTGGAGACAGTTCGGGGCCTATCTCGAAGGAAAGACCCGGGAACGATGCCTCGTATTTTTGAACCATGGTCAGATGACGAGGACAACACCTGAGCTGGCACCCAACTCCTTCAATAGACGTCGGGACTTTGGACCCCGATCAGATTTATCGTGCACCAGTCCCGTATACACGCCGTTATTTTTTGTGGATGTTCTGGACGACATTCTAGTATTTTGGTAGCGAAGTTGGCAACCCTCCGATCGCAATACCACTACTTTTTACTATTCTTTATTCTAGTCCATCGCAAGGTTTTGAACCGGGGACCCATGGATTCCCAGCTGACGCCTAATCCACTCTGTCACGGAGGCCTAAATATCGTTCTAGGAACGACACAATGTAGAAAGCGTTCAGCGGTTTATCAGGAATCCAAAAAGGTGTCGCTCAACTTGAGTTTAACGTTAAACACTGAAACCCTGCGGCAATCTCGTTAGGTGCAGCCCACTTTTTTTTCCTCCTTCTCATTTAGAACATAGCTTATTTAATTAGACGGCGATTTTGACAGTTATATGGTTAATTATATGTATTTTTGACAGCTTTAAATAAGATAATTTCCCCGCATTATATTTGGTTAGTTGAAGAAACGTCGAACTAGATCTACACAATCGGCTGTTAGTGACGGTTTGCGATCTTTCCCGAAAGGAAGACCCCAGAACATTGCTTCGTTTTTGAATCATGGTCAGATGACGAAGACAATGCCTGTACCATCACACTACGCACCTTAATAAAAAGTTTAGACTTTCGACCACGACAGATTTAACATGCACCAGTACACGGCGAAGGTTTTTTTTTGCAAACGATTAGGAGCGAAACTAGCAGCCCTCCAATCACAAGCTCGCTACATTGTCAGAACGGCATTCTAACTCACCTATTATAAGGCGAATACTTTACTGCTGGTCTTTCAAACTGATCTCTAACTGTAACTTCTGGATAGGGCAAGACATTTTGTTGATTTGAAGCCGATGTGGAGGCAGCCATGATGTGCCCCACTTTCTTTGCCACCTCAATATTTCGTATATTTATCATGTTAAAATAAGCCGACGTATATTGATTTTGGCTTAGTTTTTTTCTATTTTCTTTTCAAACCCATTTTAAATGCAATCTGCTATAAAAATAAAAAGTCATTTGCAAGTCAAAGTCGAAGTAGATAAAAAGCAAGGGCAAAAAATATTTGTTTGGCAATATAAAAAATAATTCCATAAGATGAAAATATAATATTTATATACATTTAATATTTCTAGAATGCTATGGTAATAAAAAAACAGCACTAAATCACTTTAAAAAAAATATTGGGACACAGCATGGCTGCTTTCAATTGGCTTCAACGCGCCCATAGAGGAAACAAGGTTTGAGCCTTCCAGCGGTTACAGTTAGAGTTCAGTGGTCTTTCCACATTGTAGTACATGTTATTATTAAACGAAAAACACACAACAAAAAATTCGAAATAACATCTTCAAAATAATTTAAAACTGCGTTCTCCCGGAACCCTATTAAACTTTTCAAATACCGCCCACACGTTCAAACTAAATCCCTCCATTTTTTTAACCAGAACCTCCCATCGCTGCTAAAAATAATTCACACTTTTTTTCCCCATTGACATTAAACAAAGGAGGATTCTTGTTAGCATCTTTGGCGTGGAAGCGGCAGTTTATTTAGGGAGATAGGCACCGCCAAGTGGCGAGCAGTCCCTCCCCAGCTGGCGTGCGTGAAATCCGGAGAGCGAGCGGGCCAGTCATCGGGACGGCGCGGGGGGAAACGCGAGGAAGCGCCGCCAAAATCGATAAAAACTCGGGAGAAAAAACACGATTGAGTTTTGCGGGCCAATGCATGGGACAAGGATGATGGGGCAATTTGGGATTGACCCCTCAACTTTTCCTTTTTGTTGGGTGGTCGAAAACACGCCGCACTAGAACTACGAGTTGGAAGTGTTCAGAACTCAAAATCGAAGGGGCTAGCTGGAAGCACCGCGTATGGTTGGCCTAAAAATGGGCCCGGTGACCACGAGGAACAGTATCCGGCTATCAATCAGAGGATTGTGAGTCCGAATCAAAGCGGACTTGACAAAAAGTTAAGCTGTATCGATCTTGTGATCGGAAGGTTGCCGGATTCGATTCGCTTCGCTTCTAAATGACGAAAGTCGTCTAAAAATATTCTCAATGTCCATAGAGATATATATGGGACTAGTGCACGTTAAATATGATCGGAGAGCGACGTTATGACTATTGAGGTTGCATCGGGTGCCAGTTCAGGTGTGGTCCTCATCATCTGAAAGTGGTAAAAAAAAATACGAGGCAGTTTTCTCGGGTCCTTCCTTCGAGATATACCTTGAAGTGTTGCCAATTGCCCATTTAACACCGTCCCGACGTGAATGTTGCCTATAATTAAGTTTTAATATTTATTCCCTACTTTAAAAAAAAAATTGCAATTTGCTGGTTTCAGCAATAAAATGCTTTTTTACTGTAAAAACGCACATTTTTAAAGTTAATTTAGCAGTTGACAAGATTGTGCACAAAAATATGTGTTTCCGTATAAGATGCTGATTCTGTAAAAAAAATTCAAAATATTTGTTTTCAGAAACCCGTCAATAGACAATTCAAATTCGCATTCACGCTGCACATGCTATCTAATGTCGCTTATCTGGTTTCTGCGCTAAACGCAATATTCAGTGTGAAAAATAGCCCATAAAACGGAATGAAATTTGGATGGATTGCGGGCAAAAATATGTGTTTACCATATGAAGGTTACAGGGGAGAAAGACGCAATGTCAACTAGAACGATTCTCGCAGAAAACGGGTATTTATTTTTAAAAACGCACCTTTTTCTTCAGTATAGCAAAAGTTTTTCCACGTCATTTACATTGACATAACATCTTTATTGCCAAAATGAAACAAAAGTTTAATAGTTCCCTTCGGATGCTACTAGTATATATGAGAATCTTATATTTGACAAATGCTTGACATTGCTTGCATTTATCCTCTATACCCTTCATATAAGATTCCGATTCCGTAAAAAAAAAAAATCAAATAAAAAAAAAATTGGTTTCATGGACAACACCTGAGATGACTCCCGACGCAACCTTAATAACGCCAGGACATTGTACCACAATCACATTTAACGTGCACCAGTCCCTTATACACGGTGCATATTTTTAATCGCGAAAGGAACGAATTTGACAACCCTCCGATTACCAAATCGCTAGACACATACTGGGGATCGAACCCACGCTCATCGGATACACACCCATCGAGTGTCTAACCAGACTTCAGGAACGCGGAATCGAGGGGTTGCGAGTTTCGTTCCTCGTCGTCTGCTAAAAACATATATTCACTATGGTCTGGGGGCAGTTTTTTTTTTCCAAATTTATAAACCCATTTTACAATGAAAATGTGAACAGTTTTACATTTTGAAGGGTTATTAATAATAAAATAAGAGTACTTGTTGTGTACTATATGTCTGTGCAGAATAGTTTCAAAAGTAGACATCTCCATTTTTTTCCCCCGTGTTTTGATACATTTTTATATATTAAAAACAATTTGCATTATAAAATTAGTATTTACTGGTAATAATGGTATTAGAAATGTAAAATGAATGGAAATTTGCAACTAAACAAGTTTACTAAAATTTTTATAAAACATTCCACTTTAAAATCCGTATTATATTTATGTTGCACATCATAGAAATTAGAATTTATAAAGCTTAAAGTACTACAATAATTTAAATAATAATTATGATTGAGAGTGTTAAATTAATAATGATAAATGAGAAAGTTAAATTAATGATAAATAATAATTATGATTTGAAAGTGTTAATATATGTGTTGAAAAAAAATGAACCGACATTTTTCTTTGCATTTAATATTTTAAAAAATCGTACAGATTGAGGGGATACCACAAGATATTATCTTTGGTTTTTAGACGAAGAAGTAAGACTGTTAAAGCAAAAAGAGCTTCATATGAATTGGTTCCGAAAGTATTAAATTTTTTATTTAAAAAAGATTGGCATATTTTGCAAATTCATAGCTAAAGATAACTTCAGCACTGATATATCGTTAACTTGCTATATAACCATGAATTTTAAAATGACATCTTTTTTTAATAATAGTATGCGGTTAGTTGAGTGTCCCGAAAGATCGCTTAAAGTAGCTTGTGCAACAACATCTGTGACGACTAATTCTACTGGTCTACATATAGTCTTGCACTTCCATACAATCTGAATAAATGTCGTTTTTTTAAAGGGCTCCATATCGTATTTCTTGGTACAGTTTTTTATTCATTATTATCTCAAATAAGTTAAAGTGCTTCCTCAGTTGAATATTTTTTTTAAAAAATTTCCTCTAGAAATAACGAGCTTGTTTCATTTTAGCAGGTAGAGATGAACTTTTAGTAACTTTCAAAATAGCTGCCAAATTAAGGTTACCTTGTTTTCGTGTTTCAATAATAGCAGTTTGTAAAACTGAGGAAGAGTCGCTTTGCTTTTCATGTAATAATTGTGAGGCTTCTTTTCTTTTTGACCTACTGGATTTTTCAGAAAAAAAGACTGAGCCTATCTGATGGCCTACCAGACTGGGTTTACTGCGCCTGAGCATGTTGATGGTGTAGGTTGGTATGTTTAAACTACAAAATTTGCTGATAACCAAGAAGAATGTCTTAATTTAAAGTAATTCTTGATACGATGAACTTGCAGCCACTTTTTATAGAAAAGTCTACACAATCGATTATTTTTTTTTTCTTTTATAGTCCGCTCAGTGGGAAATTCAATAACTTCAACAACATTTTAACATTTAATAAATGCAAATAGCGTCAATTTTTTTTCTAGATTTATCCTTTTCTTGCAACGTTATATTAAATAAGCTCCCGATTATAAATCGATGTAAATCTAGAAGAAAAAAAATTAATATCGTGCGGATGTCTGCAGCTAATTTTTGTTCTAATATGAACAGTAATATATTTGGAACACTCAATGTAAAAAGTAGCGAAGGTGAGGGTTGTTTTTAAAAGTCACTTTGAATTTTAGTTTTTAAAATATTTTGTGACAATATACCATGCATAATAATACATTGTAAAAAATATTACAGGTAGACATATGGACTTCATTCTCGACAGAATGAAAGTACATACTTCTCCTCTCATAATACACATGATTCAGAAAAAATATATTCAAAAACTTCTAAATGGTACAGCATTGAAACTCTGTTATTCCGCTACGTATTTGTTCTTAATGAAAAGACTAACATGAATTGCCTTATCTTGGAATAAAGCAAAGCATGTATGGTGCGTGGATGTTAGCCCGCGACGTCAAATCGAATAGCTTTCTTTTTTCAAGCCCACGGCTAACCCAACTTTGTGCTAGAATTTTTTTTTTATTTAATCTGACGTCGCGGGCTAATATCCGCACCATACATGCTTTGTTATCTTACTTCTGTTGGTTATTATATTTGTTGGTAAATCTATAGTAATAAAGTAAAGATCCCGTCTGTGTGGCACGCAAAACACTACTTTCCACTACTCGGGTGGACATGTCTGAAAATTATATATATGCGTACTATTCTCACCTGACGCTTGACATTTTAAAATTCCTATTAGTTTTCCGTTTATAACGGTTTTGGAAGCTTTTTTTAATGACCGTTTAAAAAAAATAGTATCTACTTTATTATAAAATTATAATACAGTAATAAGATCTTGGTAACAATGAAATACTTTAAAAATAAATTTATATTTATTGTTTTAAACAATTGTAAGTTGGCGATCAAAAATTACTTTGGCGAAATAACTCTCTGATAATAATGGTTTAACAGGAAAAGCTAACGTTCGGTGACTTCTGAAAAATAGACAAGTTATTTTGCCTTCGAAAAAATAAAATAAAAGGGATAAACGAAAAAAACGAATCAATGGGTAAAATCTTTTTAGAGCGTGTGAAGCTAGTAATTAATATTTTTATAATCTGCTGAAGTAACATTTTACATAAAAACTAGCTGGCCTTAAAACAAATTCTCATAATTTTGGATAATTTAATGAAACTAGTTTGATAAAAAATTTCTTCAATTTCAAATAACCACCTGTTATAATTTGAAAATGAGTTGATGTGGTAATGAAAGTTATTTGCAATGGTATTTCTCTCGAATGGAAGCACAAAGAAAAAACGTAATTGAAATATTACGTGCTTGGTAATTACTTAATTGGTTTTATCGAAAAATTTGTTTTTAAAGCAATTTACCGAATTTATCGTGTGACATGATTTAGTGGATCTACGGAATTTGAACTGTGAAAAAATTATTTAGTGTGATTTATGAGACAGTTGAATTGGTGTTTTAAAACACTTTTGGCACACATTTGCAAGATCAATATGAAGTTACATATATTTAAATAAAACTTCAAAACAAGACATTTGGAAAATAAAAATTATCGTAGAAAGCTAAACTTCGGGGAAAGACAAATTAATCATTTAGGAATTCAAAGACATTTTGTAACTGGACTTTGGAGAGGATGTTATTTTTACGTTATTTTTATCGAACAGTTGAATATACCTGTTATGCTTCATAACCTGTTCTTTAAACTTTTGTTTTAAAAACTGTTATTCTTAAATAGTGCCTTCTTAGTAATAATAGTTCTTGAGAATGAACTAGGACCCATATTTTGTGACCAAATACGTTTTTGCATTTAATTACAAGTTGGGTTGGTTATTTTTTTATCCAAGAAAATATCCAAATAGTTATTTTTAGAGAGAGGCCATGGTCAAAGGATATTTCCGAAAAAACTGGCTTTCATTACGTTTGGTTCCTTAGATAGACATTCTCAATCTAACAAAACAAAATATCCAAGTTTCTGAATAAAAACAGAAATTACGTGCAAACATACAAAAAAGTACGTAAGGTTGAATTGATAATTTCCTCTGGTTTTAGTACCTAGTTAGCACTAAAAGTTGGTTGAAAGGTGTTATTTTCCGAACAAGTTGACTTAAAACAAAAGTATATGGAGATCATAACGAGATATAGTATGTGAACTCCGAACGCTTGTATTTAGTAAATTCGTATTATAATTTTAGGTTTTACTCTTTAGAATCTTTTTTCCCTGACACTCGAGGAACGTGTTTAATATATACTTACTTTTTATGAAAAAGTTACAACCCGTTCCTGTCATTTATAAACAGGTATTCTTTAGCGAGTTCCGAGCCCCAGTTGCTCAGTGGATAAAGGCGTTCAGCTACTAATTGGTGGTTCGAATCCGTGCGATGGACTCGACAAAGAAAAGTAAAAAAGTAGTGATCTTGCGATCGGAGGGTTGCCAGCTTCGGTACAAAAATACTAGAAAGTCGTCCAGAAAATCCAACAAATTATACTGGCGTGTATACGGGACTGGTGCACGATAAATCTGATCGGGGTCCAATGTCCTGACGCCTATTGAGGTTGCGTCGGGTATCCTCGTCGTCTGACCATGGTTCAAAAATACGAGGCATCGTTCCCGGGTCTTTTCTTCGAGATAGGCCCCGAACCGTCGCCAATAGCCCACTGTGCAGCTCTACTGCGACGTTAATTAAATAAACCAAACCAAACCTTTAGCGAGTTCCGTTTACGTTTAGACGAATTATAAAAATTAAAAAGTTATGCATGATATTGATCTCAGTATACCAAACATATATTGAGTTGTTTATAACAGTTGTCGAATGTTTAAAAAAAATAAAAAATTAAAAAAAAGGGTTACGAGGAATTTCAATCTGAAGAAAGTTTTATATCGCCAACATACTTGATGCTTTGAGATAACAGAAATAATTTCTATTAAAATTTGTGAGAGAATGACTTTTGAAACTGAAGAATATGTGATCTTTCATTTTGAAGAGAATGGGGGGGAATACAACACGTTGTAATTTTGGTAACTTAAAGGCGAGTGCAAAGGATTAATAAAATATGTTGATACTCAAGAGTGATGTCATACTTTTTAATGTAGTTAGATCAATAACAAGCTAACGAAAGAAAAGCGACTTTTATATTTAAGAACATGCAGTTCTCGTTCGATTTGAAGAACAGGTAACAAGAACATATCGTTATTTTGGTGACCGAGAGTCGCCGCTCGAGTCCAAAGGGTTAATAAAAGGTTTTTAAAAGAAATTTTTTGAACTTGTAAACTTTTTGTATTTACGAAAACTAAATATAAAAGTGACTAACCATACATTTAAAAAAAAAGTACAATTGCATTTGAATGTTATATTCTAATGGTAACTTCTTTTAGCTACCCTTTATATATTCTTCAAAAGTCACATTTAATTTTAATACAAAAGAGTGATTCTTATTAAGTGAACAAGTTCTTAAATATTTATAAATGAATGACAGTATATGAAACAGGCGGTAAAGACGCAGCTAATACGATTCTTTTAGAAAACGGGTTTTTGTTTTTAACAACGCGCCTTTTTCTTTGGTATAGCCCCAAAACTTTTTCCGTCATTTAATATCAATATTGTCAAAATGAAATTACAGTTTAATAGTTCCCTTCGGATGCTACTAATAGTATGACAATCTCATTTTTGACAAAACTTCATAAGCGCCTTTATCCCCTATATCCTTTATCTTAATCTGGCATGCACTGATATTACGTTAGAGCAAAAGGATGAATAATTAATGCTTTTCCAATATTTTTTAAGAATATATCCCCAATTAATACGGTGATTTCTAAACATTTCAAATTGGCGTGGGCAGTTCCTGAAAAGTTTTACTGGATTGGTTGGTTGGAATATGTCGCACTAGATCTACCCAATGGCTAATCAGGCTAATTACAACGGCACGTTTAACTGGAAATTCTGATCATATTAACCCTTTGCACTCCGATGCCGCCTCTCAGGCGACAACATAGCGACCAGTTCTTTTGTTTCCTTGTTCTTTAAAATAAACGAGAACAGCATGATCTTGTGTTTAGAACATCAATCTTTTTTTCAACTTGTTCTCTTGCAAATACAAAACAGATTAGGGTTTTTTCCCTTTACGAGTATCAAAAAAATCTGTGGGAAAGAACGTAAAGAGGAATAACTGTTCCAGCGAAAGAACACAAATCGCAAAGTGTTCTTGGATTGCAGAGGGTTAATAATGTATATTATTTCTATAGTATAGATTCCTTTTACGCCTTTTCCACGCTACGAATCGTTACAATGCGTTTAAAAGAATTATGCTTAAAGAAACATCTTTAAAATATATTTCCAAGATCTAGCTGGAAAATGTCTTTGCAGCTAGGTCGGTAGTGCGCGGGTATGTGTCTTAACGGGTTCTCCAGCAACGCGGTGACAAATAGAAGTAGGTTATTAATCAACTAGTATTAGAAACGAAAAAAATCTTTAAAAAAATACAACAAATATTAAATACTAGCAAAATTTTCTTTTTTTGTAAGGGGGTAGTTAAACCGATTCCAAAGAAATGGGAAAACAAGTTATAAATTAAGCAGAAAACTTTTTTCCAATTTATTATTTTAAACTTGTCAAGTTTCATGAACCCTAAACCGATACCTATAAGTCTAAGAGACGTAGTGCAGTGGAAGAACAGCAGCCATTTGATTGTTTCGATGCGGAACCTTACCCCTATGTCCCAGGTCTGCCTTAACTGAAGATTTGTAACAGGGTGGTTGAAAAAAGTATAGGAAAAAATTAGAAAAGTCATTTATAGTAACTTATTCGGGACGTCTATGGAACGTATGGATATTCTTAAACATATTATTTTGGTACCATTTTAGGGTTAAGATTAGTTCTATGGATAGTGAGATTAGCGCAAGCAAAATTTGACTTCATTAATTGGAAAATACATAAGTTTTTTTTTATAGAAACTATAATTCATTTTCTAATCAAAGTTTTGAAAAATGATCTGTGTTAAAATTATATCTTCTACGTGGATACTATGAGTTTACTAAGTTTCCAAAATACGAGTAAACACATACCATCCTGCAATTTCATGAGAATTGATGTTAAATGTATATTTATTACAAAAAGCTGAAATTTAAAACAATGACTTACCTTAGTGAAGTAAAATTATATATATTCACCGCTAAACGTCAAGTACTTTTCCTCACACTTTAGTGTTTTTAAGAAATTCAAAGTGCAGCTCGAGTGTAACGTTAATTCAACAAATTTATTTTTGTGTAATACACCTCCCTATTTACGACACGTTTTTGGTTTGGTTTTGTTAATTAACGTCGCACTAAAGCTGCACAGTGGGCTATTGGCGACGGTTCGGGGTCAATCTCGATGGAAAGACCCGGTTTGGTTTTGTTAATTAACGTCGCACTAGAGCTGCACAGTGGGCTATTGGCGACGGTTCGGGGTCAATCTCGAAGGAAAGACTCGGGAACACATACACATTCATACACACATTCATACATGCACCTCGTTATTTTAGAACCATGGTCAGATGACGAGGAAACACCTGAACTGGCAATCAACGCCTTCAATAGACGTCGGGACTTTGGACCCCGATCAGATTTATCGTGCACCAGTCCCGTATACACGAAAGTATAATTTGTTGGATATTTTGGACGACTTTCTAGTATTTTTGTAGCGAAGCTGGCAACCCTCCGATCGCAAGATCACTACTTTTTTACTTTTCTATGTCAAGTCCATTTTACGGATTCGAACCACCAATCCTCTGATTAGTAGCTGAACGCCTTACCAACTGAGCAACTGGGGCTCCCCGATTTAGGTTTGTTTTGGTTTTGTTAATTAACGTCGCACTAGAGCTGCACAGTGGGCTATTGGCGACGGTTCGGGGTCAATCTCCATGGAAAGACCCGGGAACACATACACATTCACACACACTTTCATACACACATTCATACATGCACCTCGTTATTTTAGAACCATGGTCAGATGACGAGGAAACACCTGAACTGACACACAACGCCTTCAATAGACGTCGGGACTTTGGACCCCGATCAGATTTATCGTGCACCAGTCCCGTATACACGCCAGTATAATTTGTTGGATATTCTGGACGATTTTCTAGTATTTTTGTAGCGAAGCTGGCAACCCCCCGATCGCAAGATAACTACTTTAGGTTTGGTTTGGTTTTGTTAATTAACGTCGCACTAGAGCTGCACAGTGGGCTATTGGCGTCGGTTCGGGGTCAATCTCGAAGGAAAGACCCGAGAACACATACACATTCACACCCACATTCATACATGCACCTCGTTATTTTAGAACCATGGTCAGATGACGAGGAAACACCTGAACTGCCCCCGATTTAGGTTTGGTTTGGTTTGTTTAATTAACGTCGCACTAGAGCTGCACAGTGGGCTATTGGCGACGGTTCGGGGTCTATCTCGAAGGAAAGACCCGGAACACATACACATTCACATACAACACATTCATTCATACCTGCACCTTGTTATTTTAGAACCATGGTCAGATGACGACCCCCGATTTAGGAGTCATAGCACATCGAAAATACGTCTCGTAATATGAACCATGATCAGAATAGTTGGTTGGTAAGTTCAATTTATCTCGCTGGTTGGTTGATTAATAACGTCGGACCTGAGCTGCACAGTGGGGTATTGGCGACGGTTCGGGGTCAATCTCGAAGGAAAGATTCGGGAACACATACACATTCATACATGCACCTCGTTATTTTAGAACCATGGTCAGATGACGAGGAAACACCTGAACTGGCACCCAAAGCCTTCAATAGACGTCGGGACTTCGGATCCGGATCAGATTTATCCGTGCACCAGTCCCGTATACACGCCGTTAATTTTTGCAGATGTTCTGGACGACTTTTCTAGTATTTTGTAGCGAAGCTGGCGACCCTCCGATCACAAGATCACTACTTTTGACTTTTCTTTGTCAAGTACATCGCCTGGCATCGAAACAGAAACCTTCGTATTCCCAGCTAACGCCTTTAACCTCTCGGCCACGAAGGCCTAAAAAAACGTATGTGTTTGGGTCTGTTTTGGATAGTTCTTGCTTTCCCTATGAATTACAGCCATTTATAGCGCTACGACTTCCGTGAATACACATCTTGCATTGCCCGTTTAACCATAAGAGTCATGGTTACTCCCGCCGTTTAACCATTAGAGTCATGGTTACTCCCGACGTTTAACCATAAGAGTCATGGTTACTCCCGCTGTTTAACCATTAGAGTCATGGTTACTCCCGCCGTTTAACCATAAGAGTCATGGTTACTCCCGCCGTTTAACAATAAGAGTCATGGTTACTCCCGCCGTTTAACCATAAGAAGCATGGTTACTCCCGCCGTTTAACCATAAAAGTCGTAGGTAGAATCATCGTTGCCATGGCAACCTCAACATAATATTGAGGAAACCTTCCTAACATGCTAATAAACTGCATTTGTGACGAGTTCCATCCAGATATGAATTTTCTGACTTTGACTGCACTTGGTAATTCGATAAACTGATTGTCTAACTTGTAAACACCTCCAGAGGCCTCCGTGGCCGAGCGGTTAGAAGCGTCAGCTGCGAATACGAAGTTTCGTGGTTCTATGCCAGGCGATGGACTTGACAAAGAAAAGTAAAAAGTAGTGATCTTGTGATCGGAGGGTTGCCAGCTTCGCTACAAAATACCAGAAAAGTCGTCCAGAACATCCGCAAAAATTAACGGCGTGTATACGGGACTGGTGTACGATAAATCTGATCGGGGTCCAAAGTCCCGACGTCTATTGAAGACGTTGGGTGCCAGTTCAGGTGTTTCCTCGTCATCTGACCATGGTTCTAAAATAACGAGGCTTGGTTCCCGGGTCTTTCCTTCGCGACTTCCTCGAACCATCGCCAATCACTGTGCAGCTCTAGTGCGACGTTAATTAACCAGACCAAACCAAACCGACCTAAACACCTACAACAAATTTTAAGGCTCTAAGGTTTAATTTTTCGACTGTTTGTCCTTTAGAATAGCCAAAGCAACCATTACATTGGCGCCGTGTGCAACAGCTCATCAGATTACGCTTCAAAACGAATAAAACGGTGCGTGAGTCTCGGAAATATTATTTGAAAAACTGCTGTCCAAAAAAGAACTGTCAAAAATTAATTCGCCAAAAGCTGTAAAATGTAGGTTTTAAGTAAAATAGTCACTGTTGGCACTATTTTAATGAAAATAGTCGTCGTAGTTGCCAAATCTTAAAAATTGTCGATTTCGTCTCATATTTAGTCGCCTTTGGTAGCACTGCATTTGAGCGAAGACAGATTTAAGGAGTTTTTGCTCCGTCTACACGGTTAGTCTTCGATTGCCAGCATTTGGAAATGAACACGAGACAATCCAATTTCGGTGTTGTGCCCACCTTGCAATTGTCAATTGAGATTGTGTTATCCTTTTTAATTGTGCAGTTCTAGTGAGATGTTAATTAACCAACCAGGTGTTATACTCGTACGAGGCAGTTTTCCCGGGTTTTTCCTTTGGGTTGGTTTCCGAACTGTCGCCAAAAGCCTCTTGTGCACCTCTAGTATGACGTTTTATTACATTTTTTTTTTGTTATAAAAAATAACTAAAAAAAGTTTCAGAGTGGTTACAAATTGTTAGACGATGGTCTTTGGCTTTTTAACTACACATAATAAACCATTCTTTTTACTATACTTTAACTACTTTGTTGCTTCTAAAGCTGAACGACTTATTTAAAATATAAGCGAAATAATTGGTCAAAAATGTTTTTATTATACCAATACAGCTAAATGTGATACGGCCAAACAATGACCATCAGCCAACAATTTACGACCACCCTCTATTTCTAAAATTCAAACAACATATGCAGTAAATAACAACAACCACAAACGTTATTCCTACTGAATACAGTAAAAGAAAATTTATACTCTTTTTTTCAATAAAGGCATTTCAAAGGACAGTTACTTTGCCAACTTTCCAAACCTTAAAGTGTCCTCAAATGCGCATCCTACAATTTGAAGACTCAGAAGAAAGACTACCCATCACTTTATGAAGTTACGTTCTTTCGCTTCAAAGAAATTTCGCGATTTTCATAAATGCACCAGCACTGTTGGCACTTTTGGTTTGCACTAAGCGAAGTTTCTCAGAAAGTAAGAGAGGGAGATCAGACATGTAGCTATGAGGGGGCAAAGGGGACAGGGGGGCATATCCTTCAAGAAATAGTTTAGCCCAACGATTTCCAATTAACATTAAGTTGAGTGCCCCTAGCTAAAACTAGAATAGGACCGAGGACCCATTTTATTATAGATATATGTTCATGGAAGTTTCCCCTTTTTCTGGGAATGTATACTTTCAATTTTGTTTGAAAATGAAGGAGAAAAGTTATGAAATTAATTTAATAATTACTTATAACTTTACACAGCTTTTAGTAGGAATACTTACGGACACAAATTTACGCAACAAATACATAGAAAATATAGCACCACAATCAGAAGTTTAATTACATTGATTCTCTTTTACTTTTGTACATTTAACACTCATTTAAAGTCATAAAACAATGTAATAGTTACTTAGGTTAGCTACTGCACTGGTTTTCGAACTGAATGGGACAAGTAAAAATTTTTTTAAATCAGTGCAGTTTTTGTTGTTGTTTTTTTTGTAATCCAGCGGATGCCCTAACATCAACCCGATAACCACCTTTTGGGAACCACTGTTTCAGCCCCCTCTATAGCAATTAAACTTATTACCTTTTATTTAAAAACTGCCTCATACAAAAGTAGGGTCCTCAATGGCCTGGACGGAAATGTACTAATATTATAATCGTAGTGATGTGAATTTGGTTTGGTTTATTAACGTCGCACTAGAGCTGCACATTGAGCTATTGGCGACGGTTCGAGGTCTATCTCGAAGGAAAGACCCGGGAACACATACACGGGATGTGAATTCAAATCTCGTCTTATGAGTGAAGCAATCTCGTAATCGGAGGGGTTGCTAGTTTCGTTTCTTGTCAAAAGCCAGAACATTCGCCGTATGTGTGGAGGGATCTGGTGCACGTTAAATAAATCGTGGGTCAAATATCACTTTAGTCATGGTATGGAAATTTGGAGAGTGGAGTACCAACTCGAGTTTTGTCATCGTCTTCTCATCATGGTTCCAAATTACGGGGTAGTGTTGACTACGAGGCCCTTGTCTTTCTTTTGGATTTGACACCGAACCATCGTGTTGGACCCTTGTTCCCTTAGAGTAGAATAAACCTTTTCTTTTGCGAAAAGGTTTGCTTACATTTAAACAAGGCTCTTAACTTTTGTAGCAACGAACAAATGAGTAAAGTATAGCAAAAAATAATATTTTATATGTATAGTTAAACAGCCAAGAAATCACCATCGCCTAACAATGTGTGGTCATTTTTTTAAATATACCATGCTGTAATTTTCAAATTCTTTCTTAACTGAAAAATCCTTTTAAAAAAATAGCTGCCATATTTTTTAGAAAATAATTTTTAAATAAGAATATGTATAAAAGATTTAAAAAATATGCATCGTATTACCAAAAATTATTAGTTTTATAAAAAATATATCTGAAAAAATATCGAAATAAAAAACATATCTATAACAATAAAAGAACAAGTCTGTCTGTGAATTGCAAAATACCTACTTTGTCCGCGTATAAAAGGATGAAAATTTATATATAAGTACTATTCATTCGCCTAACGTGCGCCTGAAACTCGGATTTATAAAATTCCATTTATTTTTTTAAATGATTTTAACAATTTTAGAAATATTGTATAAATCAATACATTTAAAGAAAGTATTTCCAAGACCTTGAATGTGTTTTTTTAGTTTAGTCGCTAGCGCAAAGAAACTTTGGAACAATTGATGGCGGGTTTGAGTCCCGACAAGGGCCATTAGTTTTTTATAAATGTATATGCCTTAAAAGGTTGGACCAAACAGCTAGTTTCCTTATAAAAATCGGTAAAACTAAAGCATCTAAAATACCATGAGTAATTTTAAAAGAAACTATTTTGGATTCCATTTACTACTATACAATTTTATTCAAACGTATTCTAAATCCAAATCTAAGCCCTAAATGGAACTACTATCCAAACAAGCAACCCAATATAAAAGGCATTATGACTCCATCGAATTTCAAATCCCGAGTTGTTTTTGGAACGAGCATGAAATAAGATCTTGACCGGTCTTTCTTTAATGCATTATCGTCTTGCTTTTCTAATTATTTGTCTATTCGTATTTTGACGCTCCCATAGCTTTTTCCCAATGCAAAGGCGGAATTTCCATTAGGTCGAAATCTTTATAGAGTAGTTTTCTTTGGACGACGCCGGGATTTTATTAGTTATCCACACTTTTCGGAGTTCCTAGACGGGGTTCCAGACATACGGGACAAAGGATTACTGTAGAGAGAAGAATCAGTATTGTGATATCGTCTTTTATCCGTAAATAAAATACTTCAGCGGGTTCGGGAGAATATCTGGGATGACACGTTTGGCAGTGACTTGCCGATTTGGCGGCTTTTTTTAAATGATTAGAAATTTTATTCTTGGTTGGTTGAATTGGCGTCGCATATTTGACGATGGTTCGGTTTGGTTTGGTTTGGTTAATTAACGTCGCACTAGAGCTGCACAGTGGGCTATTGGCGACTGACGATGGTTCGAGATATGCCCCTAAAGAAGAAATAACCGGAGACATTTCTTACTATTTTTTCCCTTAATCTACACCCTTAAAAAATATCTACCGTGTATAGGAGAGTGATGCACGTTAAAACCATTGTGGGTCAATGTCTTAGCGCATATGTTTGGTCCGAACCGTCAGTAACAGTTCATTGCGCAGCTCTAGTATGGTTTGGGTTGGTTGGTTTAAAAACGTTGCACTAGAGCTTCACATAGGGCTATTGGTGACTGTTCGGGGAAAATATCGAAGGAAAGACCCGGGAACAATGCCTCGTATTTTTAAACTATTGCCAGATGACGAGGACAACACCTGAATTGACACCCGACTCAACATCAATAGGTGTCACATAGGGCTATTGGTGACTGTTCGGGGAAAATATCGAAGGAAAGACCCGGGAACAATGCCTCGTAATTTTAAACTATTGCCAGATGACGAGGACAACACCTGAATTGACACCCGACTCAACATCAATAGGTGTCAAGACATTGAACCCCAATCAGATTTAACGTGCATCAGGCCGTAGAAATTGTAGGCAAATTTGGACGACGTATTGTTATTTCGCAGCGATTCAGGAAACCCTTCCATTACAAGTTCACTGTATTTAAAAAAAAATAAAAATTGTCGAGTCCCTGGTATCGGCCGTATTCGAACTTGCTGCCCTGTGGTTGCTAGCCGACGACGGTACCTCGGGGCTACGGGCCGCTCGCCAGCTCTAGTGCGACATTGATTAAACCAAAGAACCTTTGAGATAGATCCCGAACTAGTCCATTATGCAGCTCTAGGGCGACGTTTATCTACACAACCAACCAAACCAACCAAGACGATAGTCCCAATATTTTTTGGTAAATGTTTGGCGACCAGTGGAGTAGTAGCAATTCAAAAATTGTGGAAGAGGCATGGGGGGGGGGAGGCTCAACTAGTTTCACTCCCAGAATATTTACCCTAAACGCTAAATCAATTAGCAGTAAATTATTATCAATAATTTCTTAATTGCCTATTTAATTGCACACATTTCTTAAGAAGTTAACGATTTTGTTAATAGTTCAAATCGATACACATCATTTTCATAAATTGCATGAAACTTTTTTGTGCATTATATCTTATTTGGAATAAAGGTAAAAAAAAGTTATGTAAAATCTTATGAAGGGTGGGGGAGGGGGGGGGTTGAGTCCCCAGAGCCTATAGCCTCCCTTTCCTACTCCTACGTTGGCGACTTCTCACTTTTTGAATTGGCAACCCTATGCAGGTAATGCAGATTCCAAGAGATAGGTTCCTGCTCAAATAAAACATATTTGAAAGGAGTCAAGCACGAAAATATCAAGTTTAATCTTTCCTCGCAATATATTAGGGATAGGAATAAAGTTTTTTATGAGTAGTAGTAATATTTCTAGGAAAAACTCCACGTCTTTGAAATATTTTTATAGATATTTGGAGTCCTCCTTACAGTCAACTTTGAACTTCACGTTCTGGGTTCTCAATCAGGATTACAAACAAATAAATAGATCATCTTCAAAACTCCTTTTAAAACTCGGAAGTGAAATATTAGTTTACTACGGATTCTATTTGAGTTTAATATTTTGTCGATGATAATGGAATAAGAATTCAAAACTTTCATTGCCATTTATTAAGAATTTTACCTATTATTATCCATTTTTACTTACTGTTATTCAACACTTGACCCTCTTGATAAAAATGAAATAAAGATTCATAAATTAAAATGACTTTTATTGAGTATGCTACTTTAACACTTTTTACTCGTTATATAATTTGACCCTATACCATTTCGTTATATAACCTTACCCTCTCGATGATAACAGAAGAAGAATGAAAATATTGCTTAATTTTTAGATAATAATGGAATAAAAATTTTAAATTGTTTTTTTTTTAGTATTTTAATTTAATACTTATTATATAGTTGTGCCCTATATCTTATTCTCTGCATAATAATGTATTGCATATTCAAGAATTGATGATAAATGAATAAATATTTTTTTTAATATATTGTTTTCATTGAGCCTCTTACCAGAATACCTACTTATTATTCTTAAAATAATTTTTACTTATTGTTATCCGATGCTTTAGCCTTTTCATGACAATAGAATTTTTTTTTTTTTTTTTAAATTATTATTATTGGATTTCATAAGCATTTATTACTCGTTATATCATATACATTTTATTACACTAAGGTATTTTACTTTAATACTTTTCCCTCAATACGTTACCTATACGTTAACCTCTCGATGATAATGGATTGAGGATTAAAACATTGAAATAACTTTTTATTGAGAATTTACTAAAATACTTATTACTCATTATATCAATTTTATATTTTATTACTAATACCAATCCTATCGAGAATTGTGCAATAACGATTTAAAAATTTAAATTACTTTTTATTGAGTATCTTATTACAACACTTATTACTTATTATATCAATTTTATTTTTCGTTACTTATAACCTTTAAAATACTACATAAAAAAATTACAAATGTTAAATCTTTATTCCATTATAATCGTTAGGATAATTACCCTAACTGTTATAATGGAATAAAGATTTAACATTTGTAATTTCTTTTTATGTAGTATTTTACTTTAATACTTATAAGGTAGAAATTTTATAATAAATAATATCTTACAATTTCGATGATAAGGGATTGATAATACAAAAATCCCCTTAGTTCTCGATGATAATTGAATGAAGATTCAAAAACTGAAATGACGTTTTTTAATTGAGAATTTTACCGTATTACTTATTATTCGTTATATCAATTTTGTTTTTAATACTTGTACCTTACCCTATTGATAACAATTGAATAAAGATTCAAAAATTGAAATTTTTTTATTGAGTATTTTATACTTATTATTTATTAAATTAGTTCAGTTTATATTACTTATACCTTACCCTGTCAATAGTAATTGAATAAAGATTAAAAAATTGAAATTTCTCTCATGTTAATTGATTATTTTACTATAATACTTGTCATTTATTATATCAAATGAGTTTTTATTTCTTACACTTTACACCACCAATAATAACTGAATAAAGATTCAAAAATTGTAATTTCTTTTTTAAGTACTTTACTGTAATACATATTATATAATTTTTGTAAATCTTTTAGAAACACAAAGTAATAAAAGTATTACATTTGAGACAAAAATGCGTCGTCGGATGCGTGCTTCTACACGGTCTAATGCTTCTGGGTCCAAATACAGCTAGTTTTAAAAATTTAGTTCCTCTGTGTCTTTGAACAAGATATCTAAAGAATGGTTATTGCTACAATTGCCTAACTTGGTTTTTAAACTTTTAAGTTTCAATAGAGTTTACTATTTCATTTATTTTAGACATATCAGATGTTTATCATTTTCATTTAAATACAAAATAAATTAATTTTACTTAAAAAGTAAGATACGACGATAAGACGGCAGATATGCCTAACAATTGTGGTACAGCTTTAAAGTTCGGCCCAAGTATAAAAAATGCATAAGTTCGAAATCTTCTTTGTCCGTTTTCCGAAAGTTTACAATATCAAATAGTACTCTCTACTCAAATTTAATATAGTTTTTTAAATGTCAAGGGTACATCTCTCATGAATCATTCTTCAATGAAAAGGAAGAAAGTAATCACAGATTTCTTCACTAAGAAGTAAAGTTGTCTGACTTCTGTAAATACAGTAATCCATTACAACAGATAAAAGAATTAATATAATCCGTAGAATTTTTGTAATTTTTTTCAGTTGATGGGGAAGATTTATTACTTCTCTAGATTGGCGGCATTTGTTATTTGAATAGAGAATTTATGCAGAGATCATTCAATCGTGTTTGCGTATATTTTAGTGTTCACTTAATTCATCAGACGTCTATTTTCAATTGGTATTATAATTTGACCAGAAATGTTTGAGATTTGGTATAGGATTTTTAAATTTTTTAGGTATTTTTTTAGTGGTGATAATTTTTTATTTTGATATCAATGTTGCACTTAGATTTTTTTTTTTCAATTCCGGACTTTTTAAAAAAAAAAACTTACTAAACTGAAGTTTTATGGACCTCTAACGGGTCGCATTTGGCGGTTAAGTGCAAGTAAAAACAAAACAATTACTTTAACATAACATTTGCTATTATCATTAGTTCTGAGAATTTTTACGAATTCACGGTATGGTAACGAAATCGGAATCATAATTTTGCGTGAACGATCCCTATAATCCTAATAAAATAAAGAAAGGTTCTTAAATTCGAAATCCGAACCAAATACTATTTCTAAAAACAAATAAAATATAAAGAGTTTCTAAATTCTTAAATTATATGGTTCACAAACTGAAGCAAGTATAATGTTATTTATATATATTTTTTTAATCTGAATTTCAGAGAATTGCTAAGTGATTGTAATGGGGCAGAACTTCATTTATAATTTCTATTAGATTTACTGAATTTAAATTTAATTAATATTTCTTATATTTTAGTTTATGGCAACACAAATATAGTTTTAAGTAAATTGTCTAGAATGGATCAAAGACTTATTCGTGTTTATTTCTGGAGTGTTTTAGTGTTGCATCTTTACAATATTTTCAACATTCTAACAACTCCACTACAGAATGACGTAAAACTGGATAGAATTTGGGATATTAAAAAAAATATCCTGTATTCCTAATTTTTGTTAACGTTCTCATATTTCTCATTTTATACCCCGTAATTTCATTCGTCATTTTATAATTATAATTTTATTATATATCTAAAATAATTAATACAAGTCTAAGTACTTTATTTAATGTGCTTCTGTGTCGTTTTTGTTCGACTTAAAATTCTTGCATTTTGCTAGGTTCCAACCGCACATTTTCAAAACTTACTTTCAATACATTTTATACTTAATTTGTAACTGCACGAATTTGTCCCGATTGATGGGTAGAATCGCCCCCTCCCCCAGACTAACATGTAGTTATTTTATGTCTTCATTCATAAGTGCTCAACTTTTCCGCTTTGTGTACACAGGCTCTTTTAAGTTAATGGAAAGGAGTATATAATTTCCACGGCCCTTTTCAGTTGGTTGACTTTCAGAAAGAGGCCGCTACTGTGCAGTGGAAAGGATTCAAAGATGAGGAAGAGAGAAATGAAATTATTTCAGTAGTCCAGATGCAAATGAAAATATGGGCACGAAACGCTTTTGGAGTAAATCGCATAAAACTGTCATAATTTATCTATTGTTAATACAATGATATATTTTTTTTGTAAAAATGAAATTAAAATACAATTTTTCATTAAAATGTGTATGTTCTCGGATTACTGAATAAGTTATAATCTAAAATTTATTTTTCACATAACTAGTTTTGTAACCGAATGAAGGCTTTTAACAGTTTTTCAACTGGATGTGTTGCCATCTTGTTTATTTTTTCAAGAAGCGAAAGCCGCATTATTCACATTCTAGCCATCAAACTATCGCTGACACTGTTCGATGGATAGAGACACTTTTGTTTCTGCAGATCTTTTTTTTCGTAGTTTTTATTTGTAAAAACCGATTTTTGCTCCTTTTTGTTTTAAAATTGAAATCAAAATTATAAAGTACCTTTTGATATTTTGATACAGAAATCACATTTTTCGAATTTTTGGATATAACTGCTTTTGCATTTATCCACTCATTTGTTCTTTTCATTTTGTCACTCATCTGGTAACAGGCGGAACACATAAATTAGTATTAATTTGAAAAAAAAATTAACTATTAAATAAAATAGAATTAATAATTACAACTTTTATATATATATATATATATATATATATATATTACAATTTATTGATTATAAAAAAAAATATTAATTATAAAATTAATATTTATTAATTATAATAGTAAATATTGTAATTTTGAACTAATTTCTTTGATGAAACAGCTACTTCAATTTCTTTGATCCTATTTCAAGTATGATGGTACAGATACATTACTTTTACGGTCATACTACAATTTATAGTTTTTAATTTCCTTAAAACGGCTATCCTCAAATATTAGGTGCCCTGACATCAAATCTATTATTAGTTTATAAATAACTAAAAAAAATATTAAAGTTTGTCAAAAATACGGGTACAATTTATATTTGTTTTCAGCAATCGAATTTTAATACTACATTAACATTTTTAGAAAAGGTGGTATGTTTTACTTATCAGAAAAGCACACAGTAATTAAATGAAATCTGTACTCTTATTTACATTTCATACACATTTTACTTGTTATTTTACTTTCTTATATGCAGCCGTAAGAGATTCAATCATAATAAAACAGTTTTTCACGTTCATAATATGAATTATTTTCTTCAATTGAACTAAAATTATAGAATATTACAAGCTAAAGAACACGTATACTATCAAAACTGTAAAAGAATATCGAAAATATTTTTTAATACGATATTAAAGATTAAATAAAAACTATAAAAAGTATTCATATACTAAATAATAGTATTCATATACTAAATAATAGTATTCATATACTAAATAATAGTATTCATATACTAAATAATAGTATTCATATACTAAATAATAGTATTCATATACTAAATAATAGTATTCATATACTAAATAATAGTATTCATATACTAAATAATAGTATTCATATACTAAATAATAGTATTCATATACTAAATAATAGTATTCATATACTAAATAATAGTATTCATATACTAAATAATAGTATTCATATACTAAATAATAGTATTCATATACTAAATAATAGTATTCATATACTAAATAATAGTATTCATATACTAAATAATAGTATTCATATACTAAATAATAGTATTCATATACTAAATAATAGTATTCATATACTAAATAATAGTATTCATATACTAAATAATAGTATTCATATACTAAATAATAGTATTCATATACTAAATAATAGTATTCATATACTAAATAATAGTATTCATATACTAAATAATAGTATTCATATACTAAATAATAGTATTCATATACTAAATAATAGTATTCATATACTAAATAATAGTATTCATATACTAAATAATAGTATTCATATACTAAATAATAGTATTCATATACTAAATAATAGTATTCATATACTAAATAATAGTATTCATATACTAAATAATAGTATTCATATACTAAATAATAGTATTCATATACTAAATAATAGTATTCATATACTAAATAATAGTATTCATATACTAAATAATAGTATTCATATACTAAATAATAGTATTCATATACTAAATAATAGTATTCATATACTAAATAATAGTATTCATATACTAAATAATAGTATTCATATACTAAATAATAGTATTCATATACTAAATAATAGTATTCATATACTAAATAATAGTATTCATATACTAAATAATAGTATTCATATACTAAATAATATACTAACCTTATAATCATCTGTAGATGACTGTTGATAGCACACCAACATCTTCACAATACTAATTCTCTCTTCCACACCTCTGTGGTTGGGATATTGTTTCCAAATCATGCAGAATCATCCGTGAAAACCGCTTGCTTAATCACACGATACATCTAATCCTAAATTTGTGTTTTGAATTTAATTTAAGTAATAGCTTTTTGAATACTACTTGAAAAAAACATTGTCATTACGTAATATTACAAGTTAAAAAGAATGGAAAACATATTACGGTGGTAGTCTTGTTTTCGTCCTTCACTTCATTCAAAGAAACTTTTCAAAAGTTTTGTTCAAAGAGATCAATAAAAATCAACCATTCAATTTAATTTAAACAATACAATTGAATTGAATTAACGCAGTGGAACTTCTCAAGGATCTGTCTTTCGTTTTTTAGTTAGCAGAACATTTGTCATTTACCTCTGTACATCAGTGGTGTAACAATTCAAAAATGTGGTCTCCACCATACCCAGAATATTTACCAATATAAAAAAAACTCTAATTCATTAGCAGTTATGTAAATTTGTAATTAACCATTAAGAACAATTATTTTTGATTATTAATTCTTAATTATCAATAATTTGTTATTTGCCAACATTTCTTAAGAAACCAACAATTGTGTTGTCATTTAAAATTAGAATTAACATAAATCTAATAAAAACCAGCATAGCCGTGAGAGAATTGTCGCAAGAACTGCTGGGAAACCCGTCATGGCATCAACATTTTTAAAAGATGAAAGACCTGCGTCGGGACTGGAACCAGTCATCGAATGCTCCGAATTCCCACACGCTACCGACCCAGCTGCAAAGGCACATTCCTGATTATTTTAAAATTATTTTTTAAAGATGTTTCTTTATGTAATATTTCTTTTAAACACATTTTTAAACAAACCATTGATATTTATTAACATGCGATTCGTCACTGCTCAGGGAAATTCCCTTTCTTTTGATATCTTATTTATTAAGATTCGTCTCGTGTAAGAGGCGTAGAAAGGATCTATACTATAGAAATGATATGTATGAATTTTTTGTTTCAAAGGTCTTATTTGGGATTTTGGTAGAAAATGTTGATTTGAAATATTATGCCCCCTCCCCCTTTCCTATGCCTATGCTGTACATAATTTATATCGCACACTTTCCGATTTTTTAATAAGTGTGACATCACGTACAACAAGCATTTAATAAACATGTTTACATATTCGGCCTGGTTGTATCTCTCTAGACATATAATTCATTTATTATTTATTTTTTTATTAAAATCTTAATAGAGTTTTTTTTATTAATAAACGATTTCAAATAACTTACTCTGTGGGCGTTATATCATCAATTCATGCCACTAAATTTTAATCCAATTTCAAATGTCATATTATACTTGAAACTTGCCATACTTAAATAATCCTTATGACATTACCCCATTTAGCATAATAATTAGTAACTGTGGGGCTCATTTCATCTACCCGATACTCCCGCTTAGGCGAGAGTGATCACTTTGGCCTGACTGGCAGAGTATCGGCGTAGCAAGTTGAAGTTCCTCGGTTCGATACTGAGCGGAGCCAAGTGTGCATAGCGCCACAAATGGTGACCCGGTCTGCAGATCAACGCAACCTTCGAACTAGCACTTGTGACCACACATCGAATCAACCACTGCCACGTGATAAAACTTCACGGCATCAACTACTGCCCCCGTGATAACGCTTCACGGGTATCGCAATCATTGCATCGCAATTAATCGTTCCTCTGTCCGACTCAATGAGCGGGGGGGTACTGTGGGGTTCATTTCATCTACCCGATACTCCCGCTTAGGCGAGAGTGGCCTGACTGGCAAAGTATCGGCGTAGCAAGCCGAAGTTCCTCGGATCGATACCGAGCGTAGCCAAGTTGTGTGCATCGCACCACATAACTAATAATTTTAACTAATTAATAATAGTTTTGTTTTGTAAAATTAAACATTGGCATCAACAATAATCAACGTTAACAACTTAATGATCTTACCACATGCGTCTTCTAAAAGAACGGTCGCCAATAGCCCACTGTGCAGCTCTAGTGCGACGTTAATTAACAAAATCTAAAAGAACGGCTTCACAGAGGGTATTGCGAAATAAAAATATGAATCTTTAAAAGGGCTGGGGATTATAATATTCACCTTATGAAGTGAAAACAACTTTACAATCGCTTGAGCGTTGGAGGTTTATCCACTGCGAATGTAGCAGACATTTTATATAAATGTATTTATGATAACTAGGACTATGTAGAGCATTTTCTTTCATCTTTTTTAATATTTTAAGCTAATTGGTATGAATATAAAAATGTCCCTTAAACACTTTCATGTTAATATATAATTTCGAGTAACCAATTTTAACCCTTTGTACTCCAAGAACAACTTTGACATTTGCGTTCTGTCTACGGAACAGTTATTCCTCTTTCTAATATATTTTTTTAATTATTCTCATAGAGGACACAAATCATAATGTTTTGGATCTGCAAGAGAACAAGTTTTAAAAAAATGGATGTTTTGTAAACACAAGATCATGCTATTCTCGTTTATATTAAAGAACAGGGAACCAAAAGAACGGGTCGTTACGTTGTCGCCCGAGATGAGACAGCAGAGTGCAAAGGAAGACTTATACGGCGGTTGCCCCCGTACTTTTTTCGGAATTTGCCCTCTTACTTTTTTAGTATAGCACTTTTTAAAAATAAATTTTAAGTCAATTGTTTTACTGCATTGCCAAAACCAGGACAAATTTCGTGCCCCAACTCCCCCTCCCCAACCACTACTAGAGACGATAAACGCATTAACTGAACAAGTGAATGTGCCTATCGGCCATCGTAAATACTTAAACAAGGCTGGTCGTCATTTGAAGTGTCTACGTAGCTAGTGTTTAATAGCTACTGAAAGGAAAACTACGAATTTTTTTTAGCCTATTGTGAAAACGTTTTGTTATATATTTATTAATTTTTGAGCTATCCGATTTACAATATTGAAGTAAATGAACAGTTCAGTTGTTCTCTCTCTAGATTAATATACATTTGCTTTTGTTATAAAATTTTTGTAATATATCTCTATTATCGGAAATGGAACATAATTATGATTTTTCTGAAAAAATGTTTCTAGGTCGCCCGAGTCCAATTTTTTGTGTCTTCCGTATGCAACTCTCCACCCCCCCCCCCCCCCCCTCCCTCGCTCATTTGATCTTTCCCCATCACTTTTAGCACACAATCGCCGTCACTGGTGAGGATTATAGGTCAGAGCTAAGAGAAAAGATAGGCTTCAATAGCTGAATTTCTTTACATGAAGATTTGCTTCGGGAATACTTTTACCGCGCGCCTTCTCGGCCTTCTTACATCTTCTGTGCTTCTGTGAGCTCTAGATCTCTCCGCACTTGTCATAAGTTTAAACTTTTTAGTATTATTTTGTTCGCCCTGAACTGCTCTTTCAACCTGTTTAAGTTTCCTAAGCAGCAGTTAAACTTTAGAGTAATGTATTTTATTCATAACATTAGAAAAATCTCACTCTCTACTTCACACAATTTTCACACAAAAGGTTTTAACTGTCAATAAATCAAATTGTATAACTCATCCTTCTTTTTAATTTATATATACACTTTTCACGATATGTCAATTACAGCGGTTAAACAGGCCAGAGTATGTCCGAATATTGACTCATCCCCCGACGCGATACAAAGGCATCGCATCGGAGGGATAAAATTAATGGCCTACTTTATATTAAAGATTAATGGCTTACTTTTATCTACACGATGGTAGTTCATTTATCCCAATATACTAATTCCCGTTGGAGTTAAGGGGATTTGATATATCAACAATTTTCGTGTTGCTCAAGTTTCTACCAATGATTGTTTTATCCGGAACGATTTTATAGACTTATACACGCCAAAAATAAAATTAACATACATGCACAGTTAACACTTTTCAGTCAAAATAAAACTGACTTTTCCTATATGGTACTATACAAAAATTTAATCGATAAAGAATAATGAAAGATATATGAAAAATTATTCACGAACCGATTCAATTAAAATAGTGTCGCACTAGAGCTACAGATTCAGCTCAAAATGTCTGGGTTTAAATTTGGATACTTGAACTTGGAAGTTTTAATGCGATCCGTTTTTCTCCGTTATCATGAAAATGATCTCAAGTAAAAAATGTGGTAATTCAATAAGGGACATTAATGTTTCTCTGCAAAATAATTTAGTTGATATATCTAATGCATGTATATTTTATACATTACAAAAAATTATTATGTTATTAGCTTAATTTTTAATATGTATATAGCTTCCAAGAAATAACCAACGCTTTACATTTAAAAAATATTCTAACGTCAAATATTTTTGTAAATTTTAAATTTATGTGTATTGTTAGAAAAACTAGAAATCCTTGGACGACTTAGGTCGTTCAGCTCCGTCAGAGGGTTAAAATACCCTAGCAAGTGGCTAAACATATTTGTTGTTTAGGTACTTTTAAATAAAAAATAATTTTCATTCCAGGTATTTTTTTTCCAGCATTGAACATTTTGTTGATTGAACTATAAAATATATGACAAGAAAACACTCATTTTTCATTTAGTTGAGTTTGTTAATAGTTCAACCTACCCGAGTTAAAAAAAAATCGTATCACTAACAAATTAATAATGAGTTTATGTGATGCTATCTCAATATTTTATGGAGCAAAAGTAAACATACAACATATTAATGTGCTAAATAGTGTGATAAAACAACTATTTTTGTACTGCAGCATTAATATAACTAGTTTATTGCGATTTAAAACTACTTTTGTTCTGTATTCCATATATGTTTTAGGAGCAAACATCACATTGAGGTAATTCGTGGGAAAACTTTTACAAAGTACATTGACTCATGTACAGATTCCAATATTTGGAAGTCAATTTCAATGGGACAAAATCTGTTTTGGACGAAAAAAATAGGTTAGTTCCGATAGACAATTAACTCAGTTATTTTGATCCAGCGATAGCTATCTAACATTAGGGTGGGTCGAAAAAACATTTTTTTCAATGTCGTTATTCTAATAGTGCGGAAAGGGTGGCCAGTGTGATCAATAAACATGATCTAAAATATTTTTTTCATCGGATAATATCTTCTGCCTCCCCATTACACTTTAAATTTTGAAAATTGGGTAAAATTTGACTTTTTTCACCTATTATAGTAAAAAAAACAGTTTCCGAAATAGTTATCCTAATAGCACGGAATGGGTGTCTAATATGATCAATAAACACGATATAAAATATTTTTTCTATCGGATAATATCTTCTGCCTCCACATCGCACTTGAATTATTGGTATTTTTGTTAAAAAGTGCACTTTTGCATGTGATAGAAATACGGTTCGAATACTATTTAATATGCGCGTATGTACTTACACAAATACACTTACAGATGACTATATTACAGATATTTGAATTCATCCTTAATGTCAAATTCATTGGCGGATCCAGGAGGGGGGGGGGGGGACAAGGGCCCATGCACCCCCCCCCCCCCCCCCCAGATCGGTTCACTTATTTTTTTTCCTTATAAAATCGTGGAAGCTTTATGTAGGTAAAAAAAAACTTAACACATTTTTGTTCTGTTCTACAAAATCAGAAGGTCAAGCATTAACAAACTATGGACAACAATCACTAAATCAATATATAGGTGCAGTGATCTCCCTCTCCTTTGAAATAATCACACAACATCCCACTACCATTACATAAATCATATACTGATTGTAATAAGGAAAAAAATAAGTGGACCGGTCCGGGGAGGGGGATGCACGGGCCCTTGTGTCCCCCCTCCCTAGCTCCGCCAATGAATTTGGCCATAAGGATGAAATCAAATAGCTGTAATCCAGTCACCTGTATGTGTATTTGTGTAAGTGTATGTGTGTTACATAGTATTCGCGCGCGCGAACCATATTTCTGTCGGAATGCCCTAGTGCGGATACACACCACTAGAGGGAGTTACTTTGTAATGCGTTCCAGCGCCACCTGGGTGTCACTGGCAACACTGATCAGTTGTAAGAGAGAGCTAGAGAAGTGTTGATGAAGGAAGGTGGATTTCTGTCCACGGGAGCATGGAATAAAAGCGTTGTGGCGTAATAATATTGTACTGCCCCTTATTTCGTTCACCATCACCCATCTCTAACTCCACATGGGGGCTCGAGGCCGTGTGTGAATCACTGAGCAACAGAGAATTAGTGTTGCGGCAGAATCGGAAAACGGAAGGAACCGGAGGCTAAGCCTAACGCACCACGAGACAACTGCGGTCGTCGTCGAATAAGGAAGCGAAATCCGATTCGCAGCATAGCAGAATCCAAAAACATCGTCGTCAGTGAAGAGCGGATCAGCGACGTGCGAAAGCAATAGTGGAGTGTACAAAAGTGACTAACTTTTGCCCTCAAGATGTCGTACCTGGCAAAGACGCGTAAGGTAGATTTGATGGTGCTTTTAGACGAACTGGATCTGACTCCACCGGAAAACCCAAAGGTTATACAAATGTGCAAAATCATAACTGGACACACAGGGTATGATGAAGAAATTACCAAAAACCTGTTATATGCCATCGTAGCGGAAAGAGAAGAAAGAGAAACTCATGAAAGAGAAGCCCTGGAAAGAGAGAGAGAAGCTCTAGAAAAAGAGAGAGAAGCTCAAGAAAAGGAAAAAATACAAGAGTTCGAAATAGCGAAATTAAGAATAGATGCAGAAAACCGTCGAACAGACTCGTCGACAACAGAACAAACAAGTGTCTCCAGTCGTAACGTGATAAAGCCCTTTGAAGGAGGCGACATTAGCATGTACCTGGCTTTATTCGAGAGACAGATAATTCGACTGGGAGTGGACAAAAATACATGGGTAAATCACCTGATTGGTCTACTACCACTAGAGGTCGCAAATGTCATTACGAGAGAACCGGAAAATGTGACGAGCGACTACGAACAGATCAAGACCATCTTACTTAGGCAGTTTCGTCTGACAGCGGAACAGTTTCGACAAAATTTTAGTTTTGCCGGAAAAGAACCAAGTCAAACGTGGAGAGATTTTTCGTACGTTTTAAAGAACTACCTAACCGAGTGGCTAAACGGAATGGAAATAAACACATTCGAAGCGCTTAAAGAACTCATGTTAGTCGACCAAATCAAAAGAAAATTACCGAGAGAGATGCAGGAGCATTTCATAGATGAACTGCAAAAAATCAAGGAAGTAGCAACTCTAACGGATAAATTAGATGATTTTCAAGCTGCACGAAACTTCAGAAGAAGCACAAAGCCGTATGAAAACAAAGCATACGAGGAGACAGGTCTTCGAAGCCGAGACGGCGCCAGCGCGCAGACGGGAGGAGCTTACACGAAGGAGCGGGAGCCTACCCAGCAAAATCGACAGGTGAATAGAAAACTAGGAATAATATGCTTTGCTTGCGGAAATATCGGGCATAAATCGTTCGAGTGCAGGGAAAATAAAGACGACAGTGAAAATAAAGTCAATAGTACGAACGCACTTAGATGTGGATTGATACGTGTGATATCATCGCAAAACTTGCAAACACAGACGGCGCGTCAGCCTGAAAAAGACTGTGCACCAAAGAAAATAAGCGAAGTAGGTTTGAGAATCGCTTCGAAAAAAGAAAACTCAAAGATGTTCTCTCAAAACCAATTTGAACATTTCCGAAAAACAAAACGGAATCGGAAGAGTCAATCAAAATACAAATTCCCGAAGAGCAAAAGCTACAACCACAATTGGCGAATTAGCTCGCAAGTTGATCATCAATTTCCAACTAAATACAAAGCAACTGATGCAAACGAACGAGGTTGGCGACGGAATACAACATGCCAAGTCTGCAATTGGCGAGCAAGCCCAAATCATAGGAACGGCTTTAAGAGAAGCAAACCTACCATCCAACAATTTGGAAGCGAGTGGAGTTGGCGACAGAAGTCACGTTTTGGCGATCACCGATCCATGGTTGAGAGCTGCGGTCCAATCACAGATCAGGATCAACGAACACAACCACCTTGGCGACGATATGGCCCAAATACAGAAGCCAACTGGAGAATACCAATGCGTTAAACAAGGAGTAAGCGACCTTGGCGTTAACTATCTTCTTTTTTTCTGTGAAGCAACCCTTGAAAGTGAACCCTCAAAAAGTGAATCTTTTATTATTTTTTTTGTGCTTCGAAGAAATTGTATGCAGAATTGCGAAATGTGGAATATTTGTGATTTGTTATTTTTTTATTTGAGGTTGCGAAAGTTTTTTTTATTTTTATTTTAGGAAATCGAATAACCGTTTTAATATTTTTATCAGAGGTGGAAAGAAATAAGTTTCATTTTTTTATTTACAACAGCTGTGCAGTGATAAAGTGTTATGATGTTGTTGAGTGTTGCATAATACGAGTAGAGAATGAAAGTTGTATCATTGAAAATTTTTGTGATTTAATTTTACTATTGATGTTTATTTTTTAAAATTTAATTGTGAGGTTTACATTTTTGAAAGGATTTGAAAAGAATTTATTGGTGAAAAGTGAAGAACTTTTTAGTGTTAATTATTTTTAGGTTTGAACATTTGAATTTCTTGAGTATTGAAAGACTTTGGAACATTTTTAACTTCGAAACTTTTGGAACACTTATTTTTAGAACATCTGGAACTCTAATGATAAAAAGTGATTTGAGTATTTAAGTTTTTAATAATAAATTTGATAATGTTTTGAAATTTTAAATTTGAAGTAAGATAATAATTGATTTATAGATGTTATGAAATAATTTAAAGTTATAATAGGATAATGATTAAGGTGTGAAATATGGGATGATGAATGTAGGTGTAGATGTGTAATGTCATGTATTGTAATATAATGTATTGTATTGTAGTATATCATTGTAATTATGTGATTCCGAAGACGGAATAGTCGAATGGCCGAGTGTCGGAATGCCCTAGTGCGGATACACACCACTAGAGGGAGTTACTTTGTAATGCGTTCCAGCGCCACCTGGGTGTCACTGGCAACACTGATCAGTTGTAAGAGAGAGCTAGAGAAGTGTTGATGAAGGAAGGTGGATTTCTGTCCACGGGAGCATGGAATAAAAGCGTTGTGGCGTAATAATATTGTACTGCCCCTTATTTCGTTCACCATCACCCATCTCTAACTCCACATTTCTATCACCTGATAAGTGCACTTTTTAACAAAAATACCGATAATTCAAGTACGATGTGGAGGCAGAAAATATTATCCGATCGAAAAAATATTTTACATCGTGTTTATTGATCACATTAGACACCCATTCCGTGCTATTAGGATAACTATTTCGGAAACTATTTTTTTTACTATAATAGGTGAAAAAAGACAAATTTTACCCAATTTTATAAATTTCAAATGCGATGAGGAGACAGAAGAAAATATGCAATCAAAAAAATATTTTACAGCATGTTTATTGATCACATTGGTCACCCTTTCCGCATTATTAGAATAAAGATATCGAAAAAAAAAAATTCGATCCACCCTACTAAAAATGCTTAGCAGCATATTTTAGGGAATGTTTAGACTTCATGTCGATCCATTTCGGTGTGTAAACAAACTTAAATATGTTGTTCAGTTCCATGTAAGTGAAGAACTAACATGTTATCGAGGTACTTCTGTTCACTGTTGTCAACCAGCGAGAATGCGATAGTGGTCTAGGATTCCGATTCTTCAAGTCATCAGCTCACAATTCCAATCTAATCGCTTGACATATTTCGAGTAATTCATGTTCAATATTTGCTGGTATGAGTGGTAAGTCGCAGTCAATGATTTCAAAATCCGTCACAGGCGAGATTTCACATGTAAGGAGTGCCTTTCCAAGGTTGCCAGATTATGATTTTGGATTTATGAAACATTGAATATTTTTCCTCATCTAATATTTCAAAAATATGCCCAAGAAGTATTTCCTTAAAGTGTAGAAGACATACCACCCACTTCAAGGGTGTTTCAAGCTTCATTTAAAAACATCAAATCATCCCCCCATTCGAGCCAGTGTTAGTAAGTGCCGTCACAACCAATTATAAGAAGTTGAAAAATATCTCTCGCGATCCCTTTAAAATACCAAGTTACCTAGTTATAAGATCAGCAGCTTCAAATAAAATTGCAGCAGCCGCCCCCTGCCTGCCATGAAAGATCTCACAACTTGTGACTTTGGGAACGAGTCCGAGACGACAAGGCTTGATGGTGTGAAGATATATCGATGCCGATTTAAGGCTATTTCAGATGGGTCATAAGAACAATCGGTTTCTTCTTCATAATCTGCATTAGGCACATTTGATGTTATTGGACAGAGACACATTTTTAACCCATTTGAACATAAAGTTGAATTTATAAGGCTGACCATAAGACTCATCTGCAAGTGTATTTATTTAAGCGTAAGTAGTGCTTGGATCATATTTTTTGCATGTGCGAGTCATTTCCATCCATAGGCGTAAACTTGTATTGGGCCCATGGGCCCGAGCCCCCCCCCCCAATAATTTGAAAACCCGGCTAAGCCCCCCCCAATAATTCAAAACTTCTAACTTATATTTTGCAAGAAAAAAATCCCTTTCTTTTTTTTAATATTCAACATGTACCATCAAACTTTCCTAGCAACTACAGAATTCCCTTATCTCTATTTTCAACAGAAACATATGTAGCCAGTCCTCCATGAGCCAGTCAGGCTAGAACCAATGTCTACGTAGAAGAATGGGAAGAATAGGCGGTGTATTAAGGGGGGGGGGGAGGGGAGAATGCCCTCTAGTGAATACTGGTCACACCCCTTTTTTCTAGTAACAGTGGCCAACTTTGAGGAGATTTCTGCGTATTGATCACGTGGGTCCTGAGTACAAGAACTTCTGATAGCCTATAGCCCCAGGATCAAAGCAAAGAATGGCGACAAGTAATTGGCCCTATACTGTGAATGCTCCATTTAAAGTTTCAGCCTCGTCTCAGAGGGGCCTGGCCAGGGGTCGACATTTATGCAACTCTAAAACAGACATTAGGGATACTCTTCAGAAAGGCCTGTTGGGCTTTTTGAGTAGACGTGAGTGTCGGCTAATAGTGGATTCCCGTCTAGGACTTTTCCTATTGTACTTGTTGTACTGCAGTGTAAATGTCAAAATCTTCATTTGGATGTTTGTTGAAATTACTGGTTCGTTTAAATGCTCTGCCGCAATGCAACTTACAGCAAGTTTATTAACAGGTAACTTGCATTTCATTAATTATTCTTAAATAATTAATCTTTTTGTGTGAATTGAAATGCGATACTCTGAGCCCCTTCAAAATAATAATTCCTGGGGGTGCTCAGCCCCTCTCCCCTCAATGGTGGCCCGTGGTCAAAAATGTTAGTGCAGCCGAAAACATGTGACTCCCCCCCCCCCCCCCCCCCTCTTTCCACAACCATACATGAACGGACATTCTTTAAAATTTATTACTCAAACTCAAATCAAAGATTCCTTTCAAATTTTAGGAAAGATAACATGTAAAAATAATAGAAAACACTTAATTATTTTTTGAAAATTAAATCAATCCTCTTATCAAACTTGCGAATCGGTCAATTTTAATATTAATTTAAGTAAAGAAACAACAACACACGTGCAAACTTATCGAAAAAAATATTTCCGTTTGGAAAGATTCTTCGAAATTATCGTTTTCCTCCACCCCGCCTCGCCGATTCACCAACGAACCAAACATTTAATCGAAATCCCTTTTACAGCTAATTTGAAAAAATCCTTTTGCGCTACGTTTGTGTCTTCACATCCTCCATTTTAGTATGTAGGGGAAGTCATACTACGTAAGGTTGTCATGGCAACGATGCTGCCGATTTCGAACTTCGCTTTTTGGCTGCAATTTTGATTGAATAGAGTTTTTTCCTCTCCTGAATTTGTGCATTACGGAAACACGTTTGCTATTTATCGGAGATTTTTTTTTACTTACAGTTGAAATTTCATCTTCATTTCTAATTATAATCTTCATTTAAAAAAATTAGTAAAATATATAATTTTTGTTTTAAAATACACTAATAAAATTAGGTGCAGCCCGGCTGTACTTGCTGTAGTGCACGAGCCGCCACTGCCCCCCCCCCCCCCCCCTAATATTATACTATTTTTTTAAAAAAAAATTACTTAAAAAACCAATCGTAGAATAGAGAATTCTTACAAAGAGGCATTCGATAGGAAGCACCCCTTATTTATTCTAAACGTGTTTTAAAGTGGGGGGGGGGGAATTTGCTTTGAAAGGTACAGGAGGACAATGAGTTCCTTTCTCAACTGTTTCCAATCGAAGACGACATATCATTAGTCATATGTCACCTTTTGTGAGAAACACCAGAAAATTACCTGGTTATCGTCAACAGCTGTACTTCGTTTGCAAAATGCCCATCTGGTTACTCGACCAGCCATGTCCAGGGGGTAGTACGCTCATCTTCAAAGCATGTGAATAGCCACCAAAGCTGTGATTGTATAGTTCGTCGCCATTTGTTTGTAATTTACTGGCCCTCGCGCTTATAGTCGATTTTAGCTGATTGATGATCCCCCATTGTGAATGAGCCATGTATGCTTGTGTAGACAGTTTTTGTATGTACGCTTTTCTGAAACTTGCCTCTAGGGGCCGAAGTCATGGAAGGGCTACAGCAACAACAAAAAATATCCCTGGTGAGATCTTACAACCGCATTACAGTTTCTTTTTTTAGTGTAAAGACAGCAATCTTAGGAAGCATTTCTTTTTGCAAACGAATGGTAGTAGATTTCTTCTGTCAGCATATTCCTCTGTTTAGTCAGTTAAGTAATTATTTCTTGATTCTAAAAGTCAATTAAAAGTAATACCATCTTTTCTAACGATAAATGTTTTGTAATTATGCTTATCAATTGGCAGTAACTCTAGTTTTGTTATACACTATTAAGTAAATAACACTAAGCGTATGCTTATGTTTAAAAACAAGTTGAAGTTAATTTTAATTTTGAATTACATATAATAAATGAAATGTCATTGTAGAATTAGTGAAAGGAAAATGTTTTTTTATAAAAGTCTAAATTGCTAATTATTTTATTGCATCAATAGAATACTTGTTATGGTTTATTTAATTTCAGTAATATTAAAATGACAAATTTATAGGTTTTCACAATATAATATCTAATTTTATTTTATTTTTTGTACTCAGTACTCTTGCTCACGTACATTTTTTTAATATTACGTCTTTTTTAAATGTCAGAAAAGCATAAATATAATAGTTTAGTTTGAAAACTACCTATAAATTTATCAATTTAAGCAGCTAAAATAAACGTAATTTCAAGTATTTATATAAATGTCTACAACGCTAAAGCTTTAAAGAGTAATATTAAAAATAATGTAAAAAATACGTTTTTAAATAACAAAAAATATTATTTATAGACATTTCATAAATTAATCGTATTTCCCATAATTTGTTCCTTTTGAAATAATAAACCATCAGATTCATGCACTATTTTCTAAACAGCTTATATAATTGAAATTTCTTCTTTTAGAAAATTAGATTTTGTTAAAGAAAGTTAAATAGAGACGAATTCCTCAAATCTGAAAAAATTCACAATTTAGCGTACAATACGGACATTTGAAATTACTATTAATCTGTTCCTGGTTACTTTATGTTCTAAAGCTGTCAAAACAAAAACGGATACGAGTTAAAACATTTAACAAGTAAAAATTTAAAGCATTGATTGTTTTTTAATTGTTTAATAGCTCACAACTCCGTACTATTTTATATTGTATAACAATATATTGAGAAAAAAATTCAGTCCCCCTTGAAAAAAAGAAGTTCCTACGCCACTGAATTTGGCCATAAATCTAATTGAATGGACAAACTAGAAAATCCTGACAAAGGGAAAATTACATTACCATAAATTTTTGGATTTCAATTATATTCCCCCCCCCCCCCCCCGTTCTCCCCCCAAAAATACGCAATTTTCTTCAGTTAAAAATTAAATTTTGGGCCCCCCCCCCAAAATTTTGACAACTTTACGCCTATGTTTCCATTACATGAAAAAGTGCACTTTTTAAGAAAAATAGCGATAATTCAAGTGCGAGAAATTATCTGGTCGATAAATTATTTTACATCGTGTTTATTGATCATATATTGGACACCCTTTTTTTTTACTATAATAGGTGTGACATATTCTTTTGACTATAATAGGTGAAAAAATAAAATCTAACTAAAATTCCGAAATTTTAGTGCAATGAGGGGGCAGAAGATATCAAATCAAAAAAATATTTTATAGCATGTTTATTGATCACACTTTCCGCACTATTAGAATAACGGTATCGGAAAAAAAAAATCGACCCACTGTAATGGCCAAACTGTTGCTTCAAAGTATGTCCTGTTAAATTAAATAACTTGTGAATTTATTAAGCTGAACAGTGTTTTGATTTTTTATTTCTGCTCAGTACACTTGTTCCATGTAGCATTTTTATCACTTCAAATTATAACGTTTTAAGGCTGCAATTACTTAAAAATTGCAAGTTATGAAAAATATGTCAAAATTTATCTCACTTTTCATGTTCAATATCTGCAAAGTTTTAGCAATGACTGGGTTCAAATCCTGGAAAGAATTGAATGTTTGAAATAGTACATAATCAGTGCCTAATTAAGATATCGAAATTAAATAATCCAGTCTTCAAAAAGGGGCCCCTAATAGACCTTTAAGCATCAAATCAAACTTATATGTGCACTATGATTATGCATTATTGTCATTAACCCTAGAACACTAACCATATCTAAATTTTATGTATTCTCCCATTGACTTTACTTAGGTTATGTAAAATGTTTAGTGTTATATGGTTGAAGTATAATATGCATAAAAAGGCAATAAGATGAATCGAGTATTCCTTTTTTTTATAATAATTTTTTAACTGTTTAAACAAAACCATAACTTGTTTTGACAAAAGTTTCCTGCAGATGGAAATTTAGTAGCAAACTACATTAGAGATCTGAAATATTTTTATAGTTTTAGTGTCATGGGGTCCTTTTAGAAATATAAAGTGTAAGCTTATATGCTCTATGGGCCTATTTGGCAAACGTGCCATCCATATAGTTTAAATTAACTAGAGCAATAGTTTTCAACCCGTAGTCTTCAGATTACTGATGGTTCACATGAGGAACCACAATAGTTTTAAAAGCTATTGTAAAATGCCTAAGATTTTTTTAACCAAAAAGTATAATTGAAAAGCTCTGTGGATAAACACGTCAAGTAACATTTTTGAAAAAAAAAAAATGGAGGTTTCCTGGTGAAAAAAACTGCTATGCTATAAGTATAGAACATTAATTTATTTTGTAAAGTTTTCAAATATGCATGTTTTCAGTGGAAAGAGATGTTATATGCACTTTATAGTACTGTTATCTTATAAACTTTAAAGCTTTTTTTCCCAAATTGTCACTTAACATGTTCATCCACTCAGATCTTCAATTGAGAAATTAAAATGATTGGATACTAAAAACTAACGGATTTTTTTAACTGGAAATTAATTCTTTATACTTTAATGAATATCTTTCTTCTGTAGGTTGCATTGTTAGTCTGCTGATGTGTTTTTATTAATAAATGTTTGTAGAAGAAACCATAATAAAAATAAGGAAATATAGTATTTTTAAATTAACTCGTGTCTTTATTTTATATAAATTTATTATTTAATACTTGAATTATACTTGGTATTTCTTTTAGTGTCATCAGAACATAGTGGTTCTTACTTTACCGATTTTCAACTATTTGGTCTGCAACTATTTTAAGGTTAAGAACCACTGAACAAGAGAAATTGGTTATTTTTAGAGTAAAATTAGTATTTTCCCAAATATTAACAAATTTTCTAATTTTTTTTGTAGTAGATAAAACCAGGAGCAACAGTTAATATAAACAGGCAAACAAATATTACCATTAACATAACTTAAGTAGTTTGTTAAAAATGACAAAGCATTTAAGTATACTTGCACAAAAGGAAACTTATAATTTAAAATTATTATAAAGCTTTTTTGTACACTACAAAACAATTTAACTAATTTACGCTATATAAATGAAACTTGCCCAAATAAGAATTTCAAAAATAAGTTTTCCTAATTGAAAAGTGCTTTGACAAACAAAAGCCTATATACTAGAAATTTAAGTTATGTTTTAAAACGACTACAGCTATACTAAAATATTTAAATAACTCATTAATACAACAGATATGACAGCATATTGAATAATTTATTAAAAAGTATGCCATGTGAAAATAACAGTAGTTTCATTCAATAAAGAAGAGTGTAAAAGAGCCAAACAATAGCAAGCAAATTTTGCCAAAGTTCACTTTATATAAATGTTTGATATTGTGCCGAAATACAGTTTGAATGGTTGGTCTAGAGGCAATGTTTGTAAGAACGAAAATGCGAGAACGCAGTTTTACTATACACAAATACATCAATTACTCTATTTAATAAAGCATGCCACATGGCTAAGACTGAAGTGAACATAATACTGCAGACATAATAGCATTCTTTGGATAAAAAGTATCATTCTACTAGACAAAAGTGGAACAGTAAGTGACAGCTAATAAATAATACAGTGTGCGATACATTAAAATATATTCATAAAAATTCTGATATGAATCCGTATCGATTAAAAATTTAGGTAAATGGAATAGCAGATTTATGTATTCAATATATTTTTACATTTTTTGTATCCAATAACTTCAGTAATGTACGAAAATGTCATTTTCTTAAAAAATACTTTCAATGTGATTTGGATCCAATATACAATTAATGTGCTTCATGGTTTTAACAGAAGCTACATTATATAACAAATGTAAATAAATTTTTAAGTAGAAATGATAGAAAATTGTAATAAATATGTATTCAGTATAGCCAAGGAAAAGACCATGGCAAAGGAAAATGAACACATACATTTTATAAAGATATTCATCAGCGAATGTTTGGTTTTAAAATGTGTACATATATAATAATGAAAAATGACTTAAGAAAAATGTGCAAGTGAGATTACATCAAAGTATAACACATTTTCTTTGAGGCTTAGACTTGGAGGGCTTAATAGGAGGCCTCCTCTCAGCTGCTTGAAATTTCCTAAATGGAAATAAAAATTTCAAACTTAATTTTTTATAAAATTTTAATTTATACAATACAAACAATATAATTAATTAAAAATATAACTAATATTTACTTTAGCATTGTTGCCAATAGCTAAATATGCGATGACAAAGTACTGATTATCCAGTATTTAAATCCAGTGCTTAATATATAAAAATTCATTTTTAATTTCAATGAATTATAAACAAAATAAATTTCACTTTTTAAAATAATTGAATGATTCTTCATTTTATTTAAAGAATAATCTTTATTTTAAATTTGTCATATACATTGAAATTTAAAATAAATCATGGTTTTGTCCAGACGTATTAAACAATTCTTTCTAGATTTTTGCTGTCAATAGCAGACAATCAAATAGCAGTTAGCTTTGTTGAGGGATTCAATTTACTATTGCTAAAGAGCTTGTTAAGTTAATATTAACCTAATAATTTTTAACATTTTAATTTTTCAATTAACCTCTTCTTGGTTGGCATCACATGTCCATATGTATCTACCACGTACAGCTACACGTCTGGCACATATAGTCTCCAGAAGACCGTATGGGTAAGACAATAGGCCGGATATAACAGATAGTGAGTGACCTACCGGCCAGACAATTAGAAATCATGATAGAACATACATTTTTTTTTTTTTTAAATCCTTGAAAATGAATGCAACAGAAATTTGTGGTAGGAAAACTACTACTAAGAAGAGGTTAATGTATAAAGTACAATAAATATAATATGTCATTCAAAATTATAATACATTGTATTGTATAAATTACATTATTACATATAAATCGTATTCGATATTTATTAGAAAAAATACACCAAGTTATTCCTTGTAAAAAAATTAAAGATACAGGGGAAAAATTGTGTCTTTCTATTTTTGGGCGAAAATGAGCCGAGGAGGCCACGCATTGGATTTTAAGGTGTAGATTATGAATATGGCAAACTTATCGGTGAGAAAACCCATAATTGCACCCCAAAGTAAGGTTGAATATTTGCTTTGCCATGTCTTTCTATTCATTGATAAACTACAAATTGCATTTTTCTCAAAGTCAATTTTCATGCAATAACAGGTTTATTTCTGTACCCTTTAAATGTATCTTGTATGACTTATAAACTGTTGATTTTTACAGCTAAACACTAATATGATTAAAAAATTCTGACACAGCATTTTCGTGCAATTGAACTTTAGATGAATAAAATCTTTTGATCGTTAAAGTCTAAAACTTAAAGAACTAAAATAGTAATTAAATACACACCTCACTTGGCGGACAAGCTCATAAAATGCAGGCTCAACGTTACGGCCAATCATGGCACTACACTCCACAAAAGGTATCTTTAGCTGCGATGCTCTTTCTTGTATCTCACTCGAAGGAACCTTTAATTTGAAATAAATACAAAAATTGAAAGGAACAATAAGTTAATGTGCTGCATAAATCAAAGAACTCACACATGGTACTATTTTTTGATAGGATGTATTACATATAAATTGTATTAGAGATATTTATTAGAAAAATACCCCAGGTTATTCCTTGTATGAAAATGAAAAGTACAAGAGAAAAGCAGTCTTATTTTCGGTCAAAAATTATAGCAGAGGGTGCCATAACTTATGTAAAATTTCAAGTAAAAAACAATTTGACATCTTTCTTTTATGTATACATAAAAGTGTTTTATAGATTATAAGAAATACATTGTATTCTATGGATATATGAAAGGCTTAGTTTACTTATTAGGTTCAGGTGTGGTTTTTAAGACTTGAACTGGAAAAAAAATATCTTTTAATAATTCAAATGCGTGTGGTCCATTTTTTTATAGATGTGGTAGCCAGGCCCAAGGTAATTAACTCTCTAGAAGATGTTTGATACACAGAATCTTTCACAAAACCTTGCATAAACATTTCCTATGTGTATAGTGAGGAAGCCATGGAATGGGAAAACGTAATGGATTATTCCTTTTGCTTGGGAAATATTCATTTAGGCATTTACGTACACAATTTGACCATTGTACATAGTCAACAACATAGTCATATTAATTTATCTGGAGTATGATAAAGATATTTTAATTTTTAAGATATATATTACAATTTACAGTCTTTTTGCAGAAAAAGGAAGGACCACACTCTCTTTTTGGTAGGTCCCAATGAATAACAATTTTGCAAAACAAAAATTTAGAAACAATCATTAATACAAGATATAAAAACAGCCACAGTTCAGTTCTCAATTAAATTATTGGACACATTGTATTAATATATTTAAAATGTATGATAATTGTAATATGTACATTTTTCTTTATTGTATTAAGTTATATTTAATATTTTAGTTTTCCCACTACGGTCCAAGCTTGAGAAAAACTCCAGTCAAGTGTATGCTTTATAAAAAAAAAATAGTTTATACAAACAGGTGAAGCTTTGATTACAAGGATTCGTACCCATTCACAGTAAATAAAGATAAAGAATTTATGACTTTGAAGACCCCAAGGTAATTTTTAGGGCATTTAAATTTTTTTTTTAAAGTGTAAACTTATTTTTGTTTACAATCTAAGAGTTATAAAGAGCTAAAGAACAAAAAGCAAAAAACATATCAAAGCTCTATTTAACAATTTAGGAGATGCGAAAGGGTATATTATAATGAGAGTTTAATTTAAATGTTCATCAACTATTTCTTTTCTTCTTTATTTATCATTTTAGAAGTGGTGTTTTCAAAGTATCCAACAATGCTTTAAATTAAAAAAAGTTTCAACACAAGAGTATTTATTAAAAAACTGTTCCTTGTTGGGCAAATACGACAATACAATAACAATATCTGCCCAGCTATCGCTCTTGGAGGATTAAAAAAATATTAGAAATTAAAATTTAACCTTTACAAAGCAGCTGGTCGATATTTCAACTAAAATCCAATGTTGAATCCAAATTATTCGCTTTCTAAAGGTTAAAGAACTATTATACAAAAAGAAATGTTATTGATTTTTATATGATTGTTAAGTTGAACTTATGTATGATTAAGTTTAGCAAAATGTTTGCTGATTTTCAAGTTGTGAATATCTTATATATATAAATTGTAAATTGCATTGATATAACAACTCAATCCTTAAAATAACTTATTTGTTTTAAGTATTGATTTATGAACATTTGGTTGTTTAGTGTTTTATGGTGCAAAAGCCAGTTATGGCTAAGCTGTGCCAATTATAAACAAGGCTTTCAAGAAAGGCACAATAGCTCAGTAGCAACAGAACATCCACAAGGAAAGTTTATTTCTAAAATGATAATAATTATGACAATAGTCTATCTAGCATAACTCACTATTATTGGGTTGGAGGGAAAGTTCTGTCGTATTTTAAAGAAAATATTTGAATTCATTTATAAAAATATGTGTTTAATATTAATCAATTATATATGCTCCGTTATTTGTTACAACCTGTTGCCATCTTTCAGGTAACCTGTGATTTCCTGTTTTTTCTCATCCTTGGAGTTAAAATAGTCAGCAACTGCCTTAGAAACACTTTCAAAAGACGTGAATTTTTTTTCCCGTTAGATAATTTTGCAGTAATATTTTTTTCTCTTAATATTCTCGTAAATAATCCACTTTTCATCTCCAGTAACCAGCCTGTCCAAAAACGGCTCCTGTCTAATCAGATGTCATGAACAAATTTTTACACGATCAGACAAATTCTTTTCCGTTAATTCATGTGGAACCCAAACACTTTGCTTTAACACAAACCCAACGGTTTGAATGTGATTTCCAACAGTTGTATGATGAATGAAAAACTCTTCTGCAATTTCTCGACTTGTTAAATGTGGATTATTTTCCAACATGGATCGCAAAACATCATTATCGAGCTTGGATGGTCGTCCAGATCGATCACTTTCTATGAGGCTCAGATCCCCAGAACGAAATTTGCTAAACCATCTTTGACAAGTACGAACATTTACAATATCTTTTCCAAATACCGCACATAAATTTTTACATGCAACCGATGCATTGCTTCCTTTTTGGAATTCATATAAAATGCAGTGTCGTAAATGCACTTTATCAACTGACATGTTTTTCACTTTGAACATCACAAGTAAATGATGAACGGTAAAAAAGGGCACCTTTTATATTATACAGCAGTCTAAAAAAACAAAAAAAAAATCCGATTGACTCACTAGCCAGATGTACTTTTTATTTACAAGCAAAATCACCTGCCTATTTAAAATACGACAGAACTTTCCCTCCAACCTAATAGTTTGAATTTTAAAAGTGTTTGGAAATTATATACTGTAAAATGTCAAAATAACTTAACAAGATAACTTCTTGATATCGAATGTTTTTTAACATTTCCTGTTTGTTTTATTCACATATTTTACAGATTATAACATTGACCTTGAATTTATATTTGTTTTCTATGAACTAACTCTATGAACAGTTTTTAACAATAAATATATTTTTAGCTTGTTTTATAACAAAAATATTATATGGGTTTATGTACATAAAGTGACAGCTTTAGCTCATTAAAACATGTCGGTGTTAGCTTTAAGAGCACTTCAATAGCTATAAAAATTAATGTTTGCTTGGAAATAACTTTTACAGCAATTTCTGGCATTATAACAGTTTTTGAAAACTAATATACCACTCACTAACTGCAACCACACTGAGATTTTTGAGTTCAAAAATAAATTTTATAGAAAATTATGCCTTAAACTGTCAGGTTTAGGTGCACTTACCTTTTGATTATTTCAATAAATTAAATATTGTATGCATAATTATATTAAGTATAAAAAATTTTTATAATCAAATGTAATTGAATTTCTATATAATCTAGTTCTCTTTGAAGTGAAACTTTTCAACTAAATAATTTTTATACAAGTAAAAATGTGTGTGATCTTAAATTTGATTTTTATGTATTAGATTTTGAATTTTACATATAGTCAAATCACGTTAATTTATATTATCATAGACACCAAATTATTTAATTTACATTTCAACCATTTAGAGATGAAACTATTATAGATAAGTATTTGCCTATTTTAGCAAACATCAATAGGATAAATTAATTTAAATTGATTGTGTAAAGAAGGTAAAAAAGAGCCTACCACACGCTGAGATTCAAGATCACACTTATTCGCCACTAACAGCATAGGAAACTCATCTTTATCTTTAACTCTCAAAATCTGCTTATGAAATCTGTACATTTCATCAAGACTAAAAAAAGAAAACATAGTTAATCATAACATTATCTAATTGCAATGTAAACAAACAAATGTGCATTTCAAACACATTTACACAATATAAAACATGTTTTAGAATTTATTTCTAAAAGTTTTTCAGATAATGAAGTATGAGATGAAACCTAACATTTAACTTGAAAGAAATTTTTATTTAAATACATTAGTAATACATTTTGACTAGTTTTCATAAAAGAAAAGTATTCAATAAAAAAAATATTCACATTTTAAATATCATGATTGTAAGAATCTATTCAACTATGTATTAAAGAATGAAATAATTTTTATAAATATTAATTGAGTTTTATAAACCTATTATTTAGTGGTGGACAAAGTTTGAGAAGTAATGATAGAATATTAGTTTACCTCAACTTGTTGTAAAGAACATTAAAACTATAAAGGTAAGTGCAGTTTATAAATTAAACTAAACAAGTTTAAAGTATAAAAAGTTTGATATTTTATTCTTTAAATGAATGGTATTGTATTTATTATTAAGTTTGCATCTACCAACCAGCTTGCCCATACAATTCAGTTGATTTTTTTTGTCGCTGACTAGAAAATTGAACACAATGAAATTATGCAAGACTTACCGAATAGCAACACAACAACATGATTTAGTCAGCGGGTGCAAATTAAAGGTAATTACTCTCAGTGGGCAGAAGTTAAAAGTGGAGTGCTACAGGGTTCTGTGTTAGGTCCACTTTTATTTATTATTTTTATTGATGATATTAGTTGGGAGATTGGAAGCAAGGTCAGCATTTTTGCAGATGATTTAAAAATTATGAGGACTGTGAATTCTGGGGAACAAATAGAGCAATTACAAGGTGATTTAAGAAAAATATCAGAATGGGCTGTTAAATGGGGTATGTCTTTTAATATCAGTAAATGTCAAGTGTCGCACATGGGTATCAAAAATAGTAGGGCTGCATATGTTTTACAGGGTGCAGAAATCAAAAATAGTGAGATTGTAAATGATCTGGGTGTGTTGGTAAATGAGGATTTTAAAATGAGTCATCAATGTACAGTGGCTATCAAAAAAGCTAATAAAATGTTGGGGTACATCAAGAAAAGTGTTTCATCAAGATCTAAGGGTTATTATCTTAAGCTCAATTATTAAGTTAAGCTCAAAAAAATAAATTCAAACCAATTCATTATCTATCATTTTGGTTTTGACAACACAGTTTTGAAGTTAAGTGAACATATTTGCCAGCATAAATGTATATACAAACAAGCTGGACCGTATCTAGTGTAAATTTTTATAAAACATGGCATGTTTATTATCCTTATTATCGTTTATTATCAACTCTGACAATCTGAATATACCTTTAGTAATTTGATTTTTTTGTGTATAACTTGTAAACTTTACATGCTGCAATACTTAAAATTAAAAAAAAAAATTGGATTTTGTTGCTTTTTGAACATGAAGTTTTAAATTAAATAATGATTAAATAGGAAGCTTCCAAAATTCAAGTGTGTCAACCACCTACTCAATTTAATAGATATGTTTTAACAACTATTTTTTTCAACTTTTAAATACAATGTATACAATATTAAATGCATAGTATACAATTCAAATTGGCATGTGTTTTGATAAAGAGCTATAACCAAAGTATTCTAAAAAAAATGGGATTTTAAATTCTTTGTGAAGTTATATAACTTTTAAAAAAATATTGTATTCCTATCAAAGAACTGAAAATGTTTATAAGATTATTCTTTTATACGCTTATTGCAACCTTTTTTACAAAGCAAAAATATCTATAAATATTACAAATTCATAACCACTTTGCTTTTCAAAGTAAAGGCTGCTGGTGACAGGCTAAATTTATTAATAGGGTTCTGTATTACTTTTGGTAGAGAACCCTGAGACAAAAATTCAAATAATGAAAAATTATATATCAGTAATAGATACTTATGTTTACTTTTGGAATTAAGATAAATTATTTTTATATATTTATGATTGATATTGTTCATATGTTATGCATCCTCCCATTTTAAATATAAATAATCTAATACAAAACTCATGATATTTCAAACTAAAAAATAGTCTGCACAATCAACTGCGCTAAAGTAATATAAACACAGGAGTGAGGACTAAGCATGTGCTTTTTTGTACCTTCGCTCAAAAAGACAAGGTGGTAAAATAACAGTTTCAGAAAAATTTGCAATTTTAAAATAACTGTTTGGAGGGAGTTGGCAAATACATTATTTATATCATATAATGCAATGAATTACATTAGATCTCAATGGTCCAAAAGCGAAGGTGGAGTGATGGAAAATTGTTTCCAGTGTGTTTCATATTTGAGCTCAGTGACACAACCATTATATTATTTCTTTGATTCAGAAAATTTAGAATATGCATGAACTTTTTTGAAATTTAAAGTCAATATGATTAAAGTGAAAAATATCTACATAACAATAAAAATAGAATATGTTTAAAAAATAATTAAAAAACATTACACAAAAGTTCAGCAGTACTTGAAATTAAATTTTCAAAAAATTGTAAGTAGTTAACAGATGTGCAATATTTACAGTACCAGCTTTTACAAGGCATATGTATTATAGAAGTTTTGAAATTATTCCTATCATATAGTTCCTAAATTTAATAAAAATAAATTAGAAAATATTCAAATAAGTTCCCAGCTGTTGGGATATGGATATTCAACAATGTGGATGTTCATTGTTATCTAGCATTTCAGGCTCATTGAATAAGCTAACAATACAATGCTATCTATTCTCTGTATCCCACAGCATTTGAAACGCTCCCGGTCAGGTTTTAACAATAAAGATATCACTTCACTCCTTACCCACCAGAATAGCCTGAGGAAAATTCAAAAAAGAATCTGTAGACTAAATACATTGGTAGTACTTTCATGAAAATACTTAAAGCGAGAACAAAAGATAATTGATCTGCAGCCCAGCACTTTGCTTATGGATATAGGATAATTAATGGATAGTTAAAAATCAGCTGGATATCATCCCTATAAATTATGCAACTAGAATGAAAATATCTACTAACAATAGGAAAACGTCAAAAATCGCTATTAAATAGAAGACATTTAAGTAATGTTACCTATTATTATCCGTCACCGAAAAGACCAACAAGAATCCTTCTCCAGACCTCATGTATTGCTCTCGCATAGCACTAAACTCTTCCTGACCAGCTGTATCTAGAACTATTGAAAAGCTAAATGTAAATATCAATGAAACTAATATTCAGCATTAGCACATTCAGTAATAGTTTGCATGTATTTGTGCAGCACCAATAAAAATTATAAGTTATCTTACTATATTATTTTTTAAAAATTAATCAGCACAAATATTTTATGAATCTAAATTATTGGGTTGTTTAGAAAGTAATTTTGTTTTTCCCAGCAGAGAACTTAATTGTATTTTTTCACAGCCAACTTCACACTTAAGCCGCATATTCATTATATATTTTGACAGCTGAAATAGCAAGGCTTGCTTGTAAAAAAGTTTGATTGAATCTATGCAGTAGTTTTTGGTTGGTACCCTTTCAAATATGGAAAGTGAAAAGCAGCATTTTCGGCATATTTTACTTTTTTACTATCGAAAAGGTAAAAATGCTGTTCAAGCAAGAAAAAAATTATACAATATGTATGGAGAACATGTATTGACCGAACGCCAGTGTCAAAACTGGTTTGCAAAATTTCAATCCGGCAATTTTGATATTGAAGATGCACTACATTCTGTAAGGCCAGTTGAAGCTGATGAAGACACAATAAAGGCATTAATTGATGCAAACCGGCGAATAACAACTCGTGAGGTCACTGAGAGATTAAATTTATCGAATTAGACCGTTCATGATCATTTGAAACGCCTAGGTTTAATTTCAAAGCTCGACATATGGGTTCCTCATGTTCTTACGGAGAAAAATTTGTGCTGTCGCGTTGACATCTGTGATTTGCTTCTCAAACGTCAAGAAAATGATCCATTTTTGAAGCATATCATCACTGGAGACAAGCAATGGGTTGTCTACAACAATGTTAAATGCAAGAGATCATGGAGTAAAAAAGATGAACTGGCTCAAAGCACTTCGAAAGCCGATATTCATCAAAAAAAGGTGATGCTATCTGTTTGGTGGGATTTCAAAGGAATCATATTTTTTTATCTTCTACCGGACAACACATTGATCAATTCTGAAGTGTACTGTCATCAGCTGGACAAATTGAATGATTCATTTAAACAGAAAAGGCCAGAATTGATCAATAGAAAAGGTGTAGTGTTCCACCAAGATAATGCAAGACCTCATGCAAGTTTGTTAACTCGCCAAAAGCTTTTACAGCTTGGATGGGATATACTGCCACACCCAATATATTCTCCAGATCTGGCACCTTCTGATTATTATTTATTCCAGTCTATACAACATTTTTTTGACCATAAAACCTTTACTTTAAAGGAGGAGGTTAAAAATCACCTGGAGCAGTTTTTTGCCAGCAAAGAATAAAAATTTTATGAGCGTGGAATATGCTACTGCCAAAAAGATGGCAAAAAGTATTGGACTAGAATGGACAATATATAATTAAATAAAAATTTTATTCACTATAAGAAAATCGTCTTTCATTTTCATAAAAAAAAAACGAAAATACTTTCCGAACAACCCAATATTTTGAATAAACAATATATTTACTATGCAAGATTAAAATACATTTCTTAGAAATTATTAAGTGAATATATAAAATTAACTTAAAATCTGTCTTAAAAGACAATTATAATAAATATATGATAGTCTGACCCATAGAAACAATGTTTTTTTAATATATATATATATTTAGAACATAGCTGTAAAGTGTTGAAAAATATTGGGATGGGTGGGAGAGCTCAATTATACTAGCTTCAAATTAAAGGTATAAACACAGAGATAGGATTTCAAATAATTGGAGGGGCAGCTTGGACCCAATATAAGTTTATGCCTATGGTTTAGAACCAAAAACTTGGCAGTAATTTGTAAAACATCAATTACCAAATAAATAGTTAAGCAGAACTGTTTGTTGCAAATGAGCTCTATGGTCATTTAGTACATAATCTAATACTATTAAACGAGCAATGTCACTATATTTGTTTGTTTGTACAATCTCAAAATCCGCTCCAAATTTTTTTTTCACAAAAATTGATGTATTACCAATTTTTGGGGAAAATTCGATTGGGATAGGTTTCATCTTCGAAAAATGTCATTCAGAGGGTGAAATAAGCAGATTAAAAGTTCAATTTCATTATTTCCATTGCAAATTATTCATCGCGTACGAGTTAATAGGTTATACGGCTATAACAGTTAAACGTTATTTTAATTTAAAACATGTAAAATATTTTGACGACATATTTTCATTATATTTGTTATTCTAAAATAAAGTATTTTTCTCATAAATAAATGAAGGACACATGAGTGAAATAAAATTCAAATTGAAAATTGTTTGCAGTTTCAAATAAAGAAAAAACACATTCTAATTACAGGGCGTTTTCGTCTACTAAACCCTATAAGTTTCCTAATAAATATTAAAAAAGAACTTGAACAAAAATCGTTTGCGTTTAAAATAATCAAAGTTTAAACAAATTTAATCCTGTGTGTTTTTTTCTCTGTTTATGCACGTGACGTCATAAGTGGAATATACAAGAGCAAAGTTTTTTAAATTCCGTATAAGAAAATATCGTTCGGGAAACCACATAGTTTTTTTTATATTCCATGTAAAATGGAATATGTATTTCCACAAATAGAACATGGAATTCTCAAAACAAAATATGTTTGATTAGAAGTAATTTCATTTTTTTTTTGCTTTGTATTTATATTCCAATGGAATCAATTGAATGAGGTTTCATTAAATTACTGTTATGTGTAATTTATAAAATATATCTTTATTTACATTTAAAAGTAAACTTTGTTCTACATTGTTAAGTTTATTTTAGTAATTGGTTATAAATACTTTTTTCAGCTTTTATATTCCAGTGGAATTAATTAAAAAAAGTTTTATTAAATTAATTTCACATAATATTTATAAAGGTAAATTTTTTTATACATTTAAAAAACCATTTTGCTCTCTACATCGTTATTTGATAGGTTTTATTTTACCAATAGTTTATCAATACATCTATTTCTAATAGTATTAAACAAGAAACAGAGAAAAAATTTGAGTTTTCCAGTTTTGAAGCTATATGTTTTAGAAATTGTGAAAATATATAGCATTTCCAAACATTCGCATTTGTTTACCATGGACACTTTGCACTGCTTTGTTCTGAAATTCACATGACGTCGTTTCAAGATATAAGTGACTTCACGCACATTTGTTATCGGTTGATGACGACCACGTGGTTTATCAATCACCAATCACACTTTTTTCTGGGTAATCGACCATGTGTTTTTGTTAATACATCAACTTTTTCATCGAGCCCATGCAATACTTAGAGTCTATTAAAATGGTTTGTTAGTCATTTCACATTCTATAAGTAAATAATTGAGGAAAAAGTTAAATATTTTCAAATGCTAATTTTATTTCTGGGAAAATTATACCAATAAATTTGTCACATTCTGAATGTAAAAGCCACATTTCTATTACCTTTTGTACTATGCTGAAGTTTTATAAATTATGTATTTTTAAATTTGAAGCAGTAGGTAATCGTCACAAATTAGTTTGTGATGTTTTCATAATGAATGAAACTGTGTAGAAAAATTGCATGAGTTTGAACCATACACCTACCAAATTCAATATGAAATAATTATCAATATTAAATTGTATTAGTTAGTAATAATTTAATATTGATCTGGTTCAAAGATTACGGTAGTAAGTTTATTATCAAGTAAAGGAGGATTGTAAATGAATGATGAGGTTTTACAATAGAAAAATGGAAAAAGCGTTTAAAATTTTTCATTAAACAAATTTAAAACCATTTTTAAATATAAATTTGACATTTACTATCAACGTGTTTTAAAATTTGTTTACCTTTGTTTACCTACTTCAAATAAGTATTATTCTTTATTGAGAGATTTGTTCGAAAGCACCTGCCTAATTAAATATGAAAATATTTTCGATATTAAATTGTATTAGATAGTAATAACTAAATAGTGAATTGTTTCTTATATTACGTAAGTATGTTTAGTTTCAAGCAGATATTTAGATGAGTAACGAGACTTTACAATATAACAAAGGAAAAAGAGTTTAAGAGTTTTTAATTGAAACATACATAGTAAACTAAATGCTTGAAAGAAAAAGTTTTCACATAGACACAGGGAAATTAATTTCATTAAATTTAAAACTATTTAAAAAAATAAATTTTACATTTACCGAAAATGTGTTTTTAATTATTTTTATCATGTTACTTCAAATAAGTATTTTGTTAACAAAAATTTGTTCGAAGTAACTGTTTTTTTTAAGACCCATACCACTAGCGACCTACACAAATTTTATATTCTGGTAATTTTCTTATGTAAGTAACCTCATCAAAATTATGAAATATTCCTAACAACTGCCACAAATTTCAACATGTATCATTTTAAAACATTAGGCTAAATAAAATATATGTGTATTGAATAGTAGAGAACGGCAGCTTTATCATTAAAAAAAAATTATGCTTAACAAAAAAAAATAGATTAAAATTTATTTAATCGTAACTACATTATGAAATACAATAAAAAACTATTATATTCAGATTATAGAAAGAGTTTAATTTTAGAAGGTTGATTTTCGAAATCATCATTAATTAGTTTTTAATTAATAGTTAATTGCAAAAATTATATTATTTTTCACTAAATTAAAGTTTAAAACTGCTTTCATCACTACTATTAATTCCGAATAACGCATAAAATTACTCGAAATAAGTAAAAATCTTTATTATTGATTAAATGTTTAATAAGAATATAAAATGTAGTTCCTTCTTTATTATTTGTGTATGCTTATAATAATAAAGACTTCTTTCCATAGCATTTAAAAATCTATTCAGTTACTCTACAGTTAGACGGAAGCAAACATCACTACACATTGTTACTAAAATACTGAACAACAAGAATATTGTCAGGGATTAGCATACAAACGAAAATTTTGTGCTACAATTGTGCGAATGGTTGTATTAGACGCTAAGGACCATTAAAAATATTAATTTAAATTACTTTTGCAGAATTGATACAGCATCTTTGCAATCTTGACACTTCTAACCAATCATATGAGCATTTCAAAGAACTTAATTTTTTTCGATAATGCAGGCATTATTAGACAATAAAATATATCATGAAATGTCTAACCATTGCTATGGACATTTCAAAACATTTGCATTTGATTCATTAGAAATATTATTAAGTAATAAAATATGCGAGCGAGCTGGGCTTGGTCCAGTGGTACTAAATACTGATAAGTCAAATATTCCCTGAATAGAGCTTAAACTATTGTTCTGCATACTCAGAGTAGTCAATAAATTTTCTCAGTAATTCAATTCGAAAAAGTTGCATTAACTTCATCTCATGTTGATGAGTCTGGATATATACACTGAAATTCATTTTGTAAATAGTAAGTAAATTTACAAAACAGAAAATTAAATAATTTTTACATGGGGAAGTTATTTTTACTCACTATCCAAACGGGCCACTTGTCCATCAATTACGCATTGTTTCGTATAAGAATCCTCAATGGTTGGATCATAATCAGTGACGAAGTACGACTAAAAGTAACACATGATAAATAAGTTTCAGTGACATTTAAAGAGAATAAATGAACAGTTAAAAGATAAGGCACTATTAAAATATTTAAGCTGAAATAAGACAAATAATTTATATCGAAATAAATTCAGAATTCATGTTGTACAGTAGAAATCTGGACGTCTAAAATCTGGCCCTATTTGAATTTCTGTATTTTTTTTTTAATAATAATTTAAGTGGAAAAAAAGTCCTTTTCTTTTTTCCACAAATCAGACTGAAGAACATGGAAGGAGGTTGAGGTAAAGTTAGCTACGTGGACATGCATTAATTTAAACCTCGCAAAGTTACCTCTCCCTTTGACACTCAAAATGTGAAGAAATTCCGTTTCTACACTCGGTAAACAAATTTAACCTTTGACAGCACCTGTAGTGAAGTTGCAGGTGCACAAGTAAAGCTTTTAACATTTAAAAATCAAAAGTGTCACTTCTCCTACCAAACAATGAGCTGTCTATTGCCTTCTAGTATTATAAATGATGCCACAGTTAAAAATAGTCTAGGAAGATGTACTGCAGACATTCCAAACCAGCCACTGGCTATCTTGGAGTATCTTCAAGTTTGAACAATCCACATGGGTGGCGCTATGTAGGGTGTATAGCTGCATCTCTGTCCATTATATATTAGAAATTATTTTATTCTCCAGTCTAGTAAGAGCTAGTTTTTAACATTTAAATACGACACAATTTAGAAGCATTTCAAAATTACATTTTCGAACGCATCGTACAGTACAGCTACGGCCGTTTCAAAATCAGTATGAATATGAACAGTTTATTAAAGAACAGTTAAAAGAATATCTTTTTGAAAAAAAAAAACTTGGCAGATATCCGACAAAACTCAGTTCAGATATCCTATGAGTAATGTGCGCCAGATATCTCATATAAGGCTAAACTGCTATCTGGTCCATCCTTATTCATTTCATATAGTTATTGGATCCTCCCTAAACTAACATTCAAGGTGTTTCGTAAGCATCCTTGATGCCAACAAATCACAGCAAAATAGGTTTATTCGAACAATTCCAAATGCAGATTGTATTTTTCAGAAATTACAGCATATTCCTTGTTACAACAACTCTTACCTTATAACAACAGCCAATAAAAGTTGTGATTGGCTCAATTATAGTTATTGAAAAGGGGCAGGGCATTATTATTAGAAAAAGGCACCACTTTTTCCTAAGGGCTTTTCCCTCAAAATTTTCAGTAAAAATTTAACACTTCTTTTAATTTGTGAAGTTGGCAAAATTGCAAAACCAAGTGTCATTTTTATCAAAATTAGCACCTCTGATAATCAAATGGTTTTAGAATGAAATGAAATATAATTAAAGAATAACCATTTTGGATTACATAAAATTTGCATTAAATTCTCTAAAAAAAAACTTAAACCCTCCATATTCAAAATCGGGGAAACCACTACAGCAAAACGCAGATTTCTATAACACTCGACAGATTTGATTGGCTGATAATATTAAACTACCTAATAACACTTTACAATACTCGAAACTGCAAATAAAACATATAAAGCTACCTACCATCTATAGCCTCTGCTATCAAACAAATAACCTGAAGAACACAATGAAAGTTAAAAGCAATTCAAGTAAGAAAATTAGTATAGAATTCATAAAGAAAACAGAATACAGCATTGAAGGTCAAGCGTTTTCATTTCTAAAACTGAGCTATTGATTTCATGTAAACAAGTGGGTGGAGCTACTTGCTGTATATTAAACAAATGGGAGACATAGAATGGAAAACTTATCCAATGTCATTTTAGTGATAGTTCATAATTTATACGAAACTATTATTAAATATATGAAGTATAAGTAGTTATGAATTAACAAATGGTCAAATCGGGGATATAACTACCTAATCACAAAATGCCAATTAGAAAACTAATTAAATTAAAATTCGGATAATAAAGTCTCCTTATTTTGGGTTCCTGGACACTCGGGCATTCCGGGTAATGAAATGGCAGATGAATTAGCCAGACTAGGCTCTTGTTCCCCCTTTATTGGACCTGAGCCAGCATTAGGTATCTCTAATGAGGTCATCAGAGGTACTGTCTTCTCTATTTTTAGGAATTTACAGTACGAGGACTGGCGCAGCGCATCAGACCAGAGACAAGCTAGAGAACTAAATAGTGGATGTCCTAGCTCTCGTCATAAGGAGTTGTTAAAGCTCCATCGCTCTGGTATTCGTAGGGCTATTGGATTACTAACTGGGCATTGTACTCTCAGAAGGCATCTAACTATTATGAGGGTCAAGGATGACCCTTTGTGTAGGGGGTGTAGGAATAATGAAGAAACTGTTGTTCATATTCTCTGTGAATGTGACTTCTACTCCGCCCATAGGTTCGAGCACTTGGGACGTCACTTACTTGAGCCTTGGGAACTCCAGGATATTCCTGTTAGATCATTGCTGAATTTTGCTTCAGCTACGGATCTCTTTTCTTAAGTGATCAAGGATTTATTCCAGGGGATAGTACAATAGACCTCCGGTCGCAGTGCTTGCTCCAATTTGGAGCCCCCATCCTTAAGTCATAAGTCAAAATTCGGATTCAAATATTTTCATGCTTGTAAAATATATTATGCAAATATTGTGCAGGTTTGCCAATTTCAAATGAAATCATATTTGGCAACATTAATTTTGATGTCTTGACGGAATGCCCACTTATTATTTACTTTAACAGAGTTCCTTAGTGGAATTTGGCAGTAGGCCACAATATGCAAGCTTTCGAACAAATGTAGTATACAAGAACATTTTATACTGATTGCATTTTCTTGTAATAAAAAATAAACAACAAAGGCTTAAATAGGGCTAAAGATATATTTCATATGATTTCAACTAAAAAAATATGGGTTAATCTACACACAATCCAGACATGAGTGCGTCCCAAATACAGGGTAGGGTTACTCTGAAAAAATCATATTGTCTGTTATTCACAAATAGTATGAGCAACTCAATTAAGAGAGTGAGGAAATGTTGCAATTTTAATTAAAATATCGTCACTTGGTGACTGCACTAAAAATTTTCAAAAAAATCTTTATACATCAAAGCTGAGTAATTTATATAAATTGGATAAAATTTTTTTTTTTAAATTGCAGTATACAAGCTGTGAAAAATTGAAATGCATAGTCCACAAACAATGAAATATACAGTTGCTTTGCAATAAGACTTGATTTTGTCATATTTTTATTGATTAATTGTATAATTATCAAATTCAAACTGGTGCCAGTAGCCCATTGTACAGCCCATCATTTAATCAACCAACCAGTCATTATGTTTGCCATTTTTACTTGGTAACAAACGAGAAATAAGTCATTTAGACCTTGGCACAAATTTTCAGAATTGTGTCCTGCAGTAACATGTTCTAGGAATTTAACCAATTTTAATAGCATATCTGTCGCGTAATCGTGGAAAGGGGAAACCTACACTGCACACATTTTTCTTCCTGAAAAATAATCCTAAATCCCTTTCTTCCTAAATTACCTTCCAGAGACCTGAAAAAATGCTAAAACTTTTCAACAACTAAATTTACCTGAGGGCGGTTTCCAAAAAGTGTGATAAAATTATACAACAAATAAAATAACTATAATGAAAGTTATTCAAAATATTTTTTATATATTTTTGCATAAGCCAAAAAGTTTTAATAAGGACAATGATTTTATTTGACAAGATAAGGAAAGTTAATGTATGTGGTATAACGTGTTCCAATATGGAACCACAAACAAAACAGATATGTGCAGGTATTTAATGGCCAAAAGCAAACTGAAGGTTGTTAGGAGTTTAAGGATCAAATGTAATGAATCATAGAAAAGGATATTTTTGTTTTAACCATCTTTAGATGACTTTTTATGGTTTGGGTCTTCTGAGACACAGCATGCAGCAAAGAGTTAAAGTAATAATGTTATTCTAAATAAAAAAAGCAAAAGTAAATAGAACTTGATATAAATGACATGAGCATAGATCTCGTATAGATATTTTTTTAAGAAAGACATTCAACAATAAAACTCAAGCACAAAACAAGCAGTATTTGAAAAATTAATTTTTAAAAAATTAAGTTTTTTCCCCCTTATAAAGATTTTTTTTAAAAAAAGTACATCAACATGCTTCATAATGGTCATGAACAAAAAATTATGCAAAGATGAATTTTAAACATTTGCATACTAAAATGAAAACGAAAGTTTGCATGTTCAAAATAAAATTGACATTTAAAGTTACGATGAAACAAAAAAAAATTAGAAAATATAGCATCTACTATCGAAGCCTATGATAAAATAATCTTTTTTTTTTTAAAGTAATATAACTATCCAAATAAAAATAAAACGCATAATATTTTTTTTCCACAATGCTAACAGATGGACATTTTTCAATTTTTAAAAACAAAAGTAAAAATCCAAATGTTAAACTTGATGCAAATTCCCATTTAAATTAAATGACCTCAGCTCAATATTCAAGAGATCGTAGTTAAAATTTATATTACCTGAATAAATCTAATGGTCAAAGCGCTTTTTCCAACTCCACCACTACCTACAACAACCAACTTGTAGGTAGTCCCAGCTGTGTTAATTTCAGCGTGTCGAGGCATTTTCTTCAGTTACTATTTATTATCAACCTTTTAATTACGTTAAATGATAATGCGGTACAAAAATCACGCTCGTACCATGTCTACATGCAACGCAATTGTGCAGATTACCCAACACTTTGTTGATCAACTTAACTCACCGACAGCAGATTCTACAATGCAGAAGATGTGGTTGTTTTTGTTCGGATTTATCTCATTTCGAATCGTGGGGGAGTGGAGTAGGGAAGTGGCTGCTTCTAAAATGTAATGTTTGTTTTATAAATATTTCACAACTTAAAAATGTATGTGAAGTGATCCAATACGTTTGAACAATTAAATATAAATATATAAAAATATTATAAAGCTGATTTTCTATTGAAAACATAAATGTCAAAAACCGCCAACAGTGCTCCAAGGTTTTTTTTTTGTGACCGACCAACCAAATGTTATCCTTTTTTTTTAATTCGAAATTATAACGCTAATCACAACTATCTGATGCAAGAATCATAACATCATGTTATTCTTAACATGATAATAAGGTGGTTGGTAATTAATGGTTAGTTGACTAGAATGACCACGCCTACAAATGACGTCATTGTAGGTTTGTTTGTAGGTTTCTTGTTAGAATTTCCCACAAAACTACTAAAATATCGCGAAACTCGAAGATATTATCATAGAATATGGAGGGAGTCCGTAGCCCCGAGGTACCGTCATTGGCTAGCAACCAGAGAGTGGCGAGTTCAATCCGGCTGAATCAAGAGACTTGACAAAAATGAATGTTAAAATGCAGTCAACTTGCGGAGGGTTGCTAGACGTCATCCGAACTTATCCCCCAATTTCTACGACGTGTATACGGGACTGGTGCACATTAAATCTAATAGGGATCCAATGTCCTAGTGAATCGTCCTTGGCCTTTTATACTTCTTGTCTACCTTGTGATCGTAGTTGGTAATCTCTTTATGGTGTTGGGGCGAAAAAGCGCTCTTGGAAATCATAAGTAGCCTTTTGTTGCATCGACCCGAGGGTCCTTACAACTTCATCAAGAGTCTCCCGAGGGAATAACGTGAGCTATGTTGTTTGTAGTGCCTGCACAGCGTAGAAAAGATAAAGAGTATAGGTGCCCAGAAATTTCTGGGCGGGAAGAACCTTTCTTTCGAAAAAGCGTCGCTGAATTCAGATTCCCCTAGGTATTTGTGATCGAAGTCACAACCTAAGAGAGAGAACTAAACCCGGAAATCCTGGATTTACAATTTAATAGGATGCCACGCTGGTACACGATACCACACAGTTGAAAAATGAGGCAGGCAGCTTGCTTTGGTGGTTCTTTCTTGTTGCAGATATTAATCTTTAACCAGACGAGCTTTGAGAAAAAGCAATCATCTCATGAAAATTGGCATATGTTAAAATCGACTCAGGAGTCTCGGGAACGGTTGAAAGTTCGTGTTCCTTCCTCTTAATTTAATTATTATTCATATAATATAACTATCGTTTTAAAATACTAGTAACCAAAAAATGTTTTATATATCTAAACTACAAATTTTAATAGCTTTATTGTATTTTAATATTAAACTGCTTTTTAGATTAATTTTGTTAAAATATATATAATGTATCATTTGGATGCATTTTTTTTTTACAAAGTGTAAAGGTTTTTTGATGCATGGTCGGTCGGTGTCCTTCACTCAAATGTTCGCTAAGCGTTCATTATTAGAGGAGACCAACGTACCTAAGGATACAATTTGGAAATTTATTTTTAGTGTTTTTTTTGTTGATTTGTTTTATGTAAAATTGAAGAATTTATATTAATTTGTATTTCAACTTCTTGGACACATTTTCATATTTTTATCAAAAAGATTGGACAGTAGAATGGAATTAAAAAAAATCATAACTTTTCTTTGTAGTTGTTCGCAAAAGTTTCCTTTTAATATAAAAAAAATACATAAATAAAATATGAGAGTAATCGGAGCATGCCTTAAGGTGCCACAAGTTCGATAAAGTTTCATAAATTTAAAATTTTTAATTCTATTTTAACTTTTATTCTCACTCGTTTCTTATTTGCACTACATAAACCTAAATCGATTTTTTATGTCTTTTATTGATGAAACAAAAGGGTATTTTGGTTTAAAATTTATGATGAAGATAAACAATATTAAATCATAATTTAACTGATGTATGATACTTTGAAACACTGTGCTAAACATTTTAAGAACTATATTAAAAATTTTAGAAAATATTCAAATTAAAAAAATATATTAAAATGTATATAGATCATGGCCCAGTGGATAAAGGCATCAGCTGGGAATAAGACTATCTGAGGATTCCTAGTTCGATCCTGTGCGACGGACTTGAAAAAGAATAAAAGCATGTAAAAAGTAGTGCTCTTGTGATCGGAGGGTTGCCATCTTCGCTACAAAATACTAGGAAAGTCGCCCAGAACATCCACAAAAATTATTGGCGTGTACACGGGATTGGTGTACGATAAATCTGATCGGGGTTCAAAGCCCCGACGTCTATTGAAGGCGTTGGGTTCGGGAGTTTCCTCGTCATCTGACCTTGGTTCTAAAATAACGAGGCGATGTATGAATGTGTGTGTATGTGACTGTAATAAGTCTTACAGCCACATACACACGTTAAAGTTTTCAGGAGAAGAAAAGACATATGTATGGCTTCTCCAATTGTATGTTTTTAGTTAAACATCTAATGGTAGAGTCTGTGGAATACGTTTAATGCAGCCTGATGTAGGGTTTAAAAATTTACTTACTTAAGAATATGCACGAGCTAGTTTAGTTTTAATGGAAATCATTCCTTTTTACAATTAAACGTCTTGGAGCCCCCAATTCTCTAATGAAAAATCTGTCGCCAATAGCCCACTGAGCAGCTCTAGTACGACGTTAATTTACCGAAGCCAATGAAATATCTCAGCAAAACACATAAATAAAAAAACACACATGAAACAAACTTTATTCAGCTTTACATACAATACAAACTGTCTATTAGACAGGGATCAAAAGCATTCCTCTTCAGGGTGCCTATAATAAATGAATGAATTCCTACGAAGGCGTGGGGACCACCAGATATAGCGATACAAGGCGCAGTGGCTCGGAAACAGCTTTGATAATAATTTTGAATAATTATAATTCAGTTGTTACTCACTCCTTGAAGATAAACAAATAAAAGATGACCCAGTTTTTGTATAAATAAAAAGTGATGAGTTGAATAGGAAGTCTGTGTTCTTGGAATGACGATCGTTTTGGCCGCGCTACTGCTCCGGACTATTGATTAACGGAATACTCGTGGTGCCATCTCCATTCAGCCATCACAACTACTTGCACTACAAATTCGTCACTGAAGATTTCGATCACCACCAGAGTCCACGTGGCAACACATTAACGGGTATCATCAGACCCACTGCCTCACGGGCAGTAACCCTTGGACAATTCACTGGGAAGGGTGTGCACCTAGAATAGCAAGTGCTTAGTCTATTAACGACGATCCGGGAAGACCGTTTTGACCGCGATGAATTACGCACCTTGCCAAGGATCGAAAGGCTTCACTATCAAATCCCCGTCACTTCGTACTTCACTGCTAAAATCCTAAAAAACAACTTTATCTATTTCAGTAAAGTTGAATTATTTTTGAAATATTTCAATTCTCAACCATTCATTACTTCAATTTCATTGCATTAATATTACATTGTTATGCATGATTTTTTTATAACTATATGATTAACAAACCGCTATTAAAATCAAAATTATCTTGTCAATTCGCGATGTTAAAAAAAATCCAAAAGCAAAACTTTGCAGGAAACAAGAAAAACACAAATTTATCACCTGCATCAAAGTTTTGATACTTCAAAGGGTTTTTATTATCTAAAAATATTTGTTTGCATATACAAAATTTTATTTTGGTGATAGTTATATTTTCTTTTACCATGTAAGTTGATCATATTATTTTATGTACACTTTATCATGGATTTAGATAATTTTTATTTACTTGTCATTTAGGGCCTTCTTCTTACACCGCCTTTTTCATATTAACCTTAAAACCGCCTCAAACTGGAGATAGTGTCAATATAAATTTCACTATAACTCATAATTATATTTGATTTACGGATTTTTAATGTAATAATAACAAGCGTATTTTTTAAATGTAAATCGGAGAAATTTGAAAATGGTATTTAAAAAAAGTGGAGTTTGGCCTTTTTAACTCGTGATGGCAGTATTACTGAAACCAATTTTTTAAGATTTAAACTAAGATTTTTAAAAATTGGATTTTTGCATTTTAGCGAATGAAAATTTTTGCGATTATTATCCAATCGTTATTTAAGCATTAATATAGGCTATTTTAATGTAATTTATGGGCACTTATATGAAATTTATTAGGGCCTAATGTTTTTTTTTAACAAACAACAGTGATCATTTATACATTTTCTGATTTTTTTTCCCATTTGGAGAACATACCCTTTTTACCGACACTCTTTATCGTCAATTTTAAAATATCATAATAATTGGAAAATAAAGATAAAAAGTAATGTTAAATTTTGAGATAAAAGATAGAAATTACACACACATATATATATATATATATATATATATATATATATATATATATATATATATATATATATATATATATATATATATATATATATATATATATATACATAGTTTATATATGGATCACGAAAATCTAAAAAGTTCTAAATTTGAAATTATTAATTAGAAAAATTCTCACTTCCTTTATTAGCTGTCAAAGGATACTAAAGAATAATGCAAACATTCCTAACACTTCATTAGTTTAAGGATGTTTACATAGTCTCCTACTAAGATAAAGATAGGCTATGCTGTTTAATAATTTTTATTTATAAAAAAATAATTTATAAATAAAATAGTTTTATAATGTGTATTTGTACATTTTAAGACATAGCAACTCTGTTGAAGTAGTATAAGTCAACTTTCTCATTTCTTGTCAACACGCATCATTTAAATAAGTGTTTAGTGAAATTGAAATATGTTCTTTAAAATATTGTCTCCTCTTTTAACCGCTTCCCTGACTAATCCGAGTTGGTATCTATATGGCAAATACATGTTATCCTGACTTAATTGCTAAGGGAAGCGGCTATAAAAAAAGACAAGGTGAGGTATTAATATAAAAATTATAAAGGAAGGATCAGAAAATACATATAGCACAACAAAGTTTTTAGAACTTCAGAAAACTATTTTTTTAATTAAAATTACACTAGGGGGCTCCTCCCCCTACTCGTTAACGCTCGTTACATCCGGGAGAGGATTTCTACGCAATCTTTGTTCCATCGGGATGGATCCCGTGCCGTCGCTAATAGCCCATTGTTCAGCTCTGGAGCGACGTTAATTAATCAATCAACTATATTACTATATATTGTTCCAAATTTAATAAATTATGTATACTTTTATACATCATTAACAAACATTTTCAAAACTGTAATACAAATGGCGATTTTTTTGGTCTTAAGTCCCAAGCCACGACACAAGCAGCCGCTTGGGCTACCAGATTGTTGTAAAAAAGAGTAAATTTATAATAATTTACGTTGGAAATTTGTTGTCAGCATTGGAAATTTTTCTTGATTGATATTTTTAACCAAATTAGATATTTGCAATTACATTAATTAGTTTGAGATTCATTTATTAATTTGTTTACCTGAATATTTCTTTATAGAGTAAATGTTATATAGCTTAGATTTTATTTTAATATCTGAAAACCCCATCTTGACCCTGTAGACCAGTGACTTCCCCCTAATTTCGAAATTTTACACTTCATTGAAACCAATATAATTTTTTAATTGACAAAGTTAGAAAATTCAAATTAGAAAATAATAGGACCCAAGTTGCAAACTTGGCTTAAAAAATTATTTGTACAAGTAAGGGCGTCAAAATCATAATCATGTTTGCGTATGTAAAAAAAAAAATCCTTAAACCGTTCGTGACTAGACAATGAAAGTGGTATTTCAAATGTATACTAAATATTTTTGAAGTGTGAAAAAGGTTTTTTTACTTGTAAAAACACATTTGAAATTTTGTATTGTATTACATAAAGCCTGCACACTAAAATTTGTAACTTTTAATTATGTGAAAGTTTAAGCTTGAAGTTAGAAGATTGTGTAAGCACTAGTATTTTGATTCCCAATTAAACTGTATTAAAGTAAAGGTGACATGGAAACGCTCTTACTCATTGATAAATCGGTTCAGTTTCCTTCAGAAACTACAACCTTTTAACTAATTCCTTTAACTTAACAAGTTTTATGCGTAAGTAACAAAAACAATTTATTAATATATGCAAATATTTATCAAATAAAAAAGTGGTAGTTAAATTTTCTCTGCGAATTTCTATTCATTTTTCGTATGTTGTATTATTATTTGAATGACTAATAACTTTCTTTACCAGTTCGGATAACGGCCATACCATGATGAACGGGTTCTCGTCAGATTACCGTACTCAATCATTGTCGGGCGCGTTCAGTACTATAGGAGGGATTAAAGACCACCTGGGAATACCACATGCTTTTGGCTTAAAAGGGGGCCTGGTGGCTCCGAGGAACTCTATCCGGATAGCAATCAGAGGATTGTCAGTTCGAATCAAAGAGGACTTGTCAAAAGTTAAGCTGTAGCGATTTTGCGATTGGAAAGTTACCGCAGATTCAATCCGAAATTACAAAAGTTGTCCAAAAATATATTCACAGGTTATAATATATTCACATTAAATCTGATCGGGGTCCAATGTGTTGACGCTTATTGAGGTTGCGTCGGGGGCCAGCTCAGGTGTTGTCCTCGTCATGTGACCATGGTTCAAAAATACGAGGCAGTGACCTCGGGTCTTTCCATCAAGACAGACCCCAAACCGACGGCAATAGCCCACAGTGCAGCTCTAGTGCGACGTTTTTTAATCAACCAACCAATATTAACCAGTTCACTTATGTGTGTCAATTTTGTGTGCTTCATATTACGTACAAAAATCCTGATAGTAAATCCTATAAAACACAAAATAACGTTTTTTTTCTCGCGGGTTCATTTTGCACTTTTTTCTTGGATACTTTTTGTAAAGTTTCCAAGTACAGTTTCCAAGTGTTTTGTATACTTTTTGTACATATTCTGCTTTTAAACGTCTACAGTGATATAATTATTTCATTGTACGTCTAGTATACTCTCCGGTTATACCACTAATTTTTGCCAGAACAATAAATTTTGAGATATTGCTTTTATTGTAAAAAAACATATCTCATTATAATCCTCATCTGGAAGGTTTTCATTATATATAAAGACACGTTTTGATATTCCAGACCATATTACATTTCAGAAGCAGTCTTTCGAGTTCTTAGATTAAAAGATAAAAATATTAGAAATACATAAAAAATCGGAAAAATTAAATAAAGGATAAATGAAAAATAAAGTAAGAGGAGGTTTGTAATCAGTAACGTGAAATCAAAGGTCACATTTCCCTTTCGTTGACAGATGGAACATCCTTTACTGTGATGTTTACATTGCTTAACATTATGTTTTTTTTAATTTCTAAGAAAGGAATATATAAAATAATTACATGTTAGGAAAGCTCTGAAAGTGACCACAGAGTAAAATTAAAAAATAAATAAAATGGATTTATATTTAAAATTTTGTGGGTGGTAACCATCCCTTGATAACATTTTAAAATATAGGTTTGTATATAGCATTGAAATAGCGTATGAAAAAGGGTTGGAAAGGATTAGATCTACTTCCATTGGACAAATTTTGCCATACTGGTGGCAACTTTTTAGTATATGTTAATGAAAGTAAGAAAGGTGATCCGTCATAATAACCTCTCTCGCATCTTTTCTACGTAGAGCATAGTACAGGGTGGCCATAAAATAAGTTCTCCTGTTTACAGACAAATATAGCTGAAACTATTGAACGGAATTACAGCAAATTTCATATTAAGAATAGGGAATGCATGGGAAGAAGATTGCGTTAAAAAAGAGTGCCAAAAGTCACCGATAGGGGGCGTTTGATAGGGCGATATAAAGTTGCAATAGACACACAAATTAATTAAACTATTAAACTCAAAGAAAATAATCTTTTATTCATAATATGGACATGTTGCATATAAGAAAAGTCAGCACATTGAAAATAGTCTATGTGGTTCTGGAGACCCTGATTTTGATAAATAAATAATTATTTCTTTTGAGTTTAATCATTAAATTTTTGTGTGTGTCTACCACAAATTTTTTAGATACATATTATACCTGTTGTTTCCTGTTTGAGCATTGCCAACTGTCCTCCCTCCTTTTTTCACGGAACTCTTCTCCCCATGCGTTCAATATCCTTAATATGAAATTTGGTATAATTCCGATCGCTAGTTTTGGTTTAAAACTATTACGTATCGTTTAAATTCTTTTCTATATCGTATATGAATCGACCGATTTCAAAACGTCTTTTATCCACTTTGAAGAACAAGCCCATCCCATTTTTAAATCGCATTTTTTTTGTGTTACATATTTTTTTTACTCATGGAATTAAGCACAGTATGCTGTTTAATGTGTAAAATAACATACTTTGCTTAATTCCAGGTGTAGAAATAAAATGTAATGCGAAAAAATGTGATGGGCTTGTTCTTCAAAGTGGACAAGAGTCGTTTTGGACTTGGGTGACTCATATATAGTGTACTTTGTGGAAAAGCGCATTGTCAATTAAAAAAAGAAAACTCACAAGGTTAAATAATAAGTGTGTTACAGAAATAAAACAGCGAAACAGCGTTAGATATTTAAATTAACACAGTGTGCAAATGCAATAGCTCTGCGCAGAGAAAATCTTTAATTTTTCTAAATAGCAGCAAATGGCTTATTGCGTGCGTACTTTTGAATTTTTTTTATATATTAATTTAATTTTAACCCAAATATTATACGTAAAAATATTAAAATTTCACTTTAAAGAAAGTATATTAAGATCACTTCCTTATCAGTTGAATGATTTGCGGATGTTATGACAGCAAGAAATTATGGTTATTTAGGACATTTCTTTGATCTTTCCGTCGCTTGCGCACAAAGGGTATCATTTCCTTAAGTTTTAATAAGATGCAGTTCAAAATTTGAGTATTCTATTACAGACTAAATTAAATTTCCCACGCAAAATGCCGTACACCAAATATAGTTCGAGATAGAAATAGATTTGATTAACTTGACTGATTAACTTTTTAGAATAACTTTGTGACAATGTGCTACTGTGTAAGAAAAATATGATTTTCTAAAAATCAATATCTTCATTTTGTAAGTTACGTCTTTATGTCTTATAAACGATGTTTTGTTTAATGATAAAACGTACAGGTCAAAGTCCTTCCGGAATGATCTCGCGGAAGCTCTTTTTTATTTTTTTTTACATTTGAAATTTTTAAAAATCTTTATTTGCGCCAACTCAGAATCCATCTTGCCAGTACCGTCCATCTTGTCAGAAGGAAAGAAAAACCTATATACTATCATCGTGAAGATGAGTTCTACTGGCAGTACTCTGCCTTAATGATAAAATGTACAATACTCCCTTCCAGAAAGACATTTGTTCTAACTTTAAGGGGACATAAGTACGTTCCATATCTATAATATTTCTATAATCTATCATAACTACGTTCTATCATTAAGTGGACACGGTACCATCTAGGATTTATTTTTATTTTTGACCTGGCCGATTAGAGTAAAAAATCGTTTAGAACTAGATGAGTGAAAATCCTATTCGTTTGAGTCATAAAAAAATCCTTGAACCGTCTCTGGTTTAAGTAAAAATTAGGAAGAATGTGTCCATCGAAACGGCTACAAGGTTTAAGGTGCAAATTAAATTTTAAATTTATTGACATAAACTATAGTATCTTACCTGGTTCGATTGAAGTTTTGAAAAACTATAATATTCCACACAATATATAATAAGAATTTTCGAAACATTATACGATTTCACACAAATGTGTCTGCATAAATAAAATCATCTTTTGACTTAATTTAAAATTGCCAAGCGATTAATTTCTTCCTAAAATTTTATTAGAATAACTAAATTAAAAAACAACGCAATAAATAATATTATAATTAAATATAGAGAAATTATCTTTTATTTGTAAAAACACCCATTTTATCCTGCGCTGAAAGCGAAATCGACAGATTTTCTGCGCACGCAATGCCGTATGATTCAAAAAGTATGCCGTACGCAATGCCGTTTGATTACGTTATACTATTTAAGTTACTGTCCACTTGGCTCTAAATGCACTTTTCCCCAGAAATCAATTATTAAAATATTACACGTCAAAAACAAATTGTTGCTCTACAGTTTTGTCCTGTGGGTTATCTTCCCCCTGTCATTCCACATTATCATTAAATAAAATACACCTGAAAATATGCAATCCCAATAAAAGTTCCGCATCGGAACCAAATTACACAAAAAACGCATAATAGATAAAAGTAAAACGCACAAACAATAGCCGAGCATCCACCATTTTCCCCCGGTAAATGGTTACAAAAGTGTTATACCCGAAATGAATAGAGTTCACTAAGCTTGCATATCGCCCAAAAGGTCGCTTATTATTTCTCTCCATTCATTTCCAGCATATGGCAGAGCCTAATTTCAGGGACGACTTTTAAAAACATAATACTTGAAAGAGAATATTTCGCTTGTTTTATTGGGAAAACTCGGTTGTAACAGTCCCCAAGGCCGCAGAGAGCAACAAATATGCGACAGGGAAGCGACACACTGTATGGATATGAGAATATCAAGGTTGTGGGGGGCGCTTGATACGTAATTGATATGTAGTTTTGAAAATGTCCTTTGCCATATTCGCGGCTTCTTCAACGCTGTCTGGTTGAGGGGAATTAGAGCTTCCTTGGTGAAAGGTGAGTGGAGTATAGTGGATGTTGAATAAGGAAGTGCTTAGTATCTTATACAGGCTTGTTGGATTTTTAGTGCCGTTTCGGAATCTGTTTAATTTGGAATATATTTGAATAAAATTATTATATTTTTGGGAAGGTAATTATTGAATTATAGTACAGTCAACAATTATTATTTTTTAAAAAATAAAATTATTTTAGTTGTATTTGATTGAAATCTTTGTAAGGTGAATATGAATGCAGTATTTGACTGTTCAACTTTTTTTTGATTATTCAATTGTTGGATATGTTTTTTTCTTTTAAAGTGTATATTTGAAAATATTAAATTTCAATTGTATTATGTTTAATTGTATTCATATTTTCTAAAAGGTAATTATTGACTAGTAATTTTGGAGTATTTTTAAAAGGGAAATATACCAAAATAATAGTGTAAATTTACTTTTTTTTTTAAATTTAGAGCTTCTTACGTTAAGGATCAATGAAATATTAGATTAGAAAGTGCATAGTCTATTTATGTCTATTATGTTGCTATTTCTTAATGTGTGTTTTTGATTTATTTTGGATTATATTTTCATAAAATTGTACTATCGGACATGCAACTAAACTATATAGTTGCATTCAACTGTCGAACTCAAATTGTATCCGCACAAAATACCCATTCTTGATAAGCTACCGCGCTAACAGCTTTGGCAAATAATCGACAATTTTTCGATTTTGTATGGATTGTAGTAATTGGCGATTTTGCTGCTAGTGAGCGGCTAGCCTTACTTGCATCAATCGCAAGTTGCAAGTCTCTGGAATAGTTAAAAAAAATCGTTGTTATTGATTTTGGTTGGTTTATGTAACGTATAAATAGAGCTGCACAGTCAGGTATGGGCGACGGTTCGGTGGCTATTTTGAAAAGAAGACCCGGAAATATTGTTGTATATTTCAACACTAGTCAGATGACTAGCTGCCTGAAATGAGAAACAACAACTAAAAATAAAATATTTTATGATAGCAAATTAAACAATGGCAAGCCATTATTTGGGGGAATGTTTGCACTTCCAATTTCAACATTCTATTTTTACTTCCTGTAACGTCCTGTGCAAACACTAGTCCTTGAAAAATTGTATGCATAGATGTATATTGTCGTAGTAAATAAGGGGATTCACGGAAATTTCAAACGTGTAAAACAATAGCTAACTTTAAAACATAAATTTGTCTCGTTTGACAGGAAATTAGGCTTAGAAGTAAAAAGAAAAAAATAATTTCGATCATGACAAGGAACTTTTAAGCAAAGAATAATATTTTCAAAATTATATTTTTTATAAGATAATGGCAAAAAATAATTAATATATTATTTTTTGTGAAACAAAAGTTTAGGAATATTTTTTTCATTTACTTGCAACTTAAACAACTTTTATTGAGTTGGTCAAAGGCAAATCCAATCAAGTCGAAGATCGTCATTTTAAGGAATTAAAACAAACAAATAACTAGCAAACTTGCGGAACAACACAAAGGAATTAGCGAAAAAAATTAAATCTAGGATTTTATTCAGCGATTTGATTTAATAGCAGATTAAAAAATAATAAACGACTTGATGAAATCTTGTAATCCTGTCATCTTCAATTCATAAATGGGGAAAACTTAACTGTGATGAAATTTTTGTAATTAACTACTTTCAAGTGGAAGGAAAACTTAAGTAAGATTGCATTCTAATTAATTATGTCTATTTAAAACAGATTTAGGCAAATGAGCGTGGGAGGATTTATGTGTCGCATAAGGAATGTGAAATTTCAGATACGGGTGAAGTATTAACGTTTTCAGGTTGGTGAGTAAAATTAGTGTCTTTTTAAAATCGAAACAAGTCGCCATACTATTTTGGCCACTCAGCGTAGAGAAGAAACATATCGGGGACACCGCTTTCGTAATTGAATCGTTTATTTCAAAAACCCGTCAACAGACGTTTATTTTTTTTGAATCTGTGTTTTTTACGGAATCCGAATATCATAAGGTAAACACATATTTTTGTGCGCAATCCTGTCCACTGCCATTCCGTTTTATGGGTTATTTTTTAAAATGAATATTGAGTTTACTGCAGAAACCCAACAAGCGATATCACTTAGCGTGTTGTGGGCATGTAGCGTAAATGCAAAATTGAATAGTCTGTTGACGGGTTTCTGAATTTTTTTTAATATTTTTTTTTAAGGAATCAGAACATTATATGGTAAACGTTGATTTTCTGCATAATCCCGTTAACTGCCAAATTAACTTTAAAAATGTACGTTTTTACAATAAAAACGTATTTTATTGCAGAAACCCTCTAATTGTAATTTGTGTTTATTTAAAAAAAGTAAGGAATAAATAGTATGATTTAATTGCATGTAACATCACTTCGAGAAGATGTTAATTAATGCTATTAAAAATTAAGTCAAAATCTATATTAAAGATTAAATACTTTTCTTTGTTTCCCAAAAATTTGAAAAAAGTACACTTAGGGGGTTTCTGAAATAAACGATTCAATTTCAAAAGGACATGACGAGAACGACAAAACATCTGACTTTGGATAACAAACACTCCCAAAAGCATAGCAGTGAGCCCATCTATATAAAGTAAAATACAATAGTTTTGATATACTCTAGATCGGCAAACCTTTTTTTCACGAAAGAGCAACAAAAAAAAAATCGATATTTTTGGGTAACGTCAAAGGCCGCAATACAAAAATTATTTGTTTTTCGTTTGAAAAAAAATACAAATCCAAGTTTACTTTTTAAAATTTTTTATGTTAAAAATACCTTTTATTTGATTTTTACCATATCTATTAGTTTCATTGTGTTGTGACACGTTAAAGGCGTGATTGACCTGTGTTAAATGTTACCATCGACACAATTAGAGAAATACGTAGTACTTAAATTTTAATTGGTCTAAATATGTCTGAAAAAACTTTAACATATAAGTAAATCAAAGCTAAAATATTTGAAATAGCAGAAATTGAATAAGAGTTTTTTAATAAATTTAACAAAATAACTAAACAATGGAAACTTATATTTTTAATTTTTCTAAATAAAAAGTAAACGAATGAAAATAATTTAATGTGTATCTTTTCGAATGAGCAATTTGATGCAAACAGTACTTCATCGAAGTCACTGTATAGTAAGTATTTTTGGTGTAATCATAATCATATTAAAATATTGTAGTGCAAGCTGTTTAAAATACTATAATTAATATGATCGAACTGAGAATGACCATACCACAAAACCAAGAATAAAGAAAAAAAAACATTACGAAACTTTTGTAATTTCTTTCCTAATTCAATCACTCAGTGACGAGTACAATCATTCGTGAATATAAAAAAAAAGTGAGAGGATTTGAATCATATAAAAATTCAAATATTACAGTGTAATGAATTTTTTTTAATATGATTGAACTATGGTAAAAATTACAAGCCTTTTATGTAAATATACAAACATAAATAAAACTGAGAATTGATCCGAATTTAAACAAATAATTAATGAAAATAAGATAATAAACATTTAATTGGCCATATTGTCTAACAAAGGGAAAATATTAGAAAAGAGTAACTAGTAAAAAATTTATTTGAAAAAAATTCAATAATTTCTCCTCTTAAATTATGCATAAAAATATTTTAAAAACAGTAGAGCAAGTGTCCAGAAAATTGATGGGGCACTGGCCCGTTTCGAATCCATCCGCTAGCCACCCCCGCAACAACTTCCTTTACAATAATATATCCTGATATTTCCTTTTATAAACAATGAAATACATTGTGTGTGTCATTTGTATTTAGAATTTCAAGTAGCTTAGGTAAAAAAAATATTTCACACATTTATCAATTCATAGGAAAACGAAAAAAATTTCAAATTTACAATAAATTTTACCATAACGTTTATGCAATTCGAATCCGAATTAGAAAATTATACATCCCTATTACTGTATATCGTAGTTAAAGTGCATTAATTTTATAAAATTAGTTTTAAGCTCTTTCAATTTATTAATTTATCGCTTTAAAATATGAAGGTACAAGGGATAAAGACGCAATGTCAAGCTTTTGTCAAAAGTGAGATTCTCATACCATCCAGTAGCATCCGAAGGGAACTATAAAACTGTATGTTTAATTTTGGCAATAAAGATATTATGTCAAGTGTAAATATGCTATACTGGAGATAAAGACGCGTCGTTAAAAATAAAAACCCGTTTTCTGAAAGAATAATTTTAGTTGACATTGCACCTTTATCCCCGGTATCCTTCATATTCTAAATTAAGCTCAAAACACAGGAAGACTTAATTTTATTAAAACAAGTCTTAATTTTCTTTTGTATTACATTTTATTTCTATACCTGGAATAAAACAATGTATGTTATTTCACGCATTAAATAACATACTTTGCTTAATTGCAGGTGTAGAAATAAAATTTAATACAAAAAAAATATTTTTAAATGTGATGGGCTTGTTTTCCAAAGTGGACAAGAATCGTTTTGGAACTGGGCGACTCAATTATATCTTTGGCCGTTTAAAAACTTTTATAAGAACTTACTGCATTTCAAAAATTTAAATCTTAGTAGCGTAATGAAAACTAACTGGTGTACCTTACCATCTACACAACAGTTTTTCAGAAGATTTGAGTCCTTTCTTTTGCATGTTGTTTTAATTATATAAACATAACATTTTAATAATTGGTTTGAAAGACAAGGGGATTTTTTTGCATTGATATCTTTTAAATTTTTATAAGAAATAGCAACAGTTCCTTTTCCCGGCTAGTTGTTGTTTAATTCATTGAAATGTGTCAATATATGGAGATAAAGAGGGAAGAGTCGGTTAAGCCTACTGTATTTTATGTTGAATTAAAAAAAAACTAAAAGAGGGATATGTGATTTATTATGATACTTGTAAACATATTTTTTTTAGAGATATAAATACATATTAAACATTGATATACAGTTTAATCCAAGAAGGAAATACAAGCAGGTTTCAGGAAACAAGTTCTAAAAACAAACAGTACGAATAAAAAAAAAGTGTTAAGCTTTTTTTCTATTTTGTCGGAAAATGCAATATTCATTGTATATATACGTATAACTATTTTTATCTGGAAAACATGCATATGCGCGTAATTACAGGGACAGTAAAACAAAAAATATATTTTAGTAATAATTTTTTTTATATTTTTGGATTCTTTTATAGGTTAAAACTCTTTTGAAATATTTTTAAAAGACCGCAAAAATTACTCTAAGGCCGAATGCGGATTGCCAACCAATGCTCTTGGCCCATTCTACACGAACGAGAATAACGCACGCAAGCTTTTGCGGAGGGCTTGATGATTCTCGATTCACAGAGCTACCTGCAAAATCTCGCGCGCTGTTTTCTCGTCCGTTTAGAAATGGCATAAGAGTAACATTTATGTTGCTTATAAAAGATTACTTCTATTTACATTACTGGTATTTTCAAAAAATAGTCATTAGAAATAGTCCGTTTAGAAATGGCATAAGAGTAACATTTATGTTGCTTATAAAAGATTACTTCTATTTACATTACTGGTATTTTCAAAAAATAGTCATTAGAAATAGTCCGTTTAGAAATGGCATAAGAGTAACATTTATGTTGCTTATAAAAGATTACTTCTATTTACATTACTGGTATTTTCAAAAAATAGTCATTAGAAATAGTCCGTTTAGAAATGGCATAAGAGTAACATTTATGTTGCTTATAAAAGATTACTTCTATTTACATTACTGGTATTTTCAAAAAATAGTCATTAGAAATAGTCCGTTTAGAAATGGCATAAGAGTAACATTTATGTTGCTTATAAAAGATTACTTCTATTTACATTACTGGTATTTTCAAAAAATAGTCATTAGAAATAGTCCGTTTAGAAATGGCATAAGAGTAACATTTATGTTGCTTATAAAAGATTACTTCTATTTACATTACTGGTATTTTCAAAAAATAGTCATTAGAAATAGTCCGTTTAGAAATGGCATAAGAGTAACATTTATGTTGCTTATAAAAGATTACTTCTATTTACATTACTGGTATTTTCAAAAAATAGTCATTAGAAATAGTCCGTTTAGAAATGGCATAAGAGTAACATTTATGTTGCTTATAAAAGATTACTTCTATTTACATTACTGGTATTTTCAAAAAATAGTCATTAGAAATAGTCCGTTTAGAAATGGCATAAGAGTAACATTTATGTTGCTTATAAAAGATTACTTCTATTTACATTACTGGTATTGTCAAAAAATAGTCATTAGAAATAGTCCGTTTAGAAATGGCATAAGAGTAACATTTATGTTGCTTATAAAAGATTACTTCTATTTACATTACTGGTATTTTCAAAAAATAGTCATTAGAAATAGTCCGTTTAGAAATGGCATAAGAGTAACATTTATGTTGCTTATAAAAGATTACTTCTATTTACATTACTGGTATTTTCAAAAAATAGTCATTAGAAATAGTCCGTTTAGAAATGGCATAAGAGTAACATTTATGTTGCTTATAAAAGATTACTTCTATTTACATTACTGGTATTTTCAAAAAATAGTCATTAGAAATAGTCCGTTTAGAAATGGCATAAGAGTAACATTTATGTTGCTTATAAAAGATTACTTCTATTTACATTACTGGTATTTTCAAAAAATAGTCATATCTGACACAACATGGTTACATCGTAAATAATTAATTTGAGAAATTCAATGTTCTGATATTATTTCAGCTATAAATATAAATATATAATATCAGTTTCAAAATATATCAAAAATAAAACCTACATTGCTCGTTTCTCCACAACAGGATATCTTATTAAATATAAAAATGTCTTGCATGTGTAAAACCCATTTTTATGAATTTTTATTAGTAAATTGTAATTTGTTATGTATTTTGGAGTGTATAAATTAAGACCTCGCGACCAAAAAAAAATAAAATAATAAGCATGCACGCACGCACACACACACACACACACACACACACACACACACACACACACACACACACACACACACACACACACACACACACACACACACACACATAAATAAATAAATGAAAAAAAGCCTAACTTTCAATGAAACGGAACCCCTAAAACAACCATTATCTTGAAACAAAACGAAAAAAAAAGAGAAATAAAAATAATCTTTTTAAAAAAAAAAAGGAAAACCGACTTTACGCTATAGAGTAAAAAATAATTTTTTATATTATGAACAAGTTTAAAAAATGGAATTATTTAAAATTAAGTTTATAATGTTTTAAAACGTTTTGAAATCGTCGCCAAGATTTAGGTAGGATTTTTGTAGTTGGTACCAGCTAATTAGTATAAAATTAATATTATAGAATTCAATTTTTTCAACTTATTTGTAAATTATTATTATTTTTTAAAAACTTTTTAGAGCTTTTTTCATAAATTCGTTTTTTTTATTTAAAAATATTATTTTATTTCCTCTTGTTTAGTTTTTTATTTAGTTAGGAGCATTGCCCACTCCTATTATTCAACAGGAAATTCAAGTTTTTGCTCACTTTTTTCCAGGCAAAGAATGGTATATTTTGAGATTATCCTGTTCAGTAAACGAATTATTACTGTTGGACAATCCTTATCCAACAATGAGAATATTTTGAAATCGGAGAGGTCCGGTTAATCGATATTTCCGAATATATAAAAGCCGGATAATTTTTTATTTTTTTATCAAGTGAATTTTTCTCAAACCAACAAAAAAAGAATCTTCGAAATCAGACAATATTTGTCTTTCAAACGGTTCGGTTAATTGAAAATTTCGAAAAGTTAAATGCCGGTTTTTTCAAAAAGGTTCCCAAGTGAGATATTCCCTATCCAATCATTTTTCTTGATCGGAATACCTGAATTAGAACAAAAATATTGAGAAAAAAATACAGGTTGAATTAATAACCGTTTTCATTGGCACGTTTAGCGGTATTGGTTGGCATTGAAGTCGGTTAAAAAACATATACGTCGTTTTTAATGACTTTAAGCAACATTCGTGACAAATTTCAATAAAATCGAACACGTTTGGGTCGTAAATGCTTAACAAACAAATATACAGACAAACAGACGGAATGCTGAAAGGTCGCGTTAAAACAAGAACCTTTCTAATGCTCGGTCAATAAAATAATAATAATACGACAAGTTTAACGAAATACTTTAATTGAATTTTAAGCAACTTAACAAAAGTTCGTTTTTAACACAATGATCCAAAAATAAAAATATATTACTTTAAAAATGACTATGTGAAATAAAATGAAGAAAAAAATAATAACAAAATGTTTGAAGTTTTAGTCACGAGGGATATTAAATAAAAAAATAAACACATTTTAATAAAACAAAATATTTTCTATTGATACCCTAACACCAGATAGAATAAAAATAAAAAATAAATAAATTTTCCTCTTTTTAGTTGCCTTTTAGTTAGTACCACAAAGTTATTATTAAAAGTAGTAGAGTGAAAGAGAAATAATCAGTCGTTAGGCACTTCAGAAAAGGATTCATTTCTATGAAATAATAATTTTAAAATATTGCTAAAAAAAGTATGAAAATAAAAATAAACATTAATATGAAAATTAACATAGAAATAAAAAAATATAAACATAAATATAAGAAATAAATATAAAAATGACATTTTATTTGAAAATGTGGTCCCCGACTGATATATCTGTCAATAGATACAAAAGAAATATATTGTGTCGTTTATATTTTTCCCTTTTAATTACAAGCAGTCGGTGAGTTAAACTAATTTTTATATGCTGAAAACAGATCTTGCGCACCGATATAAAACCCTTAAACCGATTTTACGTCATTTGGAAAATATAAATTTCAATAATAATAATAAAAAAACCGGTTCGAGTAATTACAACTAAAAAGTAGTTCATTAGGAAAAATATATTAAGAATTGTTTCTCTCTCAAATTCATTGGAATTTATTTTCACAGCAGTGAGCAAAACAGAAAGAAGATAATGAGGTAAATATGCCGCAAATAACACTCCAAGTCTATATAGTCTGTAGTCGGGTATAATTATATTGAAGTCGAACTTCGCTGTCTTGAGGAAATGCATCATGAAGATCGCTTTTCAATTTATTTTAAATGCAGTCAAGTAATTTCCTGGAAGAAAAGTTCTCACCCACGTTGAAATAAGCAATTTTGCAACAAAGCGTCACTTTGAGATGGGGGAACAAATTTTAATTAAATTTTGATTCTTTGAAGTCGCCCAACGTCGTACCGCTCACTTATTATATCTTGGATCTACAACCTGTCATATGTTTTCGTCCGGCCACCCTCAGTGCTGAGTTGGGTCGATCGAATGGTGCCAGTTGGATATTGAAATAAAAACTTATTAAAGAAGGTCAAAGTTCCGTAAGGCGAAGACACCGCATGTTTAAAAAAAATCGAAATTATTTTCGGGATTTTGTGGCTGTGCCAGTGAACCTTGAAAACCGCCCGATTCCGTTCAGTAAATTCGCCAAAAAAATTTCGGTGCATGTTGGTGTGTTTTTCTTTTTAATTGAAAAAGCACAGTTTGATTGTTTCGGTTAAACCTGCTATCATTTGCTTTTAGGGATTCGACATATTCACGCGTCTTCTCTGGAGCGTCGGTAGTTCTCAGTTCGGAAGGTACCAGCGAGGAACACTTGATCTGAGTCATGTTCTTTTATGTGGGCCTTTTGGTGACCTTTCAGGGATTAGTAATATCATGTAAGTTTTTTTTGAGAATTTAATTTTATTTATGTTATTTATGCTATTCAGTATGTTTTCTCGAATTTGATGGAAAGTTTCTTGAAATATATTCGGATTCAGTTTTTATTCAAACTGAAATGTACTCCGTTTTTTTTTACAATTTGTTTTATTAATTTGTTCATAAAGCTTACGAAATAAAATAATTGTTTGTAGTTTTGATAAATATATTTCCTTATAGAAGACGAAGTAAGTTTTGTTAAATGGTTAAATTTTTCGTCAAACCGACGTAATTTCTCTTGGACTCAGTCAATGAAATATTTTGTAGTTTATAATGAATTTCATCAACACAATTTTTTTGTCAAAATTACACAATTATGTTCGTCAGGTATTTTTCATAAACTCGACGATGTGACTAAATATTTGTAATTTTCTTGAATTAATATAATCAGGGACATTTTGGGTTACATTGGGGACATTTGGTTATGTTTTGTTATAGTTAAATGTTTTGTCCTAAACGTTGAAAGAAACAAGAAGCTTAACAATGTGTGATTAAATATGTGTTGTTTTCATGAATTAATTTCCTCATTGACGATTCGTGGCTAAATAAGTTGTTTTTGAAGAAAAGTTTAATTGGGGCTTTTATTTTAAGAAACTATATTCAAATTTGAGAATTTTTTTACCGATATATGTTCCGCTGTGGTGTCGCTTACGTACTCTAACTATTTTGTATTTTAAAATATTTATTTATGATTCGATTGTAAAGTTGATTGCAAATTACGCTACTAAAATGTTCGATTTGTTTTGATACATTTCATCGTCATTTTCAACGGAGTAATTTTCGTTAGAAGCCAAAAATCTCTCTCCATTCATTAAACAACTTTCTAACTTTTTAATCTTAATGGACAATAACATGTTTCTCTATATAATTAAAAGGGCTCAAAAAAGGGATTTTTAAAAAAATTCAATATCTTAAAACTACACTTGGTTTTGAGATTATGGTATATGTCTTATTTCAGCTTTAAGCAGTGGATCCTGTTGTCAAAGTAATTTACATTAAGTATTTTAGTTTCAAAATTATGATATTGGCAAGATATTTTATTTCCCAATAAAATTATACTGAAAACGTCTAAGATTTAATATTTTTTAACAGTCGAACTTTTTGAATGTGTATTGCATCAAGCTCTATGAACATTGCACTACAGCATTCTTTTGAACAAAGCTTACGTTCTATTGAGAGAATTAATATAAAGCATGCACAACATAAATAATTTAAAATACAACAAATACAGCATATTTTAAATCAGACAGCAGATGCCGGCAGCTTTTGATATAGTTCGAAAATACCGATATTTGACTTTCGTATTTGAGAGGCATGGAGGTAAGAATAGGTTGAGAGGGAACACAAATTTCACTCATATTCAATATGTTTTACAATCTTCTTTTATATTTAGTTAGTGTTTTTAGAGTCATTCTATTTATTTCGCACTGTAGCTTGTTATCGCGATATTCATCAGACTGCTGGCGGTAAAGATTTCTGCATAGTTGATGGAAAACCATACCGGAGCGGCGAGAAGATCCCTCGCGACCACCCTTGCCATGTGTGCATTTGCCATCTGGGCCGGGCGGAATGTTCCTGGATGAATTGCCCTCCAGCTCCTGAAGGATGCTATGAGTACACGGTGGAAAACTACTGCAATCCAGCACTCTACGTTTGCGGTAAGTTTAAAAGTCTCTCATTATGAAAGAAGGCTTCGAGGTACAGCATCCGGCTAGCAATCAGAAGACGGCGGAAGATGGCAGAAGACGGCTTGAGGAATTGTCAAAAGATGTAGCGATCTCGTGATCGGAGGGATGCCAGATTCTCTACTAAATTACAAAAGTCATTTGAAATGATGCTCCATTTCCACAGGGGTGTATGCGGGAATAGTGCACGTTATATCTGATCGTGGTACGGTTTGCTGGCGCCTATTAAGGATTCGACGGGTGCCAGCGCAGGTGTTGTCCTTGGCATCTGACCATGGTTCAAAAATACGAGGCAGTGTTCCTGTGTCTTTTCTTTGATATTGATCCCGAAGCGTCGCCAATTACCCACTGTGCAGCTCTTGTGCGACGTTTTGTTTTCATTCAACCAACCATTCTCATATAAAATATCGTCATTCAAATTTTTGAGTTGTTGGTTGAATAAACGTCGCACTAGAGCTGCATAGAGAATTATTGGCGACGGTTCGGGGTATACCGTAAAGAAAAAACCTGAGAACATTGGCCAGGACGTGGATAACACCTGAGCTGGCATCCGACGCAACCTCAATATGCGTCAGGATATTGGACCACGATAAGATTAATGTGCACTAGTCACTTATTCACGCCAGTGGAAATTGTGGGTAACTTGAGAATACTTTTTTATTTACGAATCTGGCAACTCTTCGATCATGAGATCGTATCTCATTTTTAGAATTTAGGCAGAGACTACAGGGAAAATGTGGGGAAAAACAATGGTTATATTTGGGTTAATTCGCAAAGGGCACAATCGAAGTAATACATTGCAAGTAAGCATACATTATTTGAGGAATTGGCCTGAATATTTTTGTATTTTTTTGTGCTATATTTTATAACTGCAATAACTTCATTTTACTTTAAACCCAGTGTATTAACCCAATGTCGTCGGGAAACAGGTTTGATATTTTCGTGATGATTATGGAACAGTTACATCCCGTTCCTGTTATCTTTAAAGAAGTATTCTTTAGCGTGTTCTTATACTAATTAGGAGGGCTGATAATAAAAATTAAAAAAAAATATTAATTTAAATGTATTAAATTATTATTAAATTAATTTTTTTTAAAAAGGTGAATATTTGTCTCAGTATAACAAACATATATTTAGTGGCTTATGACATTTGTCAAATGTTTTTAAAAAGAAGAGATTGTAAGGAATTTCAATTTGAAGAAAATTTTAGATCCCCAACGTAAATGGTACTTCTAGACGACAAAAACAATTTAGATTAAAGTTTGTGACAGAGTAACTTTCTAAACTCAGGAATACCTTGTTCTCTTTCATATTGAAGAACACAGAACAAAAATAACACTCCGTTATTTTGGTGCCTAAAAAGCGACAGTGCAAAAGGTTAATAAAATATGTTGACACACAAGTAGTAATACTTTTAAATGGAGTTAAAGAACAAACTAACGAAAGAAAGGTGTTTTTTTATATTCAAGAACATGCAGTTCTCGTGAAATTTGAAGAACAGGGAACAAAAGAACAGACCGTTATTTTTTGTGAATGAGAGTCCCCTTTTGACCTCAAAGGATTAACGCACGACACAAATGTATTTATCTGTATTTTTATGTGATTTAAAAATTTGAATTTTTCTAGATATCCCGAAGCACTTGATTGGAGCCAGGGAAACAATTCTTGAACGCTATCAAGGCGGATCAGCCGTTACTCATAAGACCTCAGTGAACAGAACACAAGTACCAGGTGTGTTAAATGTTTGGATTTTTCTTTATAAGAACAGAACTATTTAATATGTGAGGTAATTTTTTTCAAAATTGGACATTTTTCTGGCCGGGATTCAGCAGCCGTAGAAAACGCTGATTGGGAAAGAAATTCATGCGATTCACTTCTAAATGTCAAATTGGGACAATACAAGTGAATCGATTGAATTTTGTCTTTCAGCAACGTTTCACTGCGACTTTTTCAACTTTTGAAAATAAACTCTTCGTTTATATTTGAATGGTCCGTAGGAAGAACGGTGATAGTTCAACTAGAGGAATTTTATAGAAAACGTACTACAAAGTTTTATGTCTCCGGTGGGTAGAAAATGTCCTCCAAATGTTTTAGTTTTTCGAAATAGATTTAACAAGTGCGGAAAAAATGCGTCCTTGTTCAGAAAGAACGTACAATACATTTCATGAAATATAAGCAATTTCTATAGTTAAGGACGTTTTTAAACCATACCGTGTCATTATCGTCTGAGGGGGTAGGATTATAGCGTAAATGATAAAGTTGTTCTTTTTTAGGCGATTGTAACATTCTAGGAGTGCCATACAGCGCGGGAGATCTTATGGGAATTGCCACCAGCTTCTGTCTCGAATGCCGTTGTGCTAATCACCAGCTCTATTGCAGTCCCAAATGCTGCTTCAACTATGCGAAGTATCATTTAACGTCCATTGAAATGGCAGCAGCCTCAAGGAGTCCTACGACTCCCCTCAGACATCCGCTGAGTCATCTCCTCAGCGAATTTGAGGAGTGAGGACACACACCTCAGAGACATGTCGAGATTAACCCCTTCTCCGGTTGGGTGTCGCATGCTGTTGGGGGACCTGTGTGTTGGGACAATGCGACAAAGGGGGTACGCTACGCTGATGAATTTCCTTTTGTTCTAGTATTTTTCGATAAATATCAGGATGCTATTAACAATTTTGAATATTTTGCCTTCAGTGTTGTTATTTTTCAATTTTATTTCATAATCATTGCATAGTTTATGAGCTAAAAATCAATTAAGTTTATATAAAAGGCAACTACTCAAATTATTTACCATTTTCAACAAAAAAAATTATTTCGTAATTAAAAAAATATGTAATGAATTTCTTCATTCAAAGTGACTTTTTTTTTATTTGAAAAATATCAGAACATGAAGGTGTTAGAATGCATGGTATGGAACATAAACATTCAATTAGGTAGGTTTTTTGACTATAAAATAAATGTAATGAATGTTAACTCAAAATAGTGTTTCGATGTTCTTAAAGGTAGAATTTTTTTGTGAGTATGTGAAGACGCACTCTATATGGAAATGCGTAGGTCAGAATTTAAACTCTCCATCTCCATAAAGAAACTGCTCAATCTGGTCACATTGGATGCCATTGTTTCGCAGCTGTCAAATAAAAATAAATATATAACAGTCAACGGGCGATTTTTTTTTATAATTAGCGGGTATCCTCGAATTTCTGAGAATTCATTATTGAATGATTGATTTCAACTTTAAGTATTACGCTTATCAGTGGAAGCCATTGTTTGAAACTGTCATATTAAAAACTACAGTCAACATGTGATTTTTCAGAGAATCAGCGGGTATCCGCGATTTTTTTTATATTGAATGACTGATTTCAGCTATATATATTACGCTTATCAGTCATCTTGAAAATGAAATTTGAGTAAATTTTTTGTTTGACCAATCATATGTTTGGTCAACAATATGATTAGTTATAATCCAATAACGATTTTTTGTTGATTTTAATTTGTAGTGGTCGTTTTAAACAGCCGAAATAACATTTCGACCATGGCGGTCATTTCGGTCAAATTGGTAAAGTTTCAGATACTCTACATATTGGTAGATTTCCAAATAAAATCTTCCTTCAAATGTACAAGTAAGTCATTTTATATCCCAAATGGAGCCAGATAGTGCAAAGTCTAAAGATGGATGAGGTTGATTTTGTTTCCAAGCTAATTGTATAATGAACGTTGTCAGACAGCAAATTATAATATATAGTAAACGATGTCCGACAATTTTAAGATATGAAAAGCTACGATGAGAGAGTATAATTTTTTCCCAGCATAAAAACTTACGTTTGTTTTTCCATTTCCTTCCCATTTAGTTTTTAGTTAAATTTTAAATAAATCAGTTGAAGTTAATAACACAACACATTAATTACACTTTTCTAATTCGACAATAGGTATTTCAAATTATGTGATAGACATTTATTACAAGAAGAGTCAAAATGTCACCTTTAAATGGTATTTCAACTATGCAAATCGCAATTACAAATGTTTAATTAATGTGCTTTTCGCTTTTTTCAAAACTCTAAGAGCGATTACGTTAGCACCGTTAAATGTACTTGAAAAACACTGTTAATAGAGCACTTTTATGCAAATAGACATCAGCTATGTGCTACAGCTATAGATTACTTATCATGAGTATTTGTGTTAAGTCTGAATTCATTCGAATAAGCATCAGCTATTGTTAAAGGGAATACCCATAATCTTTGTGAATAATAGTACACCTTGGCTTTTGAGCTCATCTGATTTTATTCCATGGGACATCAATGCAATATTAGTTCTGATATGAACGATGCATATTTGTGTCATTAGTTAATCGTTTAAAAACGCTGTGCAATTTTAAAACAAATAAGCAGCAATTATTGATACTTGCCCAGCTATTGTTGAATTTTCATACAAATTTGTAAAACATTTTTTAATTACACTTTTCTAATAAGAGGCAATCTAAATATATGTTTCAAAACCATGGAACTTGGCTGTTTAGCTTATCTGGTGACTAACATAACTTACACATGCCTCTTATACGCGCAGTTTTGTTGTAAAAATTCGACTACATAATTGAAATATCCATTACTCAAAAGGTATTTAATTTCAAACTTTAGAACAAGTTTCACAGTACATTGTGTTCGTAACGATACTTTTTTTTAATAACCACCTTTACTCGAGTACACTATGGTTAATTGGCCAAACAGTTTGTTTATTTAATTACACATTTGTCTGCCTAACAACCACTTGAAATGCTTTTGCATTTCACAGCACATTTGCATTGATCAACCAGTCAGAAATGGGGGCTCCTGACAGGTTTTTTAGTGTGTAATGAGGCTAAAGTATCAGTATTTCTACTCTACGAAAGAGTACCACACTAGTTATTAGATAATTGTTCATTATATAAGAATATATCAATACTAAATTGATTATTCCTCTTGATGTTTTAAATATTTGTAATTCAATGTGATTTCTATTTATATTATAAACTGTAGTAAATGTGTGTTAATCGAAATAAACTTTTCCCAAACTGCATTTATTAGTGTTGTTTCTTGGGAGAAAAACGGTTTTGTTAAAACGAGTTCAGCACAGGGCTACGAAAATGGTTCAGGATACTTCAGTAATGAATTATGGACATATAGAATTTTAAATATATGGATATGTTACCGTGTAAGTAAAAAAATCAGTGTATCTGCAGATTCACTAGTGAATCTGCAGATACACTTGGAAGATACGTGTCTATAGCGAGCCCAAGGTGCAAACCAGATTCGTAGGTTGTTATTGATCAAATGATTTACATGTGAATTCCGAGTTTGTTATCCAGGATCGTGCGTAACCCTGGAAAACCGGATTTTTTAATAATTGAGTATTTTGGCATGACGAAAAAAAAAAAAACTTTTTAAATTAATAAATTAGTGGGTCAATTCTGTCTATTATCAACTTTTCATAAAATATTGTGTTTTTTAAATATATTCTGTTAATATTTATAAGGGTGTGTAAATGTTTGTTTTCTAAAAGCTGTAATTAAAGGACTAGAGAGTTTCTTAATTTTCAAACACACATTTCAATATCCTTTATTTTTAGTATAATCGAGATAACTAATTTGTAGTATCGAGATAACATTTATACTTTTTAATTAATTTATATAATATAATGAAATATTTTTTATATAACTATTATTTTATTTCCGTCGATATGTTATTTTATAATTAAAGCTTGGGTTTGACTTTTTTTGTGTTTGTCACCTTAGTAAAATACTGTGATACTGTTATATAGATTGGACCAAAGTCCCATACTTTTTTATAGCAATTTTGCCATAGGGTAGGTCAAAATTGTTTATCGGAGTAAAACTGCTAAGCAGTTTAGTTAGTGGGGGGGAGGGTTGCTAGTCAAAAAACAATACGGGCTTTTTAACTAACATAGGTGACGTGTGTATCACGATTTGTAAATTGAAAAAAAAAGTAATGGGGTTGCTCTCTCTATTTCTCTTTACCTACTCTAAGAGTATTTACAATGGGTGTGCTAGATGTTGTTCATACAGATCCCAAAAATCTAGATAGAAATTGTCTAAGAAGGTCAAAAACTACAATATTACACTTTTTCATTTGAAATGGAAACTACTTATTACGAATTCCCTCCAACCACTAACCTTCATTTGCAGACTGCAGTTAAAGTCAAAATATTTGTCCAAATCATTGAATTGTGCACAAACAGCATAAATTGAATAATAACACATTTAGATTGGCTGTGTCTATCTACACGGTTTATCAAGGTTTAAGGTGTGTAATGTGAAACTCAACAGCGGGTCCGGGGAAAATTTAATTTTTAAACAACCATGATACACAAATGCAAATTAATATTTTAGAATATTGCACTTAATAGAATACTTCACTTTTTGCGATATTTTTTGGAATTTCCTATACTTTACTAGTAAAAACTCGATGACCCACATTTTGTCCATTTCTACAAAACATTCGATAAAATAAAATATCCAGTAATATTCTTCACTTCAATTGAATTTCTCTTAAAAACTTTTTATTATTATTATTAACCATGTATTATTATTAACCTTTTGGAATCGAGTGGCGACTCTCAGTCATTAAAATAACGACCTGTTTTTCATATTGAACGAAAGCTCTATGTTCTTGAACATAAGAAACGCTTTTCTTTCATTAGCTTGTTATTCTTTAGTTCCATTTAAAAGTATTGAATTACTTGGAATGAAGCAAGTAATTTCTTGTTTTCGTTATTGCTTCCGTTTCTCTATACACATACAACAGATTCCTGGAACGGATTTCAGAGAAGTTATACATAATACGCACGTTATACGTAAAAATACATAAAAGATTTTTAGACCCATGCAAGCAAAAGTTTCAGCTATTTATCGGTAGTAGGTAAAATTTCAAAATAATATAATTTTCTTTCCTTGATTTTATATACACGCATTTATAAATTGAAAGCACGCAAATCCTATTGTATTTCTTTTTTAAATTTAGATATTTGACATTGCATTTGAAATTTGTCCACTGAATAATGGTTAGGATTAAACATCCGCATTCTCTTAGTTCAATTAAATTATTTCACCTTCAAATTCCATTTCACGAGTAAATGGAACACAAGTTTAATTAGAGTAAATAAAAATACAGAAATACGTTTTAATGATTAAAAAATACAGAAATCTGTTTTCAAGTTCAATACTTTCCCACGCAAAATAAATAATTTTTTATGGATGTAATTGTTTATGTGCAAAACAATTTGATTTCCTGGAAGGTCAAAATTCTCTACTAGATTAATAGTGTAGATTTTGAATGAAGTTGCAATTAAAGGCGCAATCAGAAGGAGTGATCACAATGCGCGTAAATCCTCTAAAAATAATTAAAAATACTCATGCTGTGCGAAATATGAAACGTTTGCAGAGTTAAGGTATCACCTACACTTCTTTTTTTTATATATTTGACTTTTTGAATATAAATTTTAAAGTAAATTTTTAAAATTTATATAAGAAAACAATATTTCTCACAAAAATTCCATATATTTTTCTTTTAAATTTTCTTCAAATTTTTAACTTTTTGATTTTATTAGACTTTTTAAAAAACAAAACACTAAAGGTTTTTGAAATATTTTTTTCTCACCAATTTTTCCTCGGATCATTTAAACTATAATACATAAGAATTGGAGGTAAAATTGTGTATACTACATGTATTTGATTTTATATAAATAGCTATTATTAATAATAACACAAAGTTTTTCTATAAAACTCAAAGTTTTTATTTTAGTAATTAAAAAAAATACTACTCATAGAGCTGTTTTTCGTATGCTAATTTATAGTATGCCCATATTTTACGATATGCGTAATTCATTAATAATAAAAGAGGCTTGCGTGTTTCGAAAAACTTTATATCAAAAAAAATTTAATTCTGAAACAAAACGATTTAAAGTTTTCGTTCTTTGAAAAACATATCTAACAATCCAGTATAAAATCTCAAACAATTCATTAAAAATAGATACGTATATATGTTTTAGAGTTTTGCAAGCATATTTAGAAGATTCCAAACTATAATTTTAACAAATGAAAAAATAATTGTGATTTTTGCAATTTTTCGGGTTTTGTGTCCCCCTAAAGTTGTATTCCTACCTCTACAACTTTTCGGTTTTATATCACTACAGTTCAATCGCGGCATAGGAAACCTAAACTGGTTGAAGATGCTCTCATCCCTTTCATTAGAAGCATCAAATCGATATAACATCTGTTTATTGAAACTTCAAAACTAGATAAAGAATGGCATCGATACCCAAAGAAAGGTTAAAGTTTATCTTTCCACAAAACAAACCCAATCCCTACAAAATTCAAAGGAAAAGGTAAAAATTAAAACCTCCCACTTGAATCAGCTCTTTCATTCCCACAGGAAATCTTTCTGACCTTTCCCAAAAAGTAAACGAGTCTCACAAACCAAAGAAAAAAACAGCTTCCTGCAATGCAGTGGGCAAACAGAACTTCGCCGAATCTTCGGTTTATTTTAATATCTTCAAAGGATAAAGGGTTGCGCGTTATTTCTGATATATGCTTTGGACACGTGTTTAGATAGCTTGAAAACTCTGTTTTCTGTCTGTCAAGAGCAGTTCCGTTGACCCAAGGGGAAAGCAAACGGGTAAAATATCAATCATTCGCGTGTTTGTCTGTTTTCGCTCAAAAAGAGTAAAGTCCCGATTTAAAGAATTAACACGCACGTATGTTATTAATTTTATAACAAAAATCTATTGTCAAAAAAGTAAAGTGGTGTTGTGGATGTCCGCGCTAATCTTGGAAACTATTGATCCGATTTTAAAGAAATTATAAGAAAGAAAATTAAAGAAATACGAAATTAGAGTATCTACTCAAACCAAGGTTTTAACTTCCAGTTTTTTTCTGATGTCTTAATTAAAAAAACTATAACTATGAAACTGCTTTTAGTATAGGATATTTTCAATTGACATCAAAGTCCAAATGTGTTCACGCAAATCTCAACTTCTTTTAGATCGATCTTAATGAAACACGATCAATTTAACGTAGTAGTTAAGAAGGAGGATTTTAAATTTTTTCATGTTTATGTAAAAAAGGAACTGAATTATTAAAAATACTTCTCTCCTTCTTTGGGATTTACAGACGGAGAGAGCACCAAGCGTTACCCACGGCGCATCGTTTCTTGAAAAACTTTAATTGAATAAGTGAGGCAAGAACCAGACACCTCCACTTTTTTTGTTCATTTGCACTTATTACTTATTCTAATAACGAAAAGGAATCCTCTATTGATTTGTGCAAGAACCAGACAGCTCTAAGCAATCAGTGGAGTACGCAGGATATTTATGGGGGGGGGGGGGGGGGTTGAGCGTCAGATTACTTTACACGTATATATATATATATATATATATAAAAATAATAGAAGAGGGAGGGGGCGAAGTCCCTCTTAAATTATAAACTAAAAAGAAAAATATTTTTTTTTTAAAAATCTTACTTTAAGAAATAAAATGCTAAAGAGTACAAAAATTTTAATTTGGGGGCTAGTGGAAAAAAATTAATAATTTAAAATTAATTTTGTACTTTTTACCACACTTTAAAAAAAAAAAGTTCGTGCCAATTCACAAAATAACCACACCTACATTTTAGAGCCAATTTCAAAAAGTGATAATAAGCATAAAATTAATACTTAAATATTTAAAACATTTCCACATTTGTTCTTTAATTAAAAATGATTTTTTAAAAAACGTTTTAGAGCTTTTTTTAAAGCCGGTTTTTATTTTGAAAAAAAAAATTATTTTATACTTTATTTTATTCATATTAACTATTGATATATTTTATTCATATTAACTATTTCATACTTACGAATCTGCCAGTTTTTCACATACATTAAAAAAATTGCGTATGTTTGTACAAAATATAAGTCCTTTTTATTTTAGCAATTGAATTTTAAAGTAAAAGTAGTACAATTGTTATAATTCTTCTAAATTAGTATGCATGGGAACTGACAATAGGAATGAAGTCTTTTAAAAACACATATGGAATCATCTCACCTTTCTTGATTGATTCGTTGGGTTGTCTTTTTCTTTGCTTTTTTTAAAAGAAAAAAAAGCAACTAAACCGGATTGTTATTGCCTTAGCTTTCTTCTAGAAAATAATTTAACACAATCATCTGATACATGTTTCGTTTTGGATTTAAAAGGCAAAACAAAGCACCATAACTTTCAGAAATACTAAACAAATAAGGCCTCAAAAACTGAAAACCAATTTTCAGGAGTACAAACTGTTCAAAACATCTTTTCATTTGGCTTTTATATCACCTGACTATTTTAGTCATCCTTTACTTCTATACTATAAGACTTACAAGATGTCTATATATTCTAAACGACACCGGCGACAAATTTTTTGAAACAAAATATTCTAAACCAAAAGAAATTCGATATTTTATTTGCTACTGAAAAAAAATATTTCATGACTAATTAAATTTTCAACGTAGATATATATCGGCGCCAACATTTTTCCCGCTGTCTAAAATCCGTTTGCCTTTTGTTTATTTTATATTTTCTTTTTAATTTCAGTCAAACAATGAATATTTTATAATGACGAAAATGGGAACTAAGGCGCCTGAATGTCTATTAGCTGTCTGCCTGTTGGGAAAAGATAATACGAGAAAATAAAATCGACTGTAAATGTAATATAAGTAACAAAAGGAATTAGGGTTGGGGTACGAAAGTTTTCTTTGGTTCGTTAATTCAGTAGAAAATTTACGTTTTTTTAAAGTGCAAATTTAAAAAGTAAGAGTGCAATAACCAAAAAAAAAAGTGGGGTGGCAAGGCAGTATTGGCCATAATAAAACATTATTTTTATCTAACTAGAGTCCGTGTATTTTGAATAAGTCGTTTAATTTTATTAAGAGAAAAAGTAGTTAAAGCATACTAAAAAGAATGGCTTATTATATGAAGTTAAATAGCCCAACAATCGCCATTGCCCAACAATTTGTGACCACCCTGTATATTAGTTTTATTTTAATATAATAATGTAGTTAAGAATATGATTTGTAATTTCAATTCTAAATGTAGTTACTAAATGAGTTTTCTTAGTCTTAAAACTTACAAATTAAGTGTATATATATATATATATATATATATATATATATATATATATATATATATATATATATATATATATATAACATCAATCATGAAACAAACACACAGAATAAATCACCGGCTGGGTGAACTTTTCGCTCTTATTGATTTAAATATATATATATATAATTTGGGGGGGGGGGGGGGGCGCGCAAAAATCTCTTTACAAATTCCTGGGTACGTAGCTTAATGGCATTTTAAATTTTCCTTTTCAACTGAAACTATATCCCTGTTCAAACCGGGAGCTAAACGGTTTATAACTCTGAAAATGTTTTTGATTGTTATTTCGCAATGTTTTTTAAACGATGAGTGATGCCAAAATTCCTGTAACCCCCTCCTTGTTCAAGCATATGAAATGATTTGTGGACGGCCCCTAACATAAATATCCGCAAAGAATTTTACATTTATGTCATCTTCAATAATGTCGCATGAATATAACTGTTAAAATTTTATTGACATGATTCTATTTAGTACCAGTAGTCAAACTGAATTTGCAATATTTTAAATAACAGGATATAATATATCTGGTAAAACATAATTAGAAAAAAGTAATAATGAGAAGAAAATTTTCCTGGACCATCTGACCTATATAGAATCAATCAGTGGGTGCTAAAAGTACGGGGGCAAGATTAAGAAGAAACGATCGAATTCAGTGTGTGTGTGTGGGGGGGGGGGGGGGGGGGGGGTTCATGAATACCTTTGGGCCCCAAGTAGGGATGAGCTTAGTAGTTATTTTTAAATAACGACAGTTATTACGATATTATAATGAAATAACTAGTATATTTAACTGTTACTTGATATCTTGAGCAATATTAAATGACGCAACCTCAGAATTAGGCGGTGCAAAATATCAAATGCTAAATTTTCATGAATTTTTTTTATCAGCTGATATTGGTAAATCTTTTCATTAAAATAATTTTAATGATCCAACACTTAATAATATTTCAATAAATTATTTCTATTATATAAACATATTAACTTTTCCCAGCCATTTTTACATCACTAAATGCCCATTTTTTATTAATATTTCAAAGATAATAAAAATAATTAGATTTTATGGTATTACATGCAAAAAATATTAAAAACAAATATTGTAAAACTTATAGATTTTATTTAGAAACAAAAATTCTAGTTTTCTTTTTGAAAAATGTTAATACTGATTTTATAGCAATATATCATCATGTAATAAAATAAATGTCTTATTAATAAATATGATTTAAAACATACTTTACAGGTAATAAAATGGCGCATTCAAATTGGCGATCTTTATAAACACATAAAAAAATTCACTACTATTCAATTTTTGTTAACATACACTTTAAATTTCCATCCAAATGTTGTTTTTAGTTAATATTGCGCAATATACCAGACCGTGATAAATAAGAAAATTAATATTATTTCAAATTTATGCTATTTACCTTTTACAATGCGACGAGGAGTACCAAAGAATAGCTTCTAATTAAAAATCTTTCACCTAAATGCGAAACGCAAACAAAGTATCTTTCTCCAAACAGAACCGCACCTAATCAAATAATTTCTATAATGTAAAGCGGATTCACACATTCACTCTCCCAACCATAAAAAAAAACATCGTCTCCCTTCCCCCCCCCACATTAAATGAATTGAACCATCCTATCACGACCCTTCCCACAAAACAATAAACTTTCGCCGACTAGAACGCACAAAAAAATATCCCCATTTAATAATCGTATGATAAACACAATATCAATAACTTCCAAAAAATACATATATTTAACCAACGAGTTCTGATATAATATATATATTTTTTTATCGTAATCGCAAATATCAACATTATTTCTGAAATTATTTTGATCGTATTTTGGACACGTGCCAATAACGAAGTAAGTATTCTAATAATAAAATATATTTTATTATTAAAATATAAAAATACCAACGTTATCCTGAAATATTTTGGATCTCATTTTGGAAATGTTCCAATAACTAAGTGACGTAAACATCTCAATTTGCGATCATTCTACGATCAATTATATCATGATATTGTATCATAGAGTAGGTTTCGTTTCGACTTTCGACCAAGGCCCTTGCATGGATTTTTTTTTTCTCAAGGACGTCTGTTTTGTTTTTGTTCTTGTTTGGCGGTGTAGGTGTTTCTGGTTAAAATTAAACAGCGCATTTATTGTTTGAAGTACGTTTTTTTTTAATTTTGATTTCGAAATGTTGCTTTTTTTGAGCAAGTAAATAACTGTTATTTCTCATAAATAATATTTTTAATTATCAGAAATTGAAATAATGATATTTTATACCTGTTATTAAAATATCTCTCATCACTAGCCCCAAGCAATACAAAGGTCATTGGCGGCGAATCAAATAGTTATTAATTTAGCAATCAATTTGTTTTACCGATAATGATAATTCCCCACTTCTTGATTTTTAGATTCGAAAGTGTATATCTCAAATTGTGTATTCGTTCTTTTAGGAGGTTTGGTTAATTAACGTCGTACTAGAGCTGCACAGTTCGGGGTCTATTTAGAAGGAAAGACCCGGGAACACATACACATTCATACATGCACCTCGTACCATGGTCAGATGATGAGGAAACACCTGAACTGGCACCCAACGCCTTCAATAGACGTCGGGACTTTGGACCCCGATCAGATTTATCATGCACCAGTCCCGTATACACGCCGTTAATTTTTGCGGATGTTCTGGACGACTTTTCTAGTATTTTTGTAGCGAAGCTGGCAACCCTCCGATCACAAGATCACCACTTTACTTTTCTATGTCAAGTCCATCGCGCGGGTTCAAACCACTAATCCTCGGATTAGCAGCTGAACGCCTTAACCGCTCGGCCTCCTTCAGGAGGTGAAAAATTCATACCTCACATTACTGATACACTATTCGTTCGTATGTAGCTTAATAGATGGCAGCACGAACAAAAAAAAAATTAATGCGTCGGAAGGGGGGTGGAAGCAGAAAAATGTTTTATATTTAACGCATTATATTTAAGGAAAAAATGGGGCCAATTTTTCCGAATATTGGGAGAGGGGGGAGCTCGGGCCCAATAAAACTTTACGCTTGGGTGTACTTAGATTCTTTAAATAAAATTACCATCTTCCACCTTCCGTTAATGAAAATTTTGAAAAATGGATTTAGCCTTTTATCGATTAGTGCAAATACCGGACAACTCCAATCAATGTCCATAGAAGATATAAAGGAAACAGGAGCTGCTTACGATGCAGGAAACGTTGTTTTTCGTCCTACCTGAACAATTTTGAAAAATGAAGCTGCCTTGTTCTTGCACCCACGTCTTCTATTGTAAATTAGCTATGCCACCATAAAATTAAAACAACTTTATTTCAGCAAAGAGTGAATTGACACCACACTAAATCCCCTGCACTGTACATTATTTCCATTTACACATTTAGAATGAGTTTGTCCCGCTATTGAACGTTTTTCTTGTAATAAGAAAAGCTCCAAACAGAGCGATGTTTTTTCAGAGGATTCCTCAAAGGATATTTTTTACTTAACGATTCAGGACTTGAAATTAGCGGTCGTTAGACGTATTATACACCTAAAAATTTCAATTTGAAGCCTAATTTTTTTAATAAACATTTCAATTTGAAGCCTAACTTTTTTAATAAACATTTCAATTTGAAGACCGTATCTTTACACCCAGTCGTCATTTTTTACGTCTGACGTTATTTCTCAATAATTGCTCTCGAACTTTTCCGTAATTTAGTTAGTAAGACGGTGATATCTTTAGAGTACAAATGGAAACATACTTCTAATTTTATGCAAAACAAGCTTTAACGTTGTCAGTTCTGTTAAAGCAATTTTTCAAAAATATTAAATAGTTTTTAGAAAAAAGCTTTCTATATCAAAAAAATTAATCTCAGCTAAAAACAAAATCACTTCAAAAGTCCATTTAAATTGAAAAGATTTAAACAATATAAAAAAAATAACATGGGAGGGATGTTAGCTAGTGTAATGGAGATCGGCAATCATCAGCTAGATGCTTACGCGCGCAATTTTTCCTCTCATTAAAAGGGATGAGAAAAGTTATGTATGACGTCATCACTACGAAACTTATTAAATGACGATTTCGGTGAATATTAAGATTAGCCAACTGAAAAGAAATGGATTTTTCCAGAAACTGTTCAAATTAAAAAAAGTATTGTCGAATTAATAAATCTCTTTCCTCCTTACGGCAAAGATTTTTAATACTTTCAATTATTTTAAACTTGTATATCGGCAAGTGCGTAACTTTTTTTATCACCCAGTTACACCAGTCAAGCTTGCAGCCAAACTTGGACGAGGATTATGAAAAAAAAAAAAAAAAGTTTTACTCAACCCATATAGTTCGAAAATCTGTGCAGTATGTAATTGCAATGTTTAAATGAGCAAGTTATATAAAAGTAATTAAAATTTCCGATTCAGGTTTGTTGGGCTCATTTGGACCCAATAAAAATTTAAATAAGTTATAAAATTAATTTCACAATATTTTCTTCCATTCACTGTAACGTCCATACAAAATTAAAACGTACGGACCTTGAAAGCGGGGTTGGGATTCCATGAGCATATATGAAAAATGGGATCATCGGTCTTATTTTAGTTTTAACTAGGGGGTCCGTGGCTTAATGCTAAATGGGAACTGCGTCTTAAGGACAGATGCACGTATCCTAAAGCCATGACAATGACCTCAAAGTTTTGAGATTCCCACACAGCGATTGGTCAGTTTGTTTCGGGCTTACTTGTAGCGTGATAAAGCTCGTCAAGCTGTTTAAAAATTTGGACTATTTGTATTTTCAGTCCTCCAATTTTATTCCCCTTTCCAATGAAATATTGCACACAGAAGATAATCGCTTTATCTGCTGTTTCAAGTCAAAAGGGTGTATGTCACGCTTTCCTTGAAATTAAACTATTAACATTAATTTTGAAAAATTTGCACCACTGAGCTCAAATATATACTACAGGAGAAATGAAGCGTGAACGACAGCTTTACGGCCTTTTCAGCAAGGGTGGAAAAAATATAGTTCTTTTGCATGGCTTTTGGCATAGGATAAAGTGCGAAAGGGGTGCAGACATCTTAGTTTAAAACCACGTTTTTTGTTTCAAATCATACGAGCGCATTAATTAATAAACAAAAAAATTATTGCACATTATTTTACCATACTTGCTTTCTTAGTTATAAAATATATATTAATTAAATATTCAAGACCGTCGCAACGGTTGAAAAGTCAAGGTAGAATATTTTCTCAGAAAATCTTTCGAATATTATTCAACCGCGCGGCACGCTAAACGTTTTCCCCCAATCCTTCCAGTTATTATTTTTTAGCTTAGTGGTTCACTCATGATTAAACTTTAGCATTACGCGGATACACTTTTGTAAAATATTTAATCACTTCTATAAAATGTTGGAAACATTCTTTCAACACTTCCATAACTCAAAACGATGACATTCGCCCCGTTGACTGAAGATACGGACAACAGCGGAGTTTTTTTATTAAGTTGAGGCTTTTCTCTCCAACAATGTGAAACAGACATTATTAGAGCCAAGTAGTACAGTTACGAACTCGAACATTATTAAGAACTAAAAATAGCAAGGAATGTTTAGCATCTCACAGTACTCTGACATGGCAAAATAACAATTCAATTGCGACTGCTAAAAGTTTTATAAGTTACCTGTCATAATCATTACATCTAATGCACAGATCCTATAGATGCATTTCTGAATCTTCACAACAGAAAAAAAAATAATCATGCAGAATTTGTCATCAAGGCGTATATATATATTATAAGACATTTATTGGTCACATCTCCTTTAAAGAATTTCTTAGATTAAACTCATATTGGTTCATTTATCGAGACCTCTCGAGAGGTTAAATAGGAAACAGCAAAATTGATTTTTCTTCCCTATATAAACAGGAAATAACAACATACTCTGTTAACTATTCCAGGTAAAAATCTCAAGATTTTTAAAACACGATACGAACATATTGTTCAATGCCCCTTCCTACAAAACTATTGCAATATATCGTGCTGCCATCTGTTGTTTGACCTGCGAATTATACGTTTTGTGAAACATTTTTATTATCCTGTAACAGTTTTACAAAACACTGTACGGGTGGAGTTTCAAACTTTAACCCTCCGATCACGTACTCGCTTAAATAATATACATCCTTTAACTGAACATTTTAGAACTGTGTCAGTATTAAGAGGCTGAATATAGTGCTCCTTAAGCTGACACAAGGATGTCAGGTTGAGGAGTAAAGATAGGAAATTGTATCTTAAACTTAGTTTTCAGGTTACGAGTCTAAATAACAGTACAAGTTGACCCACTTCAAAATTAAATTATAACAATTAACTCTATATAACAAGTATCTCTAAACCTCAATGAAAAACATATACGCCACTTAATCATCTCATTAAGAAAAGCTCGACATCTCAGTGACAACAGAACAAATCACGAAACTTTTCAAAATATTATAAAAACCTCCCTTAGAATAAAATAAATATATACGATTGTTTCCAATAAATAAGTGAAAATTTTTATAAAATAATTGCAATTTAAAAAAAATATTCTTGAAACATAAATCGACCTTTGAAGATTTAGTCTCAATAAAAAAAATACTCTGTTTTTGATTATTAAACTGCCATTTTTAAATTTTATAAAACAAACATTTACGTTTTCATATATATTTAATACACTAAGTAACCCTAATAAACAATAAGATAGTTGATAAATTTATGGTTCATTATTAAAGGGAGAAAATTTTTATAATTAAACATACTCTATAAACAATTGAAAGAAAAATTCTCAAATGGTTCTAATAACATGTTACGAGTGAAACTTGTATTGTATAATTTGTCAGTTTTAGGAACGATATCTGTACTGTTATATTTATTTCGAATATTCCGTTACCTATTGTTACATATAGTGCCGCCATCTGTTGTTCTATCTGCGAGTTATACGTTTTATGAAATTTATTTTCCTGCATCAGTTTTACAAAACACTGTACGGGTGGTGTTTCAAACCACAACCCTCCGATCACGTGCTGGCTTAAACAAAATACATCCTTTAACTGAATATTTTAGAACTGTGTCAGTAATTAAGATGCTGAATATAGTGCTCCTCTAGTTGACACAAGGGTTGAGGAGTAACGATAGGAAATTGTATCTTACAGGTTACCAGTCTAAATAACAATACCACAAGTTCCAAAATAAATTATAACAATGAATATTGTATCTACGACACATTAACTATAGTATCTCTAAACCTCAATAAAAAACATACACGCCACTTAATGATCTCATTAAGAAAAGCTCGACATCTCAGTGACAACAGAAAAATCATGAAACCTTTCAAAAAAAATTAATACTATTTATTAACCTCCCTTAGAATAAAATAAAAATATACGATTGTTTCCAATAAATAAGTGAACATTTTTATAAAATAATTGCAATGCAAAAAAAAAAAAAATCCTGAAAGAACAAAAATCGACATTTATTTCTTATGAAAATTTAGTCTAAAAAAAAATATATATATAAACTTTATTAATCCGCCAATTTTTAAATTTAATAAAATGAACATTTACGTTTTCATATCATATATAAATAACCCTAATAAACAATAAGATAGTTGATAAAATTTATGGTTCCTTAAAAGGAGAGAATTCTTATAATTAAACACTATATATAAACTATTCAAAGTAAAATGCTACGAGTGAAACTTACATTAGAAATAAATATAAAAGTACAAAATCTTAATCCGATACAATTCCTAAAACTCCCGACAAATTGTACAATAAGTTACCTATTCTTACATATAGTGCTGCCATCTGTTGTTCGATTTGCGAGTTACAAGTGTTTTGGAACATTAATGCAAACATTTTCATTATACTATATTATCTATAAAAATATATACGCGATAAAAAAAGTATTAAATAACGAGTTTTATTTTTTTAAATTTCTATGAATTGAATAATTTAGAGAGCGATACTGCTTTCTGGATAGGTCAAGAAACAAAATATGCAAGTGGCCTTTAAAAACAGCTGCAAATTTACATATATACGGATAACTAAATTCCGGCACTATTTTGTTCTTCAAAATCGTTAGGTAAACATTCTTAATCCAAACTATGCCAGTTAGTATTTACATCACACACAAATTGGATTGTTGCGAAGTAAAAAATATATAAACTTATGGTTTATGTTATTTACATGTTTAACATGACTTTTGTTAAGGTACTTATTTAAAATAGAAATCTCATTCGATATCGTAGATTAGTTTTAATAGTATAGCAATAGTTTTAATTGATAATTTCTATTAATAAAATTAGAAATACTAGGAGTCACCACTTTTGGGAGCGCGATTTGATTTCAAAATGGACCGACCATTCCTAAAAATAGTTAAAACTGGTCCATTTTTGTCCTCTCACCCAGCTACAGAATACGGCTTTAAAGCAGAAGGATTTGTTTTTATACTTTTAATGATATTCTTAAGGGGGTAAATGAGGGGCTCGTAGCACCGAGTTACAGTCATCAGGTATTCAAAGGGTAGAGAGTTCGAATACGGTCAATACCGTAAAGTCCGAAAATGTTAAAATGCAGTGAACTAGTGATCGGAGGGTAGCCCAATTCGCTGCGAATTAACAATACATCGCGTAGTTCGAAATTACCTCCAATTTCTGCGGCGTGTACACTGGTGCCAACTCAGATGTTGTCCTCGTCATCTGATCCATGGTTCCAAAAAAAAACGACCCGGAGGGGCATTTCGCCCGGATCTTTCCTTCCAAAATAAACCTCGAATCCTATATACATAATTTATAATTTGGGAACTATTCTTTTTCAGATTGTAACAGTTGGAGGACTGATAATTCGAACGGACCAGTGACCAACAGGTTTGTGTTTCAGGAAATCACTTCAAAGCGGAGCGTATCCTACATATGGTATGTTCGTACCATATGGTTTTTAGGTTCGATAGCCACACACTGTCTATTTGAAGTGTGCAGTAGCTCGTCAAGCTGAATCCGTGGATAATAATGAAAAGCAGAAAAAGTTGAACTCGTTATATGTTTGTATTATCAGTCCTCCAATATTTGTTCCACACACAGAACATAATCGCTTCAAGTCAAAGGGGCGTATGTCACACATTCTTTGAAACACTAATTTTAAAAGGTGATGGCACACCGCTGAGCTCAAATAAATCACACTAAGCGTACCCACCTTTATGAGCCATAACGCTCTTGTTCATGGCGTTTAGCTAGTTTTAAAACACTTCTGGCTTTCAGTAATACATTAAATGTTAAACATATTACAAGAAATGTATATATATGTTCTGGACTAATACGGTGAATAAACCAAGGTAGAATATTTTCTCAACCTTCTCATAATCGGCGCGGCACGCTAAAGTACGTTCTTTCCTCAATGGGATTAATCCTTCCAGTTAGTCCAGTCTTTTTTTAACTCAGTAGGTTCACCCATAATTTAATGAGTTATTATCTTTTTGATAAGAGATTTTACGGATCCACTTTTGTAAAATCCTTTCCGTAAAATGTTTAATGAAATACTTGCAAAAACTTCATTACTCAAAACGATGACATTCGCCACGTTGACTGAGTACTGTAAAATGAAGACAAGCACAACAGCGGCGTTTTTTATTTAAGTTTTCTCCCCAACCTTCCTTGTATATAAGGCATGAGCATATGAAGTACAGTCATTAATTAAAATAATTTAAGAACATAATAACCATTAATTATAATAACAATAAGCATAATTTTTGAGCAAAAACCCTTTTACATGAATGCATATCTGAATCCTACACCCTAACTGAAAAAAAATGCGGAATTTTTCGTCCAGGCATTTAAAAAAAAGACATTGATAACATCGTCTCTAAAGACTTGCGTACTTTTCGTAGGTTACTCATATTTCTCGATTTATTAAGAGCTCCTGAGGAGGAAGTACTTAGCGAAATTTGAATTCAATCAGGAAACTGACTTTTAAAATAAAGTTTCCTAAATGAATGAAAAGGTTTTTATTAAATTAAATAAATTACTTTATCTTAGCATTAGCTTAAGAATTGATTTTGTTTTAAATGTTATGTTCAATCACAATCACGGATTTGTAACTGTAACTTCTGGATAGGGCAAGTTTGTTGACTTGAAGCCAGTGAGGGATTGAAACTGTACCCCACTTTCATTGCTACCGCAGTATTTCGTATTAAAAATAAGCCGACATGTATTGCTTCTGACGTATTTTACTTTTAGAACAAATCAATAAAAAAAAGCGAACAACTGGCAAGGACAAAACAAGAAATCGCCCAAGCTATTTCAACACATCATTTGTGGATTTTCCAAGAAAAAGGTCATAAAACTGAATCCAGTTTCAAGAAAATAGCAGAAAATAAATCGCCATCTTCGAAACCAGAAAAAGAAATGCATTGCAACACCAAACTTATTTATTTCAAATTTTGCTGAGCGTGCCAGCTTTGGTGTTGTCTTGGTCATCTAACCGATGACTCATATATTGGCCTTGAATGTGTAAAAGTATTGTCTATTGTGCGGTTTCGCTAAGGAGAATACACATATTCAATACTGGTTTTAGAGGCCAATTATAGCAGAAGCCTCTACTGGTAGGACCAATGATATTTGACTATTTTAAAATTGGTGCAAATAGTTCAAAACTAAATTAAAATAATTTTTTTTCACTTAACCAAATCGGTAAGTAGTTCTAATCAGACCCTCACAAAACTGATAGAACTGCTACTGAAATTCAAAATTTGGTAATAAATTACCTCCTCTGTAATCTTGTCCCAAACTATCCTAAAAAAAAAAAAAAAAAAAAAATACACAGAAAAACAGACTTAGTATTTCATATGCGGAAACAGGCAACCAATAGGATTCGTGGAATGTCCCGTTTTCGAAATTACAGTGGAATCTTCGCGATTGTGCAAAACGCGTAGTAAAACGTTTTTCTACGTCATAATTTACTCAATTCCGATTTACACATAAAACGTCTAAATTGTTGCCTTTTTTAAAGACAGCTAGGGAAGCAAGGATACTTTTCCTTTGACAAAAACTCGATTGAACACACTCCAAAACTAAATTCTGGTCACAATCCTTCTCCAATGTATTTAACAGTAGAAAGAAACAAGGTCACGGCTAAAAAAATCTGTCACATATTAAGAGATCCACGCTAAAGACTACAATTTTTAAGAGAACAGGAACGGGATGTAAATATCAAATATGTTCCTCGAGTGCGGACATGGGTTAAGATTCTGGAATGCAGAGATGTAAATGGGTATGCTTATTACATTGAGATCAGGGTTTAATGGCAGCCACGGGAAGAACTGGCAACAATAAAACTACTTTAAGAGTTCAAAATTTTGCATAATTCTTCTTCTGTGAAAGAGTGGAAAGATGTCGACAGAACAACTTGTCAAAAATTGGTTATTGTTCAGACGTGAAGCTTTTTTGAACAGTCTTTCCTCCATTCAGGGCAGCGGATTTCATTTTCGTCAGAAAAACAAATATCACAGATGGACGTCCACACCACTCGAAAGGGAGGAGGCTACTATTTTTCGCCTGAAATACACACAAAAAACAACAATTAAAAGTAATCCGACACGCAGTATTGTATTCTGTGTAATAAACTTTGCCACGCATCAAGAAGTGTCGCACTCGATCATGATACTATACACAGACACGAAGGTAAAGATTTTTCCCGGGGGAGGGGGGGGTATACAGACTGAGCAACGGTTTTCGTTAGGTACCTTATTTCCCCCTTCCCCCTTCCACCAATTTTTGTTTTTCAAAAAATTTATTCAGTTTCATTCATGTACACAGGAATGCGTTGTCAGATAAAAATCGAAACAGCAATAGTTATCATTGTCATTAAATATATTTAACAGTTGCCAGTAACTATTTTTAAAATAAGTAAATCACTCCTCAATTATATTATATATATTTAAAGAATAAAGTTAAATTGTGAAGTATTTAATACGTTTGCCGTAGTATGTATTAAAACTTGTTATTCAGACTCTTAGAAATAGCATTCTTAATACTTAGTAAGTAATGCATGTTATTGATATTTTACGGGGGAAGGATAGAGAGAGAGCATAACAAAATTTAAGGAAGGCGCCAAAATCAAATTCTTGAAGAGGTCTCTGATATTTGGTAATTTTTTTTAAGTTAGATAATCTTTAAAAAGTTGTATAAACTGCTAAGACAAAAAGGATTATCTTCAATTTAATTAACATTTACATAAATAAGGATTATCTTCAATTAGGAAATAAGGATTATCTTCAATTAGGAAATAAGGATTATCTTCAATTAGGAAATAAGGATTATCTTCAATTTTACATAAACTATTACATAAATACACTTTGTAGCTCTTATAAGTTTTTCAACAAGAATGATGTTATTTCATACTAAAATTAATGCGCTTTCAGTTTATTAGGAGCAAATATAAACAGAGTAAAACAGTGCGTTTAAAAACATTTACGTCATTAAAATATTTAACCCCTAAATGAAAATTTAAAAAAAAAGACCATTATTTTCCATTAATTACCGTTGACTTTTGTTTAAAAAAAATAATTACTCTTATTTTATACTATTTAAAAATAAAAACAACGTTTCCTTAAACAACCTTTTTTCTTTTTTTTTATCGACCATATTAAGGTTGTATTTATAAGTTGATTAAAGTATGGATTAACTCGCAAAAATAACATCCATATATGCTATCCCAACATCATTTACTCGAATTCCCTACTTCATTTGGAACGTTTCGCGATAGCAACCCAACTTAAAACATAACACTCACCAAAAACCCATTTTCAGGAGGTTATCCGAATTAATACAGGACCATGAATTAATATAGCGACCAAAGTTTCTGTTCTCAAGGCCCTTTCGAATGCACAAGTGGCTGAATTGCCCGCCTTCGGGAATCTGCTGAAAGTGCTCATTCCAAATGTGTGCAATACTCTTTTTTTGTATTGACTACGAAATTGTTTATACTTCTCTTTCTGATTTATTGACAACACATCAAATCACCATTCAATGCGGCTTCATAATTTTTATGCCCACGCAGTAGGGGTGGGTGGGTCGAACAAATTAAGATTTTTTTTATTTTATTTTTTCAAACTTAAGATTATTTTGAAACCGCCATAGTGCGGAAAAGTTGCCAGGAAAACGACGTAAAACAATTAAAAATCTGTTTAAATCTTTAGGTTATGCATCGTTCTAAAAGTTTATAGAAACTGACAAAATTGAACATTTTCCGTAATTATTTTTCATTAAAATTCTACAATCGACACGTTAGTTTGTTACGCTTTTCGATGATTTAATAAAGTTAAATAAATTTAACTTCAAAAAACATTGAGACATCATAAATATTTTTATGTTTTCCAGTCACGCAATGTCGTCGGAAAACTAGAATTGACAAAATTTTTGCAAGTTTCATTGTGCTAATCACAACGCTCTTGTACCATAAAAAAAAGTATTGCCTATACAAATAATTATAGTTTCAGTCGTCTAGCATAACGGTTTTACAAAAAAATCGGCGAAAATTGTTCAATTTCTGTAAACTTTGAGAGCGATGGGCGACAGGAAAATGTCAACCGATTTTTACTTTTTTTATGTCGTTTTTCGTAACTTTTCCACACTATAAAGGTTCGAGAAAAAAAACTTGAATGTTTTTCGACCCACCCTACCACACAACCCTGTGCTCTTAGAGGCGTAACGGATAGACATGCAATTTGGGAAAAGACCCTGGACTAAAGGGGGCACGCAAAGACGTTGAAAAAAAATTATTCGATTGTTATTTTAAAAAGTCTCCAAAATAAAAATCGAATCGATGTCGAACAAAAATAACTTTTTAACGTGTTGACTGCCGACAAGAAATAAACGGATTGCCAGTCAGGTCGACTCGACGCTTGCCTATCTATATACAGTGGCTCCCAAAAGTGTTCGCAATGTAAAAAATTGTAGAAAAAACGTTGTAGTTTGAAATTGAATTCCAATATTATTTCACGTTATGTACAGCCGGGGGGAAAAAAACGAACCACCTCTGGTTTCTCGGACACTATTTATTGTAAAGCTAAACTTAATACATGGTTCATACAAATTTTCCAAAGTAAAAATTAAGTAGTTCTTAAGGACTTTTTAAGGACCTCTTATATTTTTTAACAATAGTGGATATAGAATTACCATCAAAGCAACGTTAAACAATAAAATAAATTATAAAATCAGAGGAGTTAAAATGAATAATAAAAAGTTTATGCTTGAACAAGATTGTAGGTTTTAAAAAAATAAAGTAAAAACCATATATGAACCACCTGCGAAAACAACCCAATATAAACCAACATTGAATTTCCAATGTTATGCTCTAAAAATAATAGTACTACTAAGTACAATAAGATTGAATTACTTCGACCTACATTTAAGATCAAAATTACAATGAATTTCTAAAAGTATAACCACCTGCGAAAACAACCCAATATAAACCAACATTGAATTTCCAATGTTATGCTCTAAAAATAATAGTACTACTAAGTACAATAAGATTGAATTACTTCGACCTACATTTAAGATCAAAATTACAATGAATTTCTAAAAGTATAATGTCCTTCAAATGTATGCAATCGATTTTAAGTATCCTGAGATTTCAGTGCAGCCAAAAATTATTTTTTTTACATTGTCCTCACATTAAAACCCAAGTTCAATGTACCCTAATAATTAATCTTAAGATCAATGATTCAAAAGTACCTTTAATTTCAAAATTCTAATCTACTTCTAGTATAATATTTAAATACACCCCAAAAAAATGCAATGTATTCTCAGCATAAAAATTGAATGCATCACCATAGGAAAAATTTAACCCCAAAAATATATTTTAATTTACATCTATTATCTATTTTAATTCAAATATCCATTGAAAAAATAAAATTAAAAAGGCTAATGTGCCCTAAAATCCGAAAACAATGCATTCTAAAAATGTATTTTCAATATATAAAGGCAAAAAAATTTCAAGTGCACAGAATAGTAGAATACCAATGTACCCAAAGAGTAATAGCCCTCATTGCAAATCCAGTGAGAATTACTAAAAGTGAAAGTTTAATGTGCCATAGATCACAATTAACCCCAAATAGCAAAATTAATTACTTAACAAAATTGCAATGTACCCCGAAAAAAAATCCAATGATTCCAAAAGAATCTCCAAGTCAAGAGTATGAGAAATAAAAGTGCAATGTGCATTGAGTTGCATTGAGTTGAAAATTTTCTAAACGATCAAAATCTCTATGCACCACTCAACATCCAATATACTCCCACCAAGTTATTCCCTTAAAAACTAGTTTAATAAGAAATTTGAAAAACTGTAAAAAAAAAAAAAAAAATGTATATTTTAGGAGGGGGTACAAATAAAAATAAACTAAATGTAATAAAATTTATATAACTTTAAACAAAATATAAACACATTAGAATATTTTAATGCCAGTCAAAGAAAAAACCTTTAAAAAAAAAATTAATACTCAAAATAACTCAATACTCAAATATTCTAAACTTCAATTTCGTAAAATAAATTATATTTCCGAAAAATGTAATGCAATTTTGTTAAGTAGCGCAAATTAAATCATGATAAAATAGGTAGTAGTGAAACATAAGCATTTATTTATCAGATGCAAAAGGATTATAAGTCTTTCAATAGAGATCGCAGCAGATCGCGTTTCGTGAATTTCTACAACTTCAAGATTTTCATGAATGAAAAATATTCTCAAAAGTGCGCCATTTGGAAGTTGCATTCGCCAACAGAAATTAGAGTTATAACCATCTCAACTTTCGAGTGATATTCCTCGTTTGACGAAGATCGCAAATATTTCTAAATGTTGAAGATGCCACATTCTTGTGAAATTCTCCGTTTTTCTAGAATGAATATCGATTCTTCACAAAACAACAAAAACGAACTGAGATTTCTAACAATGAAGTGTCCATATGATACAAAAGGGATCAAAAGTTCACTTTTTCTGATGCTGAATCCATCTATTCATGCCTTTCTCTTTTTGCCGATTTACTCTTCCGCATAACGGTCAAAGTAAAATCCGGAATTCTACATTCCGATATTTTTAATGCAACGGGGTACCGAAAATTTTAAATCCCTGGAATTTCGAGTTAGACTAATAAAAGTACCACCCTTGTGAATTATTAAAGAAAATCATGAGGGACAAAAAATAAGGACCTCAGTTGAAAATTAAGGACTTTAAGGGCCCACCTAAATTAAGTAGTTCTTAAGGACTTTTAAGGACCGTGCGAACCATATATTAAATATACCATTTTGTAAGGAATAAAGTCTACCGCACATTGATATACAAAAAACATTTGCATAGGGGACTATCTTCCTACTCGAATTCGCACCAACTTTAAAATTTTCAATAGCAACACCTACTTTTGATAGCGCAGAAATGTTCTCCGTCCTCAAAATAATCTAAATATAAATTTTCGTTAATTTCCTGCATTTATATGCAGAGATATTAGACAATATGTATCGATCTTATTTGAGGGGCTACCTCCACATTGAACAAAATATTAGTTGGACTCCGAAATGAAGGACGCTGGTAGAAAATGTTTTGCCGTTCTTATGCGTGGTCAGACTCGCCTAGAATTGTTCTAATAATATGACACAGTATGTTTTATACTTAAAGATATGTTACTACTTTAATGTGATTTTATATAGTATTTTTGATGACGTCAAATTTTATTATTTGTATTCTTAGGATGTTCTGAATATGTAGGCAATTGACAAACTTAATATTGTAAGAAAAATTAAAAATAATAGAATATATCTTAAAAAAATTATTTATTCCAGGTTTAAAATTCACATACCAATGATTTACTTTAATTTTAAAATTCAGATGGAACAATTTTTTTTTTAAATATTTTAATTAGGGTTCTACCAATACGTAGTTACTGAATTCTAAATTTCAATGAAATATTGTTAATGTTATATTTACACGCTCAGTTTGAATTGAGGTTATGTAATTACTTATTTTTCCCCATAAGATCGTGCTTGTCTTAGGTTATACAGGGTGTCCCAAAAGTATTTTAATACCTTTAAAACTCATTTAAAAAACAAAAATATGTACATTTGTATTTAATAAAGGAAGTATCAAGATTTTTAACAATGTTTGAAGCACTTCAATGTGCGCAACATTTTTGCAACTTTAAAAAATCAGTTTTTATATAAATCCACATATGGTGTTGTGGTCCAAAAACCTTACAATAGCCAATATTCAAGTAATAGCAAAGTAAAGCAGATTAAGGGTGACGAGCGGAAGCAAGTGCCACCCTACTTTTTGAAAATTTAAAATTAGCTCATTGTTTTCTCGGCTGGTTCATTGTTTGTTTGGTTGGTTGAATTGACGTCGCACTAGAGCTGCACAGTGGGCTATTGACGACAGTTCGGGGTCTATATCGTAGGAAAGACTCGGGAACGATGCTTCGTATTTTTGAAGCATGGTCAAATGACGGGGACAACACCTGAGCTGGCACCCGCCGCAACCTCAATAGGCGACAGGACATTGGACTTGGGTCATATTTAACGTGCACCACTCCCGTGTACCCCTCACCGGTATATAAGAATTTAAAATTTTATGCCAACGCGATCACAGCGCTTTCAATTCGCAAAATTGGCGAATATTTCTTTTAAGTACTGTTGATTTTAATTTTATGTATGACCCCTGAAATGATCATTCGATGCACATTTTAATATAGAAAAAAAACTACAAAGAGGAAAATCACGAAATTTCAGATATGCATAAAAAACGTTTTTCTGAATCCATTACTATCAAAATATAGCATGGTTGCTATTAATAAATTTTATGAACATTAATATCCTAATTTAAATAAAATGAAAAAATATACATACAAGTAATGAAAGTTAGTGTTATTTATTTGGGTTGTTTAGAAGTAACACAGATAAAAATATAAGCTTAATAAAATTGTTATTTTGAGAGATATGTTAAAAAGTTTAATAAATTCATTCAACATTACGAGTTCTAAACTTTCGAAATTCATAATTAAAAAACTACTTGACAAATATACTTGCAAATTGATATCCAACGATAAATTTTGTCGTAAATTCTAAATATTGAGTCAAATTTGGGTGTTGCTATTGGAAATTTTAAAGTTGGTGCGGATTTTAATATGAAGATAGTCCCCTATGTAAATTTTTGATGTATCAATGTGTAGTAAACTTTATTCCTTACCAAATGGTATATAAAGTTTAACCCTACAATAAAGATTGGCCGAGAAACCAAGGGTGGTTCGTTTTTTTCCCCCGACTGTACATGCAATTCTGAATAACACCCAATATATTTTTTTAAATATTAATTTTCTTTTTATAAAAATAAAAATGCAAGGAAGCAAGAGAAAAAAAAAACGCCATAAAAGTGATCGTCCACCTAAAAAGATTTTGAATTAATTTATCGTTTGTAGCTTTTTTTTTATTTTTGCATTGTGGCGACATTTAATATTCGTTTAGCTTTAATTTTTCTTGCTGACTTCGTAATATCAGGGATGGGAAGTGCTAAAGACCAGTTTGGAGCAATTTTTGGAGCAGCAAAATTTAAGTTTTGGAGCAGAAAAACGACAAATTGTAGCAGCAAAACTGAATATTTGTAGCAGGAACGCAATAAATTGTAGTGTTTTGGAGCAGCAAAATTTAAGTTTTGGAGCAGAAACGCGACAAATTGTAGCAGAAAACTGTAGATTTGTAGCAAGAATGCAATACAACGTAGCAGTGAATTTTAGCATATTAAACAATAAAACGTAGCAGTGAATTTTAGCATATTAAACAATAAAACGTAGCAGTGAATTTTAGAATATTAAACAATAATTGTAGCAATTAAAATTTGTAACATGCGATTTTAAATCAGATGTGGTACACTACCCAAGGTCTAAAAACCCTGAAGGTCTCTATTGCTTATTTATAACATTTTTTATGCAATAAATTAAAACCGGTAGAGGCTATAAATGAGACATTTTAAAGACAGTTTAAAATATTCAACAAAAATTAGTTTTTAATTAAGAATTATTGAATTTTCAATTTTTTTTTACAATATATACTTAATTTTCATATATTGATTTTTTCCCCTACTGAATTGTGGTTTATAAAAACCAAAACAGTGTTGCAATCTTGCATATATTGTGCATGAAATCTATGAAGAAGGTTGTTAGTGTCTAAGGGAAATAAAATTATATAATTTTTTCTCATAAACTTTAGAGTTAAAGAGTAAAAATTTGATGGAAAACTTACGTTACTACTTATTTTAAGCATGTTAAGCGTAGGGGTGTGGTTTAAACACAAAAATATTTGTTAAATAGTATATAAACATTTAAATCAAATATTAATGCAAAAAAAAGTTTTTTTCAAATTGTCCATTGTTATTCATAAAATATAACAAACCTCAATTTCGTAAATAAATAAAATTTGCAACTAAGAAATAAAGACCCTAAAACTGTATTTTGCTATTTACATCTCTTTTATACTGTTAAGATTTACGAGACCATTTAAAGGCAATTAAAAATATTTAACCAAAAGAGTTTTTAATTAAGAATTAACCAATTTATACAATATATACTTAAATTTCAATTTTGAATTTTTTAGTAAAATGCAGTTTATACAATAAACCAAAACACTAACAAACTACAATATCGCATCCCTTGTGCATGAAAAAGACAATTTAGAATGTCACCACTGTCTAAGGGATATAAAATTTCTTAACTTTTCCACACAAACTAGATTTATTAAATAGTAATAAATTTATAGAAAACATACCTTGCTATATTTTAAGCATGTTAATATAAACCATTAAAAATTACACTTAAGTTACTATCTTAAAAATTAGTTTAATAAGAAATTTGAAAACTTTCAAAAAGCTAAATAAAAGCTATTTTTTTTTTTTTTTTTTTTTTTTAAGTTGGAGGGTTGTTAGAAAGAAAAGTTTCCAATAAAAATAATTAATTTAATAAAATATACGAACATTTAAACAAAAAAGGATTAAATTGGAATTTTAATTCTATCCAAACAAGAAGAAACAAGATTTTTTTTTTAATCCATTTTTATTATTGAAAATTACAAGTCCTAAATTTCAATTTCGTGAATTAAACTATATTTTCGGAAAATGTAACGTAATTTTGTTAAGTAGTGCAAAACAAATCATGATAAAACAGGAAGCAGTGAAATATAATGAACTTGTATATCGGATGCAAAAAGATTGAAAGTCTTCTAACGGAGATCGCAGCAGATCGCGTTTAGCGAATTTCTACAAGTTCAAGGTTTTCATGAATGAAAATATAAAACAAAAGAGTGCCAAATAAAAGTTGCATTCGGCAGATGCGACGTAATTATAGTTATAATTATTCATCTCAACTTCAGAGTGATATCATCCCCGTTTGACGAAGATCGCAAATATTTCTACATATTCAAGATTTTTTAGATTGAGCATCGATTCTTCATAAAACAACAAACGAACTAAAATTTTCCAATAATCAAGTGTCTTTTAAACAAATACTCTTGACTAAAAATTCGGACAAATCTCAAAAAGTTATTACCTTAAATTTTACAATTCACAATTATTCCTACATGTTAAAAGATGCTCTATTCTTTTAAAATTCTCAGTTTTTCAAGATTGAGCATCAATTGTGCACAAAAAAAACAAAAACGATACGATATTCCAATGATGAAATGTGTTATGACAATTAAATTCCCTTGTCTAAAAAGTTGAACATCAAGAATAAAGTTCTTTTTAATGACGCGAAATTATTCCATTTAAGCATTTCTCTGCTTGAAGTATAGCATGCTTATACTCCATTCGTACCTTACATTTCTACAAATACTATTTAACTTGAGAAAATGTGCTTAAATTTTCTCCCATCTCCTCTTTCTGAGGTTGTCTTAACTTCGTTTATGGGCAGACAAACGGGCACCAAGACTTGGCGCACGTGTTTAACAAGGATTTAAAATAAAATTGGCGCAGAATCGCACATAAATGTGGTTTTGTAGCAAGTTGGCGCAGGATACCACTTTTGGCGCTCGCTGGCGCAATTGGCGCAGAATTCCCATCCCTGTAATATTCTATTTATTATTTAAAAGTGGATCGCAGTCGTAAGGAAACAAAGAATAGCATTCGAATATTGATAATTTTTCATCATAATAGTGATAAATCAGCTCGGAGTATCGCTAAATTAATAAATTTATTATATTATAATCCCATTCTACATGAAGTATGTTATAAAACGCTTTAAAGAAGAAAATCGGATCAAAAACAAGGTCAACATTTGGATGTTGAAATCAATTTTGTTTATTATTAAGATAACGAGATCCTTAGCACATGGTTTCAACATTCGCTTCTCTTGCCTCTATAATTTTCCACAAGTTTGAAAAAAATACACCTCAGCCGCTGAATTTAAACCTATTAAAACACATTTTTAGAGAACTGGAGAGTACGACAACACGACATTAAAACGAAAAGCGAACTAAAAAAAGTACTGATCGAAAAATGAAGGAAATTGATGCAGAAATTACAGAAAAAAAAAACTAATGAAATCTATGCCCAGACGTTAAAAAACTGTTGTGGATGTTACAGGACATCCTACTAAGTACTAATTTACCGAAATATGACAATATTTATTTATGTGTAGAGCTGTTTTTTAAAGTGTTGGAAGACTTTTGTGAGATAATTTTCTTGTTACTTTTAATTAACGATTTTCCAAACAAAAATTTTAATATATTTTTAAAGTATTTTTTGTAGTTTTGTTAAGAACAATTTATATATTTTATTAAAAATTCCCATTCTGAAATATTTGTTACAATGAATAGAGCAGTATTTCCTTGAAATTCGTAAGTGTACAACGCTTTTGGGAGCTACCAGTGTTCACTCACGCTTTTTGGCTGCAGTTTTGATTGAATGGAGTTTTTTCAGTTTTCCCCCCACCTGAATTGTGCATTACGGTAAGATGCTTGCTATATATCGGAGATTTTGCTTACTACCGTAGAAATTTAATTTCCAATTCTAATCTTCATTTAAGAAAATTAGTAAAATATCTGATTTTAGTTTTAAAATACGCTAATGATATTAGGTGCAGCCCGTCTGTACGTGCTGTAGTGGGCGAGCCGCCACTGAGCCATGGTTCAAAATTACGAAGCAGTGTTCTCCAGCCTTTTTTTTCGTTCCAGAATCGCCACCAATAGACCACTGCGATGTTATTTCACCAACCAAACAAAACAAAAATTCCGATTTATTGGTTAATTGACGTCTCGCTAGAGCTGCACATTGGGCTAATGGCGACAGTTATCTAAAAAAAAAAGACATGGGAGCAGACCTGGAGCTATTGCCTGGTATTTTGAACCATCGTCGAATGACGAGGACAGCACCTAAACTGGCATACGACAACCTCAAAGCATCTGGATAGCAAGCAGATGATTTCGAGTTCGAATCGGTATGAAGACTTGACAAAAGTTAAAATGTAGCTATCTCGCGATCGGAGAGTTGCCGGATTCGCTACTTAATTTACGAAAGTCGCTTGGAATTACCCTCGATTTCCATCTGCGTGTATGAGACTGGTGCACGTTAAATTTAATCGTAGTCCTATGTGCTGACGCCTATTGAGGTTCAGTCGGGTGTTGTCCGTCATTTGACCATGGTTTAAAAATATGAGGCAGTGTTCCCGGGCATATTCGTCGAGATAGACCCCGAACCGTCACTAATAGCCCCATGTGCAGCTCAGTTCTAGTACGACGGTAACAACCAATCAAAAATTAATGTCACCCAAAAACAACACGTTATGGTATTGGTGACGCTTCGGGATCTGTAACTTGATGGAATGATCGCATTAGAAGTTGGTCTAACACACTGAGCTCTTAACTGTAACTGCTGGAAGGCTCAAACCTTGTTTCCTCTATGGGCGCGTTGAAAATAATTGAAAGCGGCCATGCCAAAGAACTTGTAACTACAAGAAGGTCAACTTCGGCAATGCTACTGTGGCGCCCTCTCACTAAGTTGTAGTCACAAAACACTGCAGTGAAGTTTCCTAACAGGCGCTTGACCTGAAGTTTTGGCATGCGCAGAAAGCGCATTATTTTTTGGCGCCTGCTTTGAAATGCTTCGAGCGCCAAGGATGGTTTGTTATTATGTGCCGTTGTTGACTGTAAATATGTCGATCTGATTTCATTATATGCAATAAATATCGGATCAAATAAGGATAATTCTCAATATTTAAGGTAAGTGGCAAGCAATTTATTATTAACATAGTCAATTTAAAGCTTGCATATACTTTTGAATGTTATTTTATACAAAATCTTTGTCTCAAATGAAACTACGCGACTTTATTGTGCGTTCCATTGATCGGGATTCGAGTAATATAAATACTGGACTTGGAAGCACTTTATAGTTTTTTATATATATATATGTCAACAGAAAGTACAGTTATATAAGGGAATTGAGCAGAAAACCAATTTTCATAAGTGGAGATCGTTTGTCAACGTTTTAAAATCCAGGCACATTTTTATATTTGTTTGATTGATGTGCAAGATTTAAACTAGTTTCGATGATTTACGAATAATAGCAATCTATATTTTAGGAAAATGGTATAACAAAAACTTTAAATAAATGCCTAAAGAGCCAAAATTTTACAAACATCTAAAATAAACCTACTCAACCGCACATTCATAAAATTGATCAAAACATCTTTTTTAACTGAAATAAAGTATTGCCTTATTTTATTAGTTTTTAACATAAAAATAAACCTTTCAGCTTATCTTAATTTGCTTATATGAGCAATTAGCTTGAATTCGATCAAATCTGAAACTTTTAATCCTTGAACCACATGGGCATACAAGTATACAATTATTAAATTTTTTATTGAGTATAAGTATTCTTGTTGAGTATAAGTATTTCTTTCTTTTTTCACAAAAATCTTAGTGTTCGATTTGTCTCCTCTTTCATATAATAATATTTTTACTGACTTATGTGTCTTTTTCAGTTTATTCTTCAAAAACTGCTGTGAGAGGCCAGTGACTTCGAGGTACAGCATCCGGCTAGCAATTAGAGGACTGTGAGTTAGAATCGGAATGATTACTTGATAAAAATTCAGATGCAGTGAACTCGTGACCGGAGGATTGCTAGATTCGATACTAAATTACGAAAGTCGTCTGAAATGATATTCAATTTCCATCGGCGTGTATATGGAAATGGTGCACGTTAAATCTAATCGTGGTAAAATGCTCTGACGCTTATTCAGATTGCATCAGATACCAACTCAAGTATTGTCCTCGTCATGTAATCCAGGTAAAAATATACTGAACAGTGTTCCGTGGTCTCTTCTTTGAGATAGCCCTGAACTATTGCCAACTGAACTATTGAACTGTGCACTTCTAGTGCGACGTTGACCAACTATCAAAAACTGTCGAGGGACAAATATTGTCAGAAGTTGTTGAACGTAAAGAAACTAATATACAATTTTTTAAATGGTAATGACAGACGATGAATCATGAAATCAGAATTTTGGAAAGTTTTCTACATATTTCGATAATGTTATGAATATTTCATAGATTTTTTTAAGAAATAATTGTTTTAGTAATATCGATGGTCATAAAAACTACTTGTTATTTACTTGTATCACTTGTACTAACAAAATAAGGTACTTAAAGAAACTAATTGTAAGAAATAATATCTTAATTGAAGAATGTAAATGAAGTTATTATTATAATTATTTATAATTTATTATGATGTCGCCAAATATCTTAAAATATTTAAAATACTAAGTACTTAAAATGTATTTAAATAATGTTAACAGCATTGGTTTGAATGAAACCTTATTTATAGTCACACTTTCACACATGATGAATTTGTGCATAAAAACTTCTCATTGGTCTATATTGATGGCATTTTATCAGCACAAGCTTAAAAGATTTCATTGTGAAATTAAATTTGAAATCGGTATTTTATAAAAGTTACCATCATTAACATTTCAAATGAATATCGTGCACGCATAAATAAACATGCAAGTCCAATCGCAAAAAAAAAAAAAAAAAAAAATGGTGCATACATTTATTTCAATGGAGCTTTGGATTTTCAAGTTCTAAAAATAAAAGGAATATTTTTGAAAAAAAAATGCAAAAATGGATAAATATTTTTTTAATAAAATTAAATGCTTATATAATTTTTTGACATGTTTGTTTTGCATGCACGAACTTCAAATATTCTAGAGTTCTTTAAAGGAGATGCATTGCTATAGTTTATAAACAAATGTCACATTGTATTCTAAAGTAAAACCAATTTCTTTATACTTTTCTACGATGCGAATAAAAAACAATTTGAAGTGGTTTGTATGAGTGTTATATGTCATAAATATTTATCTAAAATTATTTATTCGCGTTTTTACATTCATAATTATTCTCCGATAAAATTTGAATTTATAGTTTTCTCTGTTTAAATGCATTTTTTAAATAAATCTTTTCAGATACGAACCATTATTGTTTGTTTGTTCTCTAAATATGATCCGAATTGTTTTGCATTGTAATTTTTGTTCCACTCACATAAAGTAAAGACCCCGCTAATAAGAATGTTAGAAAAAATACCCAAACTTAATTTTATGCAAACTAAATATTAATAAATATAAATTAAATATTCTTAATAGAAATGCTACAAATTAAAAGAACTTGGAGAAATATTGGACGGAGAAATAAAACGCAATTTTTACCCAAATGTTTAAAATATGAGAATATAAGATTAACTATTTATTTTTCATAGAGTTAGAACTGAAAATTTTTAATGCCTTTTAATCAGATAGTAAAAGAAAGTTTCAATTAATTAAAAAAAATATTTAAAGATTACAAATGTATGTACAAAATGACCAATTATTTGGTTATAAATTAAAGTTGATTGGAAATTTGTAATATTTCATTAGCCATGTATAAGTATAGTTCTATATATATATATATTTAAATTATTGAAAGTCCGATGAAACGAAAAATAGAAAATTATATTTTTAATATTTTTTTAAAAACATATGTTTTTAGAAAATGTACTGAAAATATTTATTTTATTAAATTCCTATCATTAAAATAGTATGCTAAAAATAATTAAAAGTACATTTTTTTATTTATTTCTGCAATTTTATGCCTGCATTAATTTTGTAAAATAAATTTGGTAACGAAAGAAATTAGATTTCAAATAAAATTTATGAATTTTTTTTTTAAAGAAAATGAAAAGTTCTTTAAATTTGTTTTCATAAATTTTATTTGAAATCTAATTCCTTTCGTTACCTAATAATTGTGCCTGAAGGGTACTTTTCCTGCATATCCGCGTGTCCGTGAATTAAATCGCCAAGTAGAATCTGTAAAAAGCGATAAGCATGCCAACGTGCAACCCTGTTATGACGTCATGTGACTTCAAGTATGCGGGGGGGGGGAGTCATCAATCGGCTTACATTACGTCTATGGGGAGTTTACCATCTTTAAGCCGTAGGGTTATTATAGTATCTTTGGCCATGCTGTGCCCCAACATTTTTTAAAAGTGATTTAGTGGTGTTTTTTATTACCATAGCATTGTAGAAATATTAAATGTAATTAAATATTATATTTTCTTCTTATAGAATTAATTTTTATATTACCAAACAAATAGTTTTTGCTCTTGCTTTTTAACTACTTCTACTTTGACTTGCAAATGACTTCCTATTTTAATTGCAGACTGCATTTAAAATGGGTTTAAAAATAAAATAAAAAAAACTTAACCGAAAGTAATGTATGTTGGCGTATTTCAACATGACAAATATATGAAATATTGCGGTATCAAGAAAAGTGGGGCACATCATGGCGGCTCCTATATCGACTTCAAGTCATCAAAATGTCTTGCCCGATCCAGAAGTTACAGTTAGAGATCAGTGGTCTAACAGTGTGGTAGAGTATTCAATTTATAATCGGTTGGTTGTGAGTTTGAATAGATCACACAGTGCAGCGATCTCGTGATCGCAAGGTTGCCTTTTCGTTCATGGTCGACTACATAAAAAAAATATTAAAAAAAACCTCCGCTATGTATAGGTTGGTTGGACGGAATAACGTCGCACTAGATCTGCACAATAGGCATTTGAACCATGGTAACTTTGAACCATGATTAGATAACGAAAACAGCAATTGAACTGGCACATAACGCAAAAATTTTGGCCTTAAAAGCGTAAGAACGTTTGGGCCTTGAAAGATTGAACGCGCACCCATCCTCTATGCAGTTTAGGTGTTTTTTTTTTTAAGGACAACAAGAGAGTGGTACGAGCTTGCTGCACTGTCACATTCGATGTTCGAAACCCACAATCCTCCGATTATAAGCTCGTTATTCTAAGCGCTCGGCTACAGCGAGTCTATATTGATTTGAAAAATGAGATCATATTTGCTACATTCTTAAATATTTCCAATTTTGAAGGGCGGAGTGCCAGCTCAGGTTGTCCTGGCATCTGGCTGATAACTCATTACATAGATTTACTGTGTTTAGTTAAATTTTAACTACTAACCAACTAATTTTAGTTATTTCTTAGATTCTCGCCGTCAGTACCCCAATGTGCAACTCTAGTGCGACGTTAATTAACCAAACCAGATTCACCTTTGCAGATAAAATTGAAAATGTAACCTTTCGCAACGCGCCAACCTATTTACTGGCAGGGATTAAGAAAGTTTAAACTAAAACGTACTTGCTCCGCAATTTAAAAAAAAAAAAATTCTTGGCCGTGAAATGTTAGGCCTATTCTACATGAACGAGTAAAACGCGGTCGAACTTCTCGGTGATTCGAGAATTCATACCACGTGGTATAAATTCTCGAATCGCCGAGAAGCTTTCGCGTTTTACTCGTTCGCGTAGAATGGACCTTACACTTCAAATGTTTAAATCAATGCCTTTTTTAAAGACAACTATGGAAACAAGAATGTTTGGGCTCGACTGAAAAGGACAGAAGGAGCGAAATTTTTTCAAAAGTGTGCGGCATATTTACCAAAAGACACGAGAGCGCTATCGAGATGAAAAAAGGCGGGCAGGGCGGGCCTTTAAAAAACACTTAAGAGTATATACTCTTACGCCCTCTCTCAAAAAACGTTGTATTTCGTTTCGGAACATTTATTATGTCCCGCGCCTCCGGGGGAGATTCGGGGGAGGTCGCACACTTTTTTCAGATGTTACTCTCATAATTACTACGAATGGTGCCCCCGTACTTTTTAAGATTGCATTTCATTTCAAACTTTTTCCTTCCATAGCCAAACTAAGGGCACAGTACCCTAACCACCTCTCACTACTCTACAGACGATGGATGCATACTGGGGATGGCAACCTACATTTCTCTCACCTATGAGTATTTCTCTCGGGGTTTCAAGTCACATCACCTATGTAAATTGCTAATGCTTCAGGAAATTTTCTAGGAATCGGAGGGGTGAGGAGGGAAAGTCAAACCCTTTGTTTAGTGTAAAAGACAACGCTGACACAAATGAAAGGGATCCCTCCTGTCACTTTCACCTTGAGGGCATTTGGAAAGAATGTCCATTGGGCATTTGCAATAGGTCGTAATTCCTTCCAAAAGTACCCAGACATTTGTCCCGAAGCAGATAGCAGCGGCAAGGGAGACACAGTCACAAAGGATGAGAGGAGTGCGAGCAGGCAACTCCTTCAATAATCCAGTCCGCAATGCATGAAAAGGTAAAGACCGAGATGCACAAAATAGATAAGGGATAATAAGGGACGATCCTTTTACTGGTGAGATAACCATGTCAAATTGTAACACTCTTAATGAGGAAAGGGGATCTATAGGGCTGCTACCTTTTGGGCAACTCAGCTATATTCCATGAAAAAGGGTCAATTCGGAAAAAATATCCGGGAAAGCTGGAAACAATTTTAATCTATTTAAAAAAAAATTCTGTATGATATATTGTATTTTGCACCCCTGCACCTGCCCCGTCTTTTTAAATCTCAATAGCGCCCTTAAGCACTTTTTGCAAAAATTCCGCCTCTTTTGCCCATTTCAGTCAAGAAGCGCCCTTACTTCCCTAGCAGTATTTAAAAAAACAACATTGATTTCAAAATTTTAAGTGAAAATCGGAATTAAGTGAATTACGGCAGCAGAAAAACAAACTTCTTTTTAACTACACGTGTTACGCAATAGCGATGATTTCGAGCACGGGGATAGTATTCATCTAATTTGCTGTGCCCTCATATATTGAAATACTAGGCTTTTTTTCATGTGTGCTTAGTTCCCGGGTCTTTCCTTCGAGATAGGCCCCGAATAGGCCCCGCCAATAGCCCACTGTGCAGCTCTAGTGCGACGTTAATTAACCAACCAACTTTTGTGTGCTTCTTGAAAGAGAAGATGGTGTGGGGCGAGGTTATAGGCATTTTATCACCAAATATTATGCCTTTTCATCAATTTTGTCCGGGGTCCAATCAGGGATACTTATCGGTTTTGTTTTTAGTGAAAATTTTTTTTAATATCCAATTTTAAGTAGTATCCTCATAAAAAGGCATTATTATTGTACGGGGTCTTATTAGGACAACTTACCGATTTGTTTATGTGAAAAAATTCATTATTAATATTTTAATTTAGTTTAGAACTATTTGCACTAATCTAAAAATTGTCAAATATTATTGGTCCTAACCGGTATTGCTTCTACTAATTGGTCTTTAAAACCAGTTTTGAAAAGTTTTATGTATTCTTATTAACGAAACCGCAAAATAAACAAATTTAACCCTTTGGGTACATTTGACGAGTGAGACTCGTCATCTGCTTACTTGGGCGAAGTTACGGTGGACGAGTCTGACTCGTCATTTGAATTTAAGAAGCAGGCGTTGATGTTTGCGGCACCCCCGCTAGTGGGTATTGATCGCAAACAATTTGTTGTAGGGTCGGTCAAGAATGGGATCAATTGAACCTCACCAAATCTGTCCCATGGGCATAAAAATCTTCAAATAATTCAGTACTCAAAGGGTAAACAATATCATGGCTAAGAATTTTTTCGAAATTGGTTTGGTTAATGAATGTCGTACTACAGCTGCACAGTGAGCAATTGGCGACGGTTCGCGGCTTATCTCGAAGGAAAAACCCGGGAACGATGCCTCGTATTTTTGAACCATTGTCAGATGACGAGGACAACACCTGAGCTGGCAGCCGACACAACCTCAATAGGCGTCATGACATTGGACCCCGATAGATTTATCGTGCACCAGTCTAGTATACACGCCGATAATTTTTGTGGATGTTCTGGACGACATTCCTAGTATTTTGTGGTGAAGCTAGCAACCCTCCGTTCACAAGATCACTACTTTTTTACTATTCTTAGTCAAGTCCGTCGCACAGAATCGAACCAGGAACCCGCTGTTTCCCAGCTGCTGACGCCTTTATGCACTCGGCCACGGAGTTTCTTTTCAATACATTAGACCCCGATCAGATTTAACGTGCACCACTTCCGTATGCACGTCGTAGAAATTGGAGGTAAATTCGGAGACGTTTTATTATTTCGCCGCGAATCTGGCAAGCCCCCGATCACAAGTTTACTGCATTTTAACATATTTGTGTCAAGTGTAAATCTTATTCGGACTCACTACCCTCTGTTTACTAGTCGAAAACGGTATTTCGGCGTTACGGGCCCTTCACCAACCATTGGACCAGCCTCTAGTGGGACAATTCCATCAACTACTGGGATAAATCCCAAACAGTCACAAATAGCACATTGTGTTGCTTTTGGTTGACATTCATTCTTATTTACTTGTTAACGTCGCATTAGAGCAGAAGATAGGGCCATTGGATTCTGTTCGGCGTCTGCCTCTAAAAATAAACCCGGTAACACTGCCTCGTATTTTTGAACCATGGTCAGGTTTGATTAATTAACGTCGCATCAGAGCTGCACATTGGTTGGTTGGTGTTAAATGGCGCAAGAGCCAATTTAGCTAAGTTGCGCCAACCATTTGTCAGTTTACGAAAACTATTATTATTATGTATAACCTATTTAGTATACCATCTGAACAATAGGCTATTGGCGACGATTCGGGATCTATCCAGTAGTTGATGAACTCGTCGCACTAGAGATTGGCCCAAGGGTGTGGTATATTCGACTCATGACTGGTAGTTTATGGGTTCAAATATAGGATTTGACAATGCAGCAAGCTTGTGATCGGAAGGTTGTCGTTTCTTTCTGTGTCGACCTAAAAATAAACCATGTATACTTTGGTTGAGAAAACGTCGCACTGGAGCTGTACAGTGGGCTATAGGCGACGTTTCGGGGCTTATCTCGAAGAAAAGAACCGCTAACAAAGCCTCGTATTTTTTAACCATGGTCAGATGACGAGGACAACACCTGAGCTGTCCGACAGAACCTCAATAGGAGTCAGAATATTGAACCCATATTAGATTTATCGTGCAGCAATCCCGCATACACGCAAGTATAATTTGTTGGATACTGTTAGACGACTTAGCGAAGCTGGCAACCCTCCGATCGCAATATCACTACAGTTTTACTTTTCTTGATTTACTGATTACTAGCTACTTGCTGATTACTAGCCGAATGCCTTTATCCACTCTGGGCTCGACGATGGTTCGAAGTCTATCTCGAAAGAAAGACTCGGGAATGATGTCTCGTAATTTTGAACCATGGTTTTATGACGAGGACTTCAACTGGTACCGCATACAAGCTGAACGTTTGTACTCCTACAGATATTTCCTCCACACGCCGGGAGCCCCAGTTGCTCAGTGGATAAGGCGTTCAGCTACTAATCAGAGGATCGAATCCGTGCGATGGACTTGACAAAGAAAAGTAAAAAAGCAATGATCTTGCGATCGGAGGGTTGCCAGCTTCGCTACAAAAATACTAGAAACTCGTCCAGAACATCCAACAAATTATAATGGCGTGTATACGGGACTGGTGCACGAAAAATCTGATCGGGGTCCTGACGCCTATTGAGGTTGCGTCGGGTGCCAGCTGAGGTGTTGTCCTCGTCATCTGACCATGGTTCAAAAATACGAGGCATCGTTCCCGGGTCTTTCCTTCGAGATAGGCCCCGAAACTTCGCCAATAGCACACTATGCAGCTCTAGTGCGACGTTATTTAAACAAACCAATCTACACGGCGGATTATTTTTGCACGCCCCCCCCCCCCCCCCCCCCATCAAATCGCTACACTCATGCTAAGAATCGAGTACATAACTCGAACTTCTGGAAGGCTCCAAACCGGTTTCCTCTATGGGCGCGTTGCAGCCCCCCATGTGGAAGCAGCCATACTCCAACCCAAATTTCTTTTTGATTTAGTGGCGTTTTATAATGCTATAGAATTGTAGAAATATAAAATGTATAAATATTATATTTTATTCTTATAGAGTTAATTTTTATATTGCCAAAAAATAGTTTTTGCTCTTGCTTTTTAACCACTTGGACTTGCAAATAATTTTCTATTGTAATAGAAAGCAATGGGCCGGATAGCCCAGTGGATAAAGGCGTCAGCTGGGGATCAGAGGGTTCCCGGTTCGATCTGTGCGACGGACTTGACAAAGAAAAGTAAAAAAGCAGTGATCGGAGGATTGCCATCTTCGCTAAAAAATACTAGGAATGTCGTCCAGAACATCCACAAAAATTATAGGCGTGTATACGGGACTGGTACACGATCGGGGTCCAAAGTCCGACGTCTATTGGTTTGGTTAATTAACGTCACACTAGAGCTGCACAGTGGGCTATTGGCGACGGTTCGGGGTCTATCTCAAAGGTAAGACCCGGGAACACATACACATTCATACATGCACCTCGTTATTTTAGAACCATGGTCAGATGACGAGGAAACACCTGAACTGGCACCCAACGCCTTCAATAGACGTCGGAACTTTGGACTCCGATCAGATTAATCGTGCACCAGTCCCGTATACACGCCGAAAATTTTTGCGGATGTTCTGGACGACTTTTCTAGTATTTTGTAGCGAAGCTGGCAACCCTCCGATCACAAGATCACTACTTTTTTTACTTTCCTTTGTCAAGTACATCGCCTAGGATCGAACCAGGAATCTTCGGATTTAACCGCTCGGCCACGGAGACCCCCGACGTCTATTGAAGGCGTTGGGTGCCAGTTCAGGTGTTACCTCGTTATCTGACCATGCTTCTAAAATAACGAGGTGCATGTATGAATGTGGCTGTGATAAGTCTCAATTACGAGGACAGAAATAGGCAGTTTCACTCTTTTTCAAATTAACGTAGAAATGTTGCTAAGTGCCAACAGATTGCGCGGTATGCATCTTATTCACACATGTGGTTCATATGGAAATCACTGGGTAGCATCCTATAAATCTGTATATAAGTGGTTTTAGTGCGAGGCCACCGGAAGCGAAAGGGTCAATATTTTCTCCTCTGATGCAAAAACTTGTTTTTATTCCTCCAACGGTCGTTTCTAGGAATACAGGTGTGTGTAGGGACATTCTTGCACTTCTTGTTTTTCTTGCATGATAGATTACCAGTAAGAATGGAATGAACACAGGGGGGGGGGGGGGGTAGTGTGGCCTGTACGCTGTGCCGCCCATGATCGGAAAGCTTGTGTGTACCGATAATGTTTTTTTATTAGCACTACAGCCCTGCCGGGGCCAATTTGAAAATATAAAGTAATTTTTGTGATTTGTCCCCCCCCCAAAAAAAAAAATTTACGCAATTTTTTTAGCCAATTTTGTAACTTGGGTCATATTTTGTAACATCGGAATTATGTAACTTTGTAGGCTAAAAAAACTTTAATTGTTTTCACTGAATTTCGCTTCCTGAACTACTCTAGTCAACCTCCTGATAATTGCTACGTAATCCTCGTTGGTTTGCTAACATTAATTCTAACGTTTCAGTTGAATTCCCGTTTGACAAAGTCAGTTCAAATTTGATATATAGATGGCGCCGACGAAGATAAATTTTCGGTTTTTAAAGCGTAATAAGCTAATTGCTTATTTTACAGTTTTAGCATATCTACAGTTCACTCCCTTTCAAATGACACTTTGATTATATAGTTTAGGAGGATTGATTGTCACAAAAAAGAGCGTCGCCTATTAAATATATAGATAGGTTTGGATACTTTACAAGGGACAACCGAAAGGGACTTTGAGTGGCGGAGTCGTTGTGAAAAGAGATTCGTGTACTTTACATTAATTCGCGGATAATGAAAATGAACTGGTTTCTTTGAAATAGCAGACACTTCATGAGTGCAAACCAATATAGATTATTTTCCAAAGACCAACATTTTCACGTGAGACATCTTAAAAATCATTTACATGGGGTATCAGGACAAAAACACAATATTACGCTTTTTGTATGCTCCAATTGCAAAGGGTCACCGTGGCCGAGCGGTTAAAGGCGTCAGCTGGGAATTCGAAGAGTCCCGGTTCGATCCTAGGCGATGGACTTAAGAAAGAAAAAGTAGTGATCTTGTGATCGGAGGGTTCCTAGCTTCATTACAAAATACTAGAAAAGTCGTTCAGAACATCCGCAAAAATTAACGGCGTGTATAAGGGACTGGTGCACGATAAATCTGATCGGGGTCCAAAGTCCCGACGTCTATTGAAGGCGTTGAGTGCCAGTTCAGGTGTTTCCTCGTCATCTTACCATGGTTCAAAAATACGAGGCATCGTTCCCGGGTCTTTCCTTCGAGATAGACCCCGAACCGTCGCCAATAGCCCACTGTGCAGCTCTAGTGCGACGTTAATTAACCCAAACCAAAAAACCAATTGCAGAGCCATCTGCAAAAGCTAGCGCGCGTTTATCTCGTCCGAGTAGAATGGGCCTTCGTCGAAACAACTTGTGTATATTCCTTCTCTTGGCTGGGGAGTTGTGTTGGCAACCAATCCCTATTTACCTAAAATCTACTGAAATGATATTTATTGTAAATCTTTCGTGCCCCGACAGAGCCACGCCAGATTTTTTTTGTTACTTTCAATTTTCAGAATTTGTTTTAGAAGAAGCTTCATTGCAAAGACCTATTTCAGATATTATATATTTTATAAATTTAGAACGTCACTTACCGGAAAATTGGAATTAGACCCCTGTTCCCATTCTCATTCTCATTGTGAGAGTCACCAACGGCAAACTGCAATAAAAAAAGGAAAGTTTTTTTTATCACATTTTTCAAAAGTATATTTAGTTAACTAGACTAACAAAATTATAGGTAGGATGGGGTGCGGGTCCAGTGTTTGTTCTATTATATCTCGGAAACTAATGAACCGATTTTGATGATTAGTTTATACCTGGACGAAGTTTTTAAAGTCCATGTTTTTTTCGTTATTTTTTCCCCTAAGTATACTGAAGACAACAATCACCAGGCTTTTGCTAATAAATGAGGAGCTTTACAATTCAAAATGTGTGTAGTCACAGGTTTTAGATAATTCAGGGTGAAAGCAAATAACTTTTCATATACAAATTCCGTCTTTGGAAATTAATTCCAAAGAGTCGAAACGTGTTTTATATTAATAAAATAGTTTAGTCCTATAGAAAATTCGGAGGCGGATTCAGTGATGCAATAAATCGAAATTTTAGGAATTTTGAACAAAACAAGGCTCATGAAGGTAAAATTTACGACTTCACGTTTTAGACTTAACGGTCCACAAAACCCAAGGGGGGTGGGGGAGTTGTCATTGACCCCTCATACTTTCTTTTATTATTTTGGGTGACAAACACATTCTGGAAAAAAAGTTCCCTGATTTCCATGATGGTGTCATAAAATTTTTCCTGATTTTACAATTACATTAAGAAATGTTGCAATACATGCTTTGTATAGAAACAAAGTATCCACGCTACAATGATCCAATAAATATATTGCATATAAATGAAAAATTATACACAATACTTATTGACAGTTAAAAGAATAATTTATGGATGCAACACAAATTATGCAATTGCGACATGAATAATAGTAATTAAATCATGTTCTATGGAAGCCAAAAATGCAAAAAACCAAGTTTTTTCAAATTATTTCTTTTGTAGATAATTTTAAATGTTTTATATGCTTAATATTTTTTATTCCATCTTCAATAAATCATATATTCATTAGCCCCTCACGTGTTACTTCCAATTCAAGGTCCCATACACTTTACTTTTTCTGCTCCCTCCAGCTCCAAGAGTGGTTCACGTTTTTACAAAAATAAAACTGAAAATATGAAAATGCGCATAATCATGATTTTTTTTAAAGATTTTTTCAGAACTAAAAGGAAATATTGACAACTAAATTACCCAGAGTAGAGGGCATAATTGCCGTTATAATGATCCAAATTTGAAAATTTCCCTGATTTTTTTTGTGAAATTTCGAAAATTTCCCTGATATTTCCTGAATAAAAAATGTCCATGATAATTCTGATTTCACAGTTTTCCAGGTTATATTGCCCCCCTGTTATTGCACATTAAAATAGGCTTTAATCCTCAGAAAGATAACATGTTTGCTCCTGATAAGTGGTATTTAGGTGGTGTTTTAATGGAAAGGCAATTATCATTATTTTTTGCATGGGTAAAAATTTCGTTTCAGAAAAGTTGTGCGGGAATGAGACACTTGTCGGTTTTCTTCATAGCTCTAAACAAAGGTGGACATATCTTTAAATAACTATTAATCCATTTTAACTTGGATCGGAGTAAATAGCGTTTTTTTTTTTATTTAGTTAAAGAGTATTTGCAGTATAGAGAAACTTCCGTCGGAAACACTAGCGTAAGAAGCTTTCATTTATTAAAGCATGTTATTTTAAATTCTTCTATACACACCTTTGTCACGTTATGTAGTGTCACGTTAGCCTTACCCCTTCCTTCTCCATGTCACGTTACGATAAATTTGTGTAGCTAAAAACAACAGTCATTAAAAGTTACATTCTGCATATCTTACTAAACATCCCATTATAAAGATAATTAATATAAAGTGACTTATATCCAAGTTTGTGAAATAAATATTTCTACAAAGTTTTGCTGCGTCACGCAACGACAGAAATCCCCCCGCCCCCCATGTCACGTATGATAGACCCCTCTTTCCCGCAAAGGTTGCGTGACATAATAATTGAATCCCCCCCCCCCCCCCAACATCTTCACAATTGCAATTTGTTGAAATACGATTCCGAGAAGTTTACCTTGTCACTTGAAGATGTTAATGAAAATGTAAATAATTTATTTGTAATTACTCAATTTTGTTAAAAAAAAATTCTGCTAACTTTCTTTTGAGCTTTTTTTTCCTGTGGTTCAACTATAACTAATCCCTGAAAGTCAAGTACATTGCTTATGAATGCTCAATTCAACATAAAAAAACTTAGCTTAATTAATTTGCGTCTCATACAAGACGAGTTAAATTGGCCAGACCCACAACGTATCGATTTAAAAAATGGATCAATATTTTCTAAAGAAAAGTGTACAAAAAAAACAAAAAACATTTCGGAATCTCTATAGAAGAATATTAATTTTAACATATTCGATATCAATGTTGAATGTTAATGGCATGGGTGAGATGATCCATGGTAATTTATAAAATGTCCATCAAGTGTTGTATTAGTGGTTGCCATATCGAAATGTCAAATTAAACTTAATAACTAATATAATTAATAACTAAACTAAACTATAACTAATAATTAATAACTAAATAGAAATAATACTTTTTAATATTCAGATATTGGGGTAGTTGCCTTTACATATTACTCCCTATAGTTATTAGGTATGTAAAATAACTTCACATTATTGCTTAATAACGGAACATTATAAATTTGTACATGTTCTGTAAAGGGAGGGGGGGTAGAATAATTTTTGGCCTAGTGAACCACTAAATATAATGTAGAAATATTTAAATATATGGTTAGTTTGCTGAATAAATCTCACACAAAAACAACCCAATTGGTTATTAGTGACAATTTGGCATCTATCCCTGCGATTGGAGGAATGTACTAGAGCCAGAACCCTAAAAAGTCCCGGTTTAATTAGGGTACTGGTTTTCAAAACAGTAGGTTGTGGGTTCGAATATCGACTTGAACAGTGCAGCGAGGTCGTGATCGGAAGATTAGCACTCAAAAGAAGAAGAAAATCGTTTTTTAACCCTCTAATTCATCTTGGGAAAATGAAATGGACGCTGGAACAGAGTCGCGTTTCATTAGTAAAGAAATACAAGCGTTGGCATTGACCTTTGTTTGACGACGTCCTTTTAGGGAATTTATGAATGTTTTGACTTGATAAGAGTGAAAGTCCAGCGGCGTCAGCAAGAATTATGTGAAAGTTCTAGACACGCCTTCTGGAATGCAAACGTGAATTTGAGAGTGCGCATTTGAAAAGAAAGCAGATGGCCTGGGAGAAAAATATTTTTAAGAATGGGGGTTTTATACAAATTAAAGGAAGTTAATTAAAAGGAGGTGCTAAGTTAAAAGGGGTTTGCAATTCTCTTTCATATATATGTGTGTGCAGTGCATTAAAAGACGAAAAAAAAAACATTAAATAACGGAAGACCTTCTATTTTAGATAGTGAACCTCTGAAGGGGGGGGGGGGGGCAATTGCCCCCTACACTAGATCCACCTCGTGGATGGGGGCACGCAACTGTAGATGAAATTGATAATTATTTATCTTCCTTCTGTTGGCGACCGACATAATCTGTTATCTGCCGAGATGACACCTAACTTAAAACCCTTCTGGCCTTGCTCCGACCGCCCCTTCCCTCCTCGATTTTTTATGTAGCTCAATGGGCAGTTCTAGTGCAACGTTAATTAACCAAACCAAACTTAAGTATTCGATATTCCGAACTCAACTTTGTTAACTAATTGTTATATATTAGAATTAGGTAATATTAAACAGTTCTCCAAAAAATATTGATTTGTTCCAATGCAGTGTCCATTCTGTAGTCTGTATAATTAAAGTTGGGATTTCTAATCTTCCCTCACTTTCATTTGCTAATTATATTAATTTTCTTCAGGCATAAATTTTGCCAACTCGGGGATTTTTAAAACTCAAATTTCCTAACTTTTAATGTTTCCAGATTATTGGAAAGGGGAGGGGAGTCGTGCTTCCCCCAAACCTCCCGGTTTCCTCTGATGAACGCGGGGCCCTGCGGCTCACAAGTCGCGCACCCCTAAGAACGAACCCGATTATAAAGTACAGTTACGGTTACGAGCGTAACAAGATTTGCCTTTCCTGATGACCCATGTAACTGAGATTTCAAAGACGTTTCAAGTAAGTAAAGAAAACTCCTGGCTTTATCTTTTTCAACAGAAAAAACTTCCAAGCTTCTTCGGAGCACAGCCAAAAGGGTTTTATGTGAAAAGTCATTAAAGCAGATTATAGAAATAGGAAGTGATCGCCATCGAAACCTCAAGGAAAGGAAGATAAACTATCCCGTCTGATTTAACGGGATGTCCATCCACGCCCAGTACATGCTTTGCTTTATCATTAAGGCTCTTGTCGCAAAAACAATTCCTGGAATCGCTACTGAATGCACCCCTGGAAGAAATCAAAATACCAAAATTTTAATCAAAAGAAACACGCGCATCGTACCCACTATTTTTAAAAAAATTTTGTTTCGATCATTACAGCGATTTGTTGACTAAAGTCTAGCTTGTTATTTTTATGACGTTAATTAAAAGGATGCAAGTCGACTATTTCTACTTGCGTGTTTTTCACGTATACCACGCGCAGGTGGATGGCCGGGACAGCGACTGCGTCAAAAGCCATCTGTCTATTTGTTGTGATTATCCGATGATAAGAGTGTCATCTCCAAATGTCCATGAAAATATATTTTTCTTTTTCGGATAGCAGGTGGTGGCGAAACTCATCTGCTAATTGCATAAAATTGATAAAAACGAAGCACATTGTTTTTTTTATGCCAGACTTCCACCGGATCGATTATGATGATTCTGTTTCAACCAGATGTGTGGTTGCTGACATCAGCAAAAGTATAAGTAAATGGTGTCGGGTTGTTTTAGCTGCAGTTTTCACTGAAGTAAACTCGTATATTCAAGCAGGTTATAAAAATAGGAATGGGGTCGACAACAGAAAGATACTACTGCGGCTGACGCCGCAAACTAGCTCCCACGCCTCGTATACGTACTTGCTTTGCATCGGCGCCTAATTTCTTATAGAACCAGACCAAATTTATTTAAACGCGGTATTTTTATCCTCATGATCCATGTAGCTGATTTTAACCCATAAACATTTGAAACTTATAATATTTTATGCGTTACTACTAAAGAATTGTAGAGTTTCGAATATCCCGAGCTGCAATTCACAATCAGTATGATGTTTGTGTTGTATTAATCTAACTCGTTTCCTTCTTTTCACAAACCTAAAGTATAGTCGCGAAAAGATAAGTAGCAAAAACAGTACAAATAATTCCACCTATAAATTAGTGGTTTTTAATTTTTTTACAACAGTGATAAAACGTTTGTATTTATAAAACTTCGTACCTCATACAACGAAAACATCTGAAAGATTACCTCTATTAAAAGACCACCTCCTGACATTTTTTTTAATATCCCGTGGATCTAACTTTAATTTTACCTCTATTTAAATACTACCCTTTATTCAGTGTTCACTCGAGAGTAGTGTAAAAACACCGATACCAGGCCGCGGAGTACGGCGGAGTAATGAGGAATACGAGGTGCTGTGTGGATTTTGGTGGATTTTTGGCGGTGCTCTGTGGATTTTTGGTGGTGCTGTGAGAATCAGGGCGGATCTCGTCTGTCAAGCCGAGGGGGCGTGGCCTAATGGAGATGACCTCAACCAATCAGGTGTCAGTAAGTGACTTCACATGCAGGGGACATGGGAACAGGTGTCGATGACTCATCGCCGCCGATGGGCATGTCGCCGATGGGCATGTCCCACCGTGTCTCAACGTGTTTGTACAGGAATGGACCAATCAGAGTCTTGTTTGAAGATGACCTCATGAAGAACCAATCAGGTGTCAGTAAGTGATGTCTATGGAGTGTCATGTAACATGAAAGTTGCTTTTTTGTTATTTTGCGTTTTTATTTGGGTATTGGTGGAAATTTGCGACGCACTGCATCTACGCATTTTTAATTATAAGCTGTGGGTTGTGACATATGTTAGGAATAGTTGGTTTTTGAAAATAATATTAGCTGTATATACAACTTCAATTTGGCGAAAGTAAATAAAATATGACAGAATTAGACTAATATTAGTTTTTAATATTTTATTTTAATATTTATTTATATTTTTTGATATTTCTTTATATTTTGATATTTATTTGTATTTAAATTTTTTTTTTTTTACATTTTTTTTTTTTTTTTTTTTTTTTTACATTTATTTAATTATATTTTAACTTCTATATTTTATTATTCATTTATATTTTAACTTCTATATTTTATTATTCATTTATATTTTATATATATTTTAATATTTATATATATTTTATTATTCATATATTTCATACATATTTTAATATTTATTTATATTTTATTACTCATTTATATTTTACATATATTTTATTTACGTATACATCTGTGCCAAAAAAATTAACTCAGTGAGAGCAATTACGTCCCACTAGAGCTGCACAATGAACTTATGTTAAAGGGAATGACAGTAGTGTATATATTTTAACTATGGTTAGTACAAAAGAAAAGAATTTTGCAAGAATGGTTTTAGAAAAATATATTTTATGTGACCAACTCCAGCATATAATTTCGCAATATAACTCTATGAGGAATCATCCTATGGGGGTAAATAACATACCATCGTGTACAGGAAGGTAGACCAGATTAATAAGTAAAGCTTTTTTTACCTTTTGACATGTGTACTAAGGGTATAAAAAATGACAGTCTGGGGTTCTATGAAAATAATGTTTATAACAATATACGTTTAAATTACAATTTATATAACGGAAATCAGTCTCAGTGGATGAAAAAAAAAGTAATTAATATGAAAGCTGATACTTTGAAAAAGAACCTTGGGAACCAAAACCTTGTATTACGGTTAATTAAACTTTTTATAAAAGTAATGTGTTCTTTAAATGTTTTTCACATCATACGTAAAATTATTATTTTAAGAGGGAAAATATCATATCGTTATGACTAGAAGGAGGGATCTCACCTTGATCACAATTGGATGCATTAGAATTGCTTACTGTTTAGGAATATGATGTAAAAGTTACTCTATCGCACTGTTTGTTGTGCTGGGCTTGATAAGAGCAGATTTGGGGTTGGTATGTAAGATAATGGATCTATTACTTGTTCTAATACGTGTTGAATAAGGGAATTTGTCTTAGATGTTGCTGTTTTAGGGGTGTTTTATAATTGGTTGTTTGATTGAACGATACAGTGCAGCTATACAAAGGGGTTTATTTATACGCTTGGTACAAGTACACATTTTTTCTTATGTCATAAAATTACACTATAACAAAACGCATAGGTGGATGGTAGAAATGAAGTAGCACCATACAAGGGGAATTATTAGGGCTGGCTGATTAAATTTTCAAAGACTAAGAGGCAACAAGTTCCCATATGAGTACAATTGAGGGTGAATGTGTAGAATTTGGCGACATCAAGTATCCACAAGGGGACAATTTGAGAGGTGTATTCGTAAAATTGGCGACATAAAGTACTCATAGGGAGACGTTTGTAGGCGTATATATAAAATTGGGGTGAAAGCGGGGTTTGTAGTTGTACATTAGACAAGAATAAATGAAAAAGTTTAAGTTTGAAATAAATTATAAAAAGAATAAATGTTAAAAAACAAAAGTTAAAATACAATTTAAAAAGCAAAATGTAAAAAAAAAAAAAAGTTTAAAAAGAAAAATGTAAAAATAAAAAAAAGTTTAAGTGTGAATTAAAAACTAAAAGGTTAAGTAAGAAAAAAAAATAACTAAAAGTGAAAAAAAAATTTTAAAAGTGAAAAAAAAATATATATATATTTATATAAAAAATATTTGAAAAAAGTTTAAGTGTGAAATAAATTATAAAACTAATAAATGTAAAATAAAAAGTTTACGTGTGAAATAGATTATAAAAAGTATAAATGTAAAAAAATAAATAAAAAGTTTAAGTGAAAAATATAATGTAAAAATAAAAAAAGTTAAAAAACAGTAACTGTAAAATAAAAAAAAAGTTTGTATAAAATGAACTTTTAAAAGAAAAATGAAAAAAAAAAGTAAAAACAATATATATAAAAAAAGTTTTAAGTGTAAAAATAAAATTAAAAAAAAAAAAAATTAAAAAAAAAAAAAAAAGACAAATGTAAAAAAGAAAAACGTAAAAAAAAATTTTAAATTTAAAAAAAAAAATTTACAAACGAAAAATATGAAAAAAAAAAAGAAACGTTAAAAGAAAATTGCTAAATGTAAAAAAGAAATGTGTTAAATGTAAAAGATTAACCATCATAAGTTTTTTACCCGAATCGACCCAAAGCCATATGGTGTTACGGAACGTACTAGCCCCATATAGGCACAGATGCCCGTGGTGAGTTCTGTGAATGGTCTACCCACTAATCAAACGACAAGTACCACAATTACATTAAATAATTAGCAACAAAAAAAAGCAGGAAATACTACTATAGATATAAAAAATATTAACAAAGTATCGAAAATAGAACCAAAGGTAACTAATAAATCTGTATAGAATGAGTGTCTATAAATGTATAAGAGAAACCAATGTATATATTTCTACTAAAATGTTGATACATATACTAAATTTTTAACAAATTAAGTCAAATATTTGCGAAATAGAGAAAATAATACATACTTTTTAAAATTGTATCAAATAGTCTATGAATGGATAAAAAAAAAATATCATGACATGTATTAAAAAAAAAATTAAAATAATGGACTTACGTGTAACACATTAAGTTAAGAAATTTATACTTATCAAAGAAAGTAACGTAAGTCATATAAAAAAAAAAAAACCTGTAGTTAAGTACAATTGTTAATTGAATATGCTACAAAATATTGTCAAATTACACCATTTTTAGTGATAGGACAAGCAAACTTGTTAAAATGTCATATAATTATCAAAAATATTATAAAAAGTACGAATTTAAAAAAAAAAAGTAAATGCAAAAGAAAAAAAAAAGTTTAAGTGTAAAATAAAATGTTAAAAAAAATAAATGTAAAAAATAAAAAAAAGTTTAATAAAAAAAAAGTTAAAAAATAATAAAAAAAAAATTTAAGTGTAAAATACAATTTAAAAAAAAAATGTAAAAAGAAAAAAGTTTAATAAAAATTACATGTAAAAAGAAAAAAGTAAAAAAAAAAAATAAAAGAAAAAAAGTTAAAAAAGAAAAAAAAAAGTTAAAAAAGAAATAAAAAGTTAAAAAAGAAAAAAAAAGTTAAAAAAGAAAAAAAAAAGTTTAAAAAGAAAAAAAAAAGTTTAAAAAGAAAAAAAAAGTTTAAAAAGAAAAAAAAAATTAAAAAAGAAAAAAAAATTAAAAAAGAAAAAAAAATTAAAAAAAAAGAAAAAAAAGTTAAAAAAGAAAAAAAAAAAAAAAAAGAACAAAAAAAAAAAAAAAGTTTAAAAAAAATAGTTAAAGTGTAAAATACAATATAAAAAAAAAATGAAAACATAAAAAATTAAAAAAAAAAATGTAAGTGTAAAATTACATTTTAAAAGAAAATGTGAAAATAGAAAAAAAAATAAAAAGAAAATTGCTAAAAGTAAAAAAAAATAAAGGTGTAAAATGTTAAATAAAAAGACCTTAAGTGTAAAAAATAGAAGAAAAAAGTTTAAGTGTAAAATATTACTCATCATAAGCTTTTTTACTCGTATCCACCCAAAGTTATATGGCGTTACGGAGCGTACTAGCCCCATATAGGCGCAGATTCCTTGGTGAGTTCTGTGAATGGTCTACCCACTAATCAAACGATAAGTACAATAATTATATTAAAATATTAGCAAAAAAAAAAGCAGAAAATACTAATATAGATATAAAAAATATTATCAAAGTATAGAAAATAGAACCAAGAATAACTAATAAATCTGTATAGAATGAGTGTCTATAAATGTATAAGAGAAACCAATGTATATATTTCTACTAAAATGTTGACACATATACTAAATTTTTAACAAATTAAGTCAAATATTTGCGAAATAGAGAAAATAATACATACTTTTTAAAATTGTATCAAATAGTCTATGAATGGATAAAAAAAAATATCATGACATGTATTAAAAAAAAAATTAAAATAATGGACTTACGTGTAACACATTAAGTTAAGAAATTTATACTTATCAAAGAAAGAAAGTAACGTAAGTCATATAAAAAAAAAAAAAAACCTGTAGTTAAGTACAATTGTTAATTGAATATGCTACAAAATATTGTCAAATTACACCATTTTTAGTGATAGGACAAGCAAACTTGTTAAAATGTCATATAATTATCAAAAATATTATACAAAGTACGAATTTAAAAAAAAAAAAAGTAAATGCAAAAAGAAAAAAAAGTTTAAGTGTAAAATAAAATGTAAAAAAAATAAATGTAAAAAATAAAAAAAAGTTTAATAAAAAAAAAAGTTAAAAAATAATAAAAAGTATTAAAATAATGGACTTACGCGTGACAGTTTAAGTTAAAAAATTTATATTTACCAAAGAAATTAACATAAGTTATTATAAAAAAAAAACTGTAATTAAGTATAATTGTTAATTGAATATGCTACAAAATATTGCCAAGTTATTCCATGGTAGCGATTTAACAACCAAACACTTTGTCTTTAAAGATTACGATAACGCAGTTTTAGAAACTAACATAGGGGCAAATGTGTATAATTATCATAAAATACTTCACATTACTGTTAAAATGTCATATAATTATCAAATATATTATACAAAGTAAGAAAAATATTACTTAATATGTTAAAATATTACCAATAGTACATGCCCAACAGATCAAAATGACCTTCAGCACCCTACGACACATGAAAACTTACGGAGATTAACAGCAATCTTGCCTCAAAAAATAAAACCAATAGTGTGCTGCTAAGGATAAAATGTCAAGTACACACCCAGTGTAGGAGATGTATACAAATAATATTGTTGAATTATTAACAAAGTGATTTCATTAATACTAAAATAAGGTCTTTGTTACAATAATATATATATATATATATGGAAATTAAGTTCTTATTAGTGAAATTTATGTAATATTTTTAGACTGCTTTGTTCAATTTATAATATGTAGGTAGAATTTTTACATAAAAAAAACCCCTTTGTGTTTATCAAAAATATTTCACAAATTAAGAAGAAGAATACCTAAGGAAGGTCTTTGCACATGATTATAGTACAAAACCATGTGGATTTACATCAATTTTACCAGGAACAAGGGGGTCAGTATACGGCTATGAGTCAAATAGTCAATTTTTCACCACATTCAGGCATTTGTGTTATTAATGCCTGAATGTGGTTTTAAAATTGACTATTTGACTCATAGCCGTATACTGACCCCCTTGTTCCTGGTAAAATTGATGTAAATCCACATGGTTTTGTACTATAATCATGTGCAAAGACCTTCCTTAGGTATTCTTCTTCTTAATTTGTGAAATATTTTTGATAAACACAAAGGGGTTTTTTTTATGTAAAAATTCTACCTACATATTATAAATTGAACAAAGCAGTCTAAAAATATTACATAAATTTCACTAATAAGAACTTAATTTCCATATATATATATATATTATTGTAACAAAGACCTTATTTTAGTATTAATGAAATCACTTTGTTAATAATTCAACAATATTATTTGTATACATCTCCTACACTGGGTGTGTACTTGACATTTTATCCTTAGCAGCACACTATTGGTTTTATTTTTTGAGGCAAGATTGCTGTTAATCTCCGTAAGTTTTCATGTGTCGTAGGGTGCTGAAGGTCATTTTGATCTGTTGGGCATGTACTATTGGTAATATTTTAACATATTAAGTAATATTTTTCTTACTTTGTATAATATATTTGATAATTATATGACATTTTAACAGTAATGTGAAGTATTTTATGATAATTATACACATTTGCCCCTATGTTAGTTTCTAAAACTGCGTTATCGTAATCTTTAAAGACAAAGTGTTTGGTTGTTAAATCGCTACCATGGAATAACTTGGCAATATTTTGTAGCATATTCAATTAACAATTATACTTAATTACAGTTTTTTTTTTATAATAACTTATGTTAATTTCTTTGGTAAATATAAATTTTTTAACTTAAACTGTCACGCGTAAGTCCATTATTTTAATACTTTTTATTATTTTTTAACTTTTTTTTTTATTAAACTTTTTTTTATTTTTTACATTTATTTTTTTTACATTTTATTTTACACTTAAACTTTTTTTTCTTTTTGCATTTACTTTTTTTTTTTTAAAATTCGTACTTTGTATAATATTTTTGATAATTATATGACATTTTAACAAGTTTGCTTGTCCTATCACTAAAAATGGTGTAATTTGACAATATTTTGTAGCATATTCAATTAACAATTGTACTTAACTACAGGTTTTTTTTTTTTTATATCACTTACGTTACTTTCTTTCTTTGATAAGTATAAATTTCTTAACTTAATGTGTTACACGTAAGTCCATTATTTTAATTTTTTTTTTAATACATGTCATGATATTTTTTTTTATCCATTCATAGACTATTTGATACAATTTTAAAAAGTATGTATTATTTTCTCTATTTCGCAAATATTTGACTTAATTTGTTAAAAATTTAGTATATGTGTCAACATTTTAGTAGAAATATATACATTGGTTTCTCTTATACATTTATAGACACTCATTCTATACAGATTTATTAGTTATTCTTGGTTCTATTTTCTATACTTTGATAATATTTTTTATATCTATATTAGTATTTTCTGCTTTTTTTTTTGCTAATATTTTAATATAATTATTGTACTTATCGTTTGATTAGTGGGTAGACCATTCACAGAACTCACCAAGGAATCTGCGCCTATATGGGGCTAGTACGCTCCGTAACGCCATATAACTTTGGGTGGATACGAGTAAAAAAGCTTATGATGAGTAATATTTTACACTTAAACTTTTTTCTTCTATTTTTTACACTTAAGGTCTTTTTATTTAACATTTTACACCTTTATTTTTTTTTACTTTTAGCAATTTTCTTTTTATTTTTTTTTCTATTTTCACATTTTCTTTTAAAATGTAATTTTACACTTACATTTTTTTTTTTAATTTTTTATGTTTTAATTTTTTTTTATATTGTATTTTACACTTTAACTATTTTTTTTAAACTTTTTTTTTTTTTTTTTTTTTTCTTTTTTCTTTTTTAACTTTTTTTTCTTTTTTAATTTTTTTTTCTTTTTTAATTTTTTTTTTCTTTTTAAACTTTTTTTTTCTTTTTAAACTTTTTTTTTTCTTTTTAAACTTTTTTTTTTCTTTTTTAACTTTTTTTTTCTTTTTTAACTTTTTATTTCTTTTTTAACTTTTTTTTTTCTTTTTTAACTTTTTTTCTTTTATTTTTTTTTTTTACTTTTTTCTTTTTACATGTAATTTTTATTAAACTTTTTTCTTTTTACATTTTTTTTTAAATTGTATTTTACACTTAAATTTTTTTTTTATTATTTTTTAACTTTTTTTTTATTAAACTTTTTTTTATTTTTTACATTTATTTTTTTTAACATTTTATTTTACACTTAAACTTTTTTTTTTCTTTTGCATTTACTTTTTTTTTTTAAATTCGTACTTTTTATAATATTTTTGATAATTATATGACATTTTAACAAGTTTGCTTGTCCTATCACTAAAAATGGTGTAATTTGACAATATTTTGTAGCATATTCAATTAACAATTGTACTTAACTACAGGTTTTTTTTTTTTTATATGACTTACGTTACTTTCTTTGATAAGTATAAATTTCTTAACTTAATGTGTTACACGTAAGTCCATTATTTTAATTTTTTTTTTAATACATGTCATGATATTTTTTTTTTATCCATTCATAGACTATTTGATACAATTTTAAAAAGTATGTATTATTTTCTCTATTTCGCAAATATTTGACTTAATTTGTTAAAAATTTAGTATATGTATCAACATTTTAGTAGAAATATATACATTGGTTTCTCTTATACATTTATAGACACTCATTCTATACAGATTTATTAGTTACCTTTGGTTCTATTTTCGATACTTTGTTAATATTTTTTATATCTATAGTAGTATTTCCTGCTTTTTTTTGTTGCTAATTATTTAATGTAATTGTGGTACTTGTCGTTTGATTAGTGGGTAGACCATTCACAGAACTCACCACGGGCATCTGTGCCTATATGGGGCTAGTACGTTCCGTAACACCATATGGCTTTGGGTCGATTCGGGTAAAAAACTTATGATGGTTAATCTTTTACATTTAACACATTTCTTTTTTACATTTAGCAATTTTCTTTTAACGTTTCTTTTTTTTTTTCATATTTTTCGTTTGTAAATTTTTTTTTTTAAATTTAAAATTTTTTTTTACGTTTTTCTTTTTTACATTTGTCTTTTTTTTTTTTTTTAATTTTTTTTTTTTTTAATTTTATTTTTACACTTAAAACTTTTTTTATATATATTGTTTTTACTTTTTTTTTTCATTTTTCTTTTAAAAGTTCATTTTATACAAACTTTTTTTTTATTTTACAGTTACTGTTTTTTAACTTTTTTTATTTTTACATTATATTTTTCACTTAAACTTTTTATTTATTTTTTTACATTTATACTTTTTATAATCTATTTCACACGTAAACTTTTTATTTTACATTTATTAGTTTTATAATTTATTTCACACTTAAACTTTTTTCAAATATTTTTTATATAAATATATATATATTTTTTTTTCACTTTTAAAATTTTTTTTTCACTTTTAGTTATTTTTTTTTCTTACTTAACCTTTTAGTTTTTAATTCACACTTAAACTTTTTTTTATTTTTACATTTTTCTTTTTAAACTTTTTTTTTTTTTTACATTTTGCTTTTTAAATTGTATTTTAACTTTTGTTTTTTAACATTTATTCTTTTTATAATTTATTTCAAACTTAAACTTTTTCATTTATTCTTGTCTAATGTACAACTACAAACCCCGCTTTCACCCCAATTTTATATATACGCCTACAAACGTCTCCCTATGAGTACTTTATGTCGCCAATTTTACGAATACACCTCTCAAATTGTCCCCTTGTGGATACTTGATGTCGCCAAATTCTACACATTCACCCTCAATTGTACTCATATGGGAACTTGTTGCCTCTTAGTCTTTGAAAATTTAATCAGCCAGCCCTAATAATTCCCCTTGTATGGTGCTACTTCATTTCTACCATCCACCTATGCGTTTTGTTATAGTGTAATTTTATGACATAAGAAAAAATGTGTACTTGTACCAAGCGTATAAATAAACCCCTTTGTATAGCTGCACTGTATCGTTCAATCAAACAACCAATTATAAAACACCCCTAAAACAGCAACATCTAAGACAAATTCCCTTATTCAACACGTATTAGAACAAGTAATAGATCCATTATCTTACATACCAACCCCAAATCTGCTCTTATCAAGCCCAGCACAACAAACAGTGCGATAGAGTAACTTTTACATCATATTCCTAAACAGTAAGCAATTCTAATGCATCCAATTGTGATCAAGGTGAGATCCCTCCTTCTAGTCATAACGATATGATATTTTCCCTCTTAAAATAATAATTTTACGTATGATGTGAAAAACATTTAAAGAACACATTACTTTTATAAAAAGTTTAATTAACCGTAATACAAGGTTTTGGTTCCCAAGGTTCTTTTTCAAAGTATCAGCTTTCATATTAATTACTTTTTTTTTCATCCACTGAGACTGATTTCCGTTATATAAATTGTAATTTAAACGTATATTGTTATAAACATTATTTTCATAGAACCCCAGACTGTCATTTTTTATACCCTTAGTACACATGTCAAAAGGTAAAAAAAGCTTTACTTATTAATCTGGTCTACCTTCCTGTACACGATGGTATGTTATTTACCCCCATAGGATGATTCCTCATAGAGTTATATTGCGAAATTATATGCTGGAGTTGGTCACATAAAATATATTTTTCTAAAACCATTCTTGCAAAATTCTTTTCTTTTGTACTAACCATAGTTAAAATATATACACTACTGTCATTCCCTTTAACATAAGTTCATTGTGCAGCTCTAGTGGGACGTAATTGCTCTCACTGAGTTAATTTTTTTGGCACAGATGTATACGTAAATAAAATATATGTAAAATATAAATGAGTAATAAAATATAAATAAATATTAAAATATGTATGAAATATATGAATAATAAAATATATATAAATATTAAAATATATATAAAATATAAATGAATAATAAAATATAGAAGTTAAAATATAAATGAATAATAAAATATAGAAGTTAAAATATAATTAAATAAATGTAAAAAAAAAAAAAAAAAAAAAAAAAAAAAAAAAATGTAAAAAAAAAAAAATTTAAATACAAATAAATATCAAAATATAAAGAAATATCAAAAAATATAAATAAATATTAAAATAAAATATTAAAAACTAATATTAGTCTAATTCTGTCATATTTTATTTACTTTCGCCAAATTGAAGTTGTATATACAGCTAATATTATTTTCAAAAACCAACTATTCCTAACATATGTCACAACCCACAGCTTATAATTAAAAATGCGTAGATGCAGTGCGTCGCAAATTTCCACCAATACCCAAATAAAAACGCAAAATAACAAAAAAGCAACTTTCATGTTACATGACACTCCATAGACATCACTTACTGACACCTGATTGGTTCTTCATGAGGTCATCTTCAAACAAGACTCTGATTGGTCCATTCCTGTACAAACACGTTGAGACACGGTGGGACATGCCCATCGGCGACATGCCCATCGGCGGCGATGAGTCATCGACACCTGTTCCCATGTCCCCTGCATGTGACGTCACTTACTGACACCTGATTGGTTGAGGTCATCTCCATTAGGCCACGCCCCCTCGGCTTGACAGACGAGATCCGCCCTGATTCTCACAGCACCACCAAAAATCCACAGAGCACCGCCAAAAATCCACCAAAATCCACACAGCACCTCGTATTCCTCATTACTCCGCCGTACTCCGCGGCCTGGTATCGGTGTTTTTACACTACTCTCGAGGCGTTTTGTGAAGGGCGGACCGCCCTGCACGCCTTTTTTTCATCTCGATAGATGTCCCTTTTTCAAAAATGCCGCCCTCTTTTGACCCTCTTTGCACAAGCGTCATTGCTTCCCTAGCTGTCTTTACAAAAGGCATCGATTAAAAAATGTATGTGTAAATTGCAATTAAGTGAATTATGACAGTAGAAAAACACATTCCTTTTTAACTATGCGTGTTATGAAATCGTGATGATTTCGCAGTAATTTCGAGCACGGTGCATTCCACGAATCCTATTGGTTGCCTGTGCCCGCATATGTAAAGCTAAAGTTTTTTTTCCGTGTTTTATTTAAAGAGAAGATGGCTTGGGTTGAAGTTGCAATACTATGCATTTTATTACCAAATTTTGGATTTAAGTAGCCTTTTTATCAGTTTTGTAAGCGGTCTGATTAGGGCTACTTACAGATTTCGTTTTTTGGGAAAACATTCAGTTTAAAATGTCAAATTTTAGATTTTAAGGTAATATCTTCATAAAGAGACATCAATTTTGTACGGGTCTTTCCTTCGAGATTGGCCCCGAATCATCAACAATAGCCCAATATGCAGCTCTAGCGCAATGTCAACCAATAAATCTGAACCTTTTTTTTTGTTTGGTCGCGGGTCCGATGTGTGAATGTCCGAATGCAGTGGCCACGTCTACCACATACATTTTTTTTAAAGTGCCCTTTTAAAAACAAGAAGTGCCTTGGCAAAAACGGGGTTCCCTTTTACCCCTGCCCCATTTTATTTCTAGAGTGAACACTGCCTTTATTTCTCTCCTCTCTAAAAGACCACATTTTGGAGCGAAGAAGACCGATTCTAGACAAAGTAAATTTCTCACATGGGCAAAAATTATTCCCCCCCCCCCCCCCCCCCCTGCAATATCTAAATATTAATTATTATTTATATTTAAATATTAATTAGTTTAGCATGACATAAAGATATACTAACATCCATGAATACAACACTGGTTTGGCATTCTAGAAATAACAATGCCTCCAACATTTTAACATTAATACAGACTATTTTATTACAATTGCTATTTTTTTTTATACAGACTCCGAATTTTTTTTTATTCACAATTTTTTTTTTACATGTAACGTATTTAAAATTGGTTCCGGATAAAAAGGTGCACATAGGCAAAAAATACAACATAATAAAAACATAAGCCTCGGAAATGCGTTGGTGCGGTTGCATTTATTTTACGCTTGTCTGACACTTGTAAGCTTAGTTTTAGGAACGAGGTACTACATAAAAAAACGTGAAGCAATTTGTCTGAATCCAAACAGGGCCACTTACTTGAATTTAACACTGCGGCCGTCTTGATAGATACGACCTTTACATTTTTTGCATTTTGCTTTAGAAAATCCCGCTTCACCATTTTAAGTCATTTCCAATCTTTGGAAGTCCATGGACTATCTACTACAAGTTAGACAATACACTAATAGCTCCAACTATAATTGAGGTGTCATATGTAATTTTGAGAATATGCTAATAGCAAAATCTGCCAAGTACAATATACTACGTATAATGTTCAAAATTCTACAATTTTTAGTATTAATCCATAAAATATTATAAGCATTTAGTTTAAAATATTTGATGCCAAGTATAAATACTATATATTTTTTTGTTAATAAATTTATTAATTACACCGAAATGATATTGCATTTTAACTAAAATTCAATTTGTTTTTAATAATTCGGAAGAAAATAAAAGCTTTTCAAATTTGATTGATATCTTTTTGAATATTAATATTTTAAACAAAATATCCGCCCTTTTATTTAGCTGCGTCGGTCTATAGGCCCCTAAACCCTCCGTAAATACGCTACTGCCGCGGGCAACCAGATAGGTTGAGAGCCACTATTTCAAATCGATCCTATAAAAATTGTTGGTCTGGCAATTTAATTCGAATCGTATGACACACATTCTTTCTGTTCCATGTTTGTGGCCAAGAACAATACAACCAACTACTAAGAACAATACAAGTATACAGAAATAAAAATAAATAAACCTCAACCAAATAAACTTAAATTTTTTTTTATTTTATGTTATTTACTCGAGGAAAATTTAAAATACTTAATTTTAATTAAGTTGTTTTTTACGCTGAATGGAGCATTCATAATTCAAATATAACTTCCATTTTGACGGTAGAAAAAATTAGTTCAAAACAAAGTTATAATAGAAATTTGCCGAACAAAAAACAATAATTACAAATAAATTACTTACATTTACATTGACATCTTCTTTCACAGAATCTATTGACGACATCTCGTATACATATTTAATCAAAATGCAATTGTGAATATATAGAGCGAGTTATAAAAAAAAATATGACAACTGGTTTACAGTGTTTTACGATTCTTCTCATTTTCTTTTCCATTAGACCGATCCGGTGGCTGTTTTTTCGGACATGAAATCGTCAGCATAAAACTTTAAAATAAAACTTGAACTATTTATACGCAAGTTAAATTTCATAAATAGATTTTTTTAAAAAGAAGTATCAACTCCATTTTATGACACGAAATATAGAATTCTGAAAGTAATGTCACTTCTTCACCAATGAAAAGCCAAATTTCCTTTCCTGAAAACTCCCCTTTTTCTCAGAACGAACGGGAATATATATTTTAAACTTATAGTGCAGAGGTTGTATTTTCGCAAGCTAATGGGCAGTTGAAAAGGGCGAGGAGGGGAGAAAAGGAGGGGAAGGGGTTTGGGGGTGCTGTCTTGTTTGGGGTAAGGGGTGTGAGGGTGGATCTTCCCTGTGTTGAAGAAACTATAAATCTGAAATGCGATACACACGAGAGGTTTTCCACTGTTGTGCCTACTGTGCCACTGGTCGTTCGATAAGGGGACACTGACAGTTAGAGCTCAAATTCCTTTCAAGGTTACGAATATCCCGTTTGTACAAGGGGTGTTACGGTTTATCTTTGAAAGTGTTTCTAGATTTAGCAGACAGCTTCTGATCTTAAACTTCTACTGTATCTGTATATGAAAATATATAAATGGCGTAAACATTAAATTTGTAAAGTACTGGATTTTAAGTAAAATAGTGTGCTTGTCGAATTTATGATGTGTACTTCAGCATTGTCATTGTCATTCTGCCACCAAACTGTGTTTCAATAATTATTAGAAGTAGAATTTCAAATTTAATGACTTTTCTACACATAGAACTATTTTGTTGATACGTAGACAAAGTTAAAACTAATTCGTTTGAATTGATTTATTTTATTTGATTAATTGAAACGAAAATGAATAAGTAGGAATTAATTTACCAGAATAAAAGTTTTTAAATTGAGATTGTGCTATAGGCCAGTGGTCGGCAAACCGCGTTTTGCGAGCCACATGCGGCTCTTTGGCCTCTTGAGTGTGGCTCTTCAACAAAATATTGAACAATATCCAAAATATCCATTACTTTGAAGAAGTGACGTTGTACAAGGGTGTAGGCGAAATTATCTAAGACTTAAAATTTTAATTAAAGTTTATTAAGTTAAATTTAGGAAGCGTGGTGGAGTGAAAGAAGATGTAGTGTCAAGGATTGGGAAAGGTATGTTGACATGGTTTGGACATATAGAGAGGATGAACGAAAGGAGATAGACGAAACAAGTATACAAGACGAATGTGGATGGGAGAGTTGGAGGGGGTCGACCTCAGCGAACGGACCTCAATCAGATTTACGACGTTTTTAGCAAATGCCAACTGAGGAGTACTCTAATTAAGTTAATAACAATGTACTTCAATAACAATGTGCCTCTATAGTTTAAGTTTAAAAAAATTGGCTCTCAAAAGAAATTTCAATCGTTGTAGTGTTGATATTTGGCTCTGTTGACTAATGAGTTTGCCGACCACTGCTATAGGCTATTGAGAAAATGTTAAAAGTTTATTGCCCTTTAAGGAAGTTTAAAAGCTGAGAGTTTGAGTTTTTGCAAATATTTCATGCAAATATAGGGAGGGAAGGGTTTTGTGTGGGATTAGGATAGGGGGGAGATGGGCCGTGACGTACAGAATTATTTTAACAAAAGAATGCTGAAAATATTTGTTTTGTAGTTAAAAAGGTTTGATAAAGAGTCGTTTTGATTCGAATTCTGGGCACTTCTGACGAAGACACACGTTATATGAGGGGGAGGGGGGTTGGTTGGTTGGATGGATGGATGGAGTTTTATGGCGCAAGAGCCAAGCTCGGCTAAGCTGAGCCAAACATTTGTTAGTTTACGAAACTATTTAAATTAAATCTTGCCACTAAAACCAATGCTCTGCAGAAAAATAAATAAATTTTGATGAGGGTCATCGTTAAGTAAATCTTTTAATGTTAAAACTGTACTACCAAAATGGCTTAGTCTTGGAATATTAAAATTTGGACATACACACAAAATATGTTTAACTGATAAAAGACAATTTCACCGGGTACAAACCGGTGCTGGTTCATTAAATAAAAGATATACATGAGTGAGACGTGTGTGGAGGGGGAGGGGGGGGGTGCAACTTTGGAAGAGAAGTCGATAAATGTTTACTCTAGTTTATGCAATTTTCCCGCCATGAAACGTAAAATAATCCTACACGAAAAATTGATATTTAATAACAAAAACATATGTTATATTCATCTATAGTCGCAAGATCTATTCATCTATGAACCTACAAATAGAAATAAGAACTGAAATAACAATGATTTTTTCAATATTTAATATTATTTTACTAATATTATGATAGTAATATTATAATTAGGGATGAACCGGATAGTGGTTTTGCCGGATATCGGATATCCGGCGCACATTAGAAACCGGATATCGGATATCCGAACTGGATTTTGCCGGATATCCGATCGGATATTTGGCAGTTTATTTTTTATGAAAATAACTTCTCATACACACTAGAAAAAACGCAAATCGGTCAAAAATTGAAAAATATTTTTTTATTCTGTAATATTTCCCAATTCCTTATCTTTAAAGTGATACCAAAGTTGAAAAAACATTCAAAAAAACTTTTTGATTTACAAAGGGTTATTCTAGAGTACTGCTAGCAATGGTCGTATGCTTTGTACATTTTGCACTTAATTTCTGAATGATTGTAATTTTACCATATGCCTTTTCATTCCAAACATAATAACTCAAATTTGCTTAAACTTTTGAGAAATTTATTTTTTAATTCAATTTTATATTAGTTGTGAGATGTAATGACCCTCCACCATAACGATTCGTTAAAAACATAATTTTAAAGTTAAAAATTTTAAAAAAAGTGGGTTTTTTAAAGTCTTTATTGGTTAAAGGGAGAATCTGCACACTGTGAATACATTGGTAGAATTTTCAGGAAAATACTTAAAGCAAGAACAAAGAAAATTGATCGCCACAAAAAAAAATCTTCGATGTTTTATTCATCCGGATATCCGGCATGGAAAATCGGATATCCGGCACTTTACTTCCGGATATCGGATAGTTACCGGATAGTTAAAAAGCAGCCGGATAGGCCGGATACCGGATAGTTACCGGGTATCCGTTTCATCCTTAATTATAATTATAAATATAATGATTGCTATTCATTACATTTAAGTACACTACTATCTTATTTACTACAATAACATTTTATATATGCAAAACACATTGTGTATAAATTAAGTGCATAAAAAAGATGTGACTTGGGGAGGAGGGGGTAAAAGAAAGAATTGCGTGATCTAATAAATAAACGCTACTTAATTTTAATATTATTACTCTATATTAAATGTAAAGAAAGGGAATTTTTGATTTTAGATAAAATTTTCGGGATTGCATTGGAGTATAAGGGAATTGACATATTTAGATGTTCAAAAAAACCGTTTTATAAAAGTTAGTATGTTTAGTGTCTGTGAATGAAATATCACAAGAAATTATTGTAGCAAAAAAAAAAGACTTATTTTGATAATTAAGTTGTACTGGTATCTACGGGACGGGACTGCATAGTTTGCCTCAAATTCGAACATTTGAATGTGCGCCATTGTTCGTTTTTTTTTTAATATTTTTTTTTTTACGAGTGCTTGATAATATAAAGGTTAAAATTATAATAAAAAGTTGAGTGGTGTTTACACTAGATTCTTTATTTAAATATTTTGAAAAATAATGAGTTAAAATAGAAATATCAAACGACTATCGTAGAGTTTAAGTTTGTATTAAGTAGAAACGCATCCATCGGTTTAACGAAACTAAAAACATATTAAAATATAGAATTTTTTACTATCTCAGTACAAGCACAAGGTTTCACTTCAAGACAGCATAAACTCTAAAGGGCGAGTGTTGCAAATAATTGGATGTTTATAGCTTATAATTGGATCCATAAGTTAAGTTTGAGTATCTAGTTTATCACTTCCACTTAAAGATATATGGCTAACGTAGGCGCACGTGTTCGGATGTATTTCGAAAGTACTGCTCTGCAAGGCAAAGAAGCACTTGGTAAGTTTGATATGAGCAGTTAGGTGATCCCGCTGCTCTTTAAACTGCTTCCACTCGGGAAATAAACGACTTTGTTGTTTGTTGAAAAGATGCAGTCCTTGCTATATTTCTCCGGACACTAAGTTCATAAGGTGAACCATTCCCACAGTGAGAATCTTCGTTCAAAGCATATAGTCACACGTTCATGAAAATATTCAAAATGATTTTCCAGTTGCCAATATTTATACAAACCAAACGACGTCCACTTATTGCATAACATGGGGATTATTCTTGCTCCACAGAGTTTTATGCTATCTTGGCGGGACACTGTATATTGGCTTAATGAAAAATGACAAATAAAGAGGCTTACAGAAAGTTAATAACTTAAATTTAAAAAGAAAAACTCTGGAGAATGCTTCATAGTATAAACGCTTTTGTTAACTTTATCCTACCCATAGAAGAGCGAATCAGTTTACTGTAAAATCAATCTTTGAAGGTTTAATAGTTTTCTAATAATTTGCCAATAAAGAAATGTAATCCGATCCTTTTATTTCGTTTCCTTGTCTCCCAACCCATTTCTTCCCCACTTCAAAATAATAGTATCATGGGCAGTAGCCAGAACCAGGACTCCCCCAAAATCTTAAATGGTTCTACCCAAAAAAAAACACTTTCTTGGTGGGATTTCTGTGTATCAGTAGTGGATGGGTATCCACTGATACACAGAAATCCCACCAAGAAAATGTTTATTTTTTTTATCCCTGCCTGCCTATCAATCACTGTTTCGAATGTCGGAGGACGTAGCAGTTCTGTGGAACGCCCACTCAAGGTTAAGAGTGTTGAGTAAAGGGAGGTGGCCGAGATGCACAAAATAGATAAGGGCTAATGACTGCTTTCCCCTCTTAACCACAACTGGTCCATTATAAAGCGGACCTTATCCTACTTTCGCCAATATGCTCTGGACAGCGCATATTGGCGGATGAAGTATACTAGTGGAAATGCGTTGGAGCGAAATTCTCTTGGTTCACACACTTTCTGTTTCCTGTCCGAGCGTCGAACGGGTGGCTCCATTAACGGATTGGGGTGTCAGTTCGATTGATATTTCTTTTCAACATGTGCGATGCCGCCTTCTCTTTCCAATTACATAGCACTTTTTTAAAAGTTTAAGCTTCTTTAAACGAAATATTAAATAAAATAAGATTAGGTTGCTTTTTTTAAAAAATTAAAATGCTTTATTGAGCTTTAGATACGCCGCAACGTTTTATATCCATTAAAGGCAAACAAATTCCGACCGTTTAATCGATCGACAAAATTTAGATCGATTAAAGGATCGACAAATTCCTTTCATTAACAGCACACTAATTATCAACTTGCACACAAGTGGAAAAAGCCAACAAATAATTTATAGTACGATATTAGGCGAAAATGTCTTTAAAATTTTTGTGGATTTTATTGTTTTAACCATCAGTTCAAAAATGGGACTCACTAATTAAATAATTTGTAATAGTTTTCTACCAGTTAATGGAACTTCAAACAAAACAAATATTCAAGTTTTAATCTATTACATGTTTTTTTGTAGTTCGCAGTGCACCGCACACTGGACATTGGTTCCACAGACAGCACGAAAAATACAAATTTAAAGGCTTTCTTTTGTATTTTCATGAATTAAACATTTTTTATAAATCATCATTATCATTCTCTATATTAATATTATTTCGGTAGTATAGAAGATCCTTTTTCCGTTCTTGCACACAACGAATCTTAACAAGTGAGATCTCAAAAGAAAAAGAATTCCCGGACCACTGACGAGTCCACGCCAGTATAATTTGTTGGATATTCTGGACGACTTTCTAGCATTTTTGTAGCAAAGCAGGCAACCCTCCGATCGCAAGATCACTACTTTGTTTACTTTATTTGTCAAGTCCATCGCGCGGGCTCGAACTAGCAATACTCTGATTACCAGCTGAACGCCTTTATCCACTGGGCAATTGGGGGCCCCCAATTCACATTAGGAAAAAATGTCTGTGGTCAAAATTATTTATGAGAAAAAATAATTTTAATCACTTGGACATTTTAAATAAAACTACTGCAATTTGAATTTTCGAAAGTAAATATGACTGCACGTTTCAAAAATTATTTAAGAGTAAAAAAATATATAAAAAAATTGTAAATTAACGAAATTTGCTCATAGGTCGGTACGGAAGCTTAATGTTAATAAAACATTTATCACTAAAATAATCTTTTTTAAAAAAAAGGAAAACCCACTTAAAGAAAATGCACTAAAAAGTAAAAAATAATTTTTAATTTTACGACCAAGTTGAAAAAAATTAATTATTTAATATCAATTATATACTTATTAAAACTTTTCGAAATCAGCGCCAAAATTTATGTAGGATTTTTGTAAATTGGCACCAACTTCAAAAAGTTGTAATAAGATAAATTGATATTAAATAATTCAATTTTTTCAGCTCGGTCGTAAAATTAAAAATTATTTTTTACTTTTCAGCGCATTTTGTTTAAGTCGTTTTTTTTTCTCCCCCTTTTTAGTTTTTAATTTAGCAGAGGGCTGCGCCTCGTATTATTAATCACCAAGACATTCAAGTAGCAACTTGTGCTCAACAATGTATATTGTAAAACAATCCCTATCAATGCCAATAAATGCTAGTTAAACGAAATGTCATTGTTGTACAACTTCTGTTAAACAATGATAATAAAATGTGGATAAATTGTTTAAAAATACTCCAATTAAACGACATTTCCAGATATATAACAGCCGGATAACTAATTATTTTTTGCAGATTTATCCTAAATGGATTTTTCTCTATCCAACAAAAAAAAAGAATTTTCGAAATCGGACAATATTTTTTTTTTAACGGTCCGGTTAATTAAGAATTCCAGATAGTTAAATGCCGGATAACCGGATATTTTTTTTCAAATTGCTCCTAAGTGAAACATCCCCTATCCAACAAAATTAAAAAAAAAAAAAATTGCAAATATCTGAATTAAAACCGAAATCCTGCGCTAACATACATAAAAAAAATACCTAACTATCTAATTGATAACCTCTCGACTTGGCGGGCGATTTAGCAGTTTTAGTTTAAAATTTCTGGCGGTTTTATTTTGGAGTTTTGGTTGGCGCGTTGTTTAGTCGGTTAAAAATGAATAATGTGTGTACAGTTGAATGTTTCCTTCGAAATATAAGTTATTAAAAACATTACTATATTTTAATAACTGTCATACAGCGTCACGTAAATAATAATAAAAAATAAAGTTGTAAGAAAAATATAAGGAAACTTACGTTTAATTACATAGAAGTAAATGAAAATATGAACAATTAAAATTACTGTTAGATTTTTTGCATAAGGCAGCTTTTTCATTTAACGACACGATACCGATAAATCGTGAACGATTGCGAAGGGACGACACAACGTTTTATCGTATCGTCTGATAGTCAGTTTTTCATTGCACCGATATCGTTCGCCGAAAACGAAAATTTTTACATTCAGTTCGTGTTCGTCTGTTGCTTGGTTTGGTTTTGTTAATTAACGTCGCACTAGAGCTGCACAGTGGGCAATTAGCGACGGTTCGGGGTCAATCTCGAGGGAAAGACCCGGGAACACATACACATTCACACACACATTCATACATGCACCTCGTTATTTTAGAACCATGGGCAGATGACGAAGAAACACCTGAACTGGCACCCAACGCCTTCAATAGACGTCGGGACTTTGGGGCCCCGATCAGATTTATCGTGTACCAGTCCCGTATACACGCCAGTATAATTTGTTGGATATTCTGGACGACTTTCTAGTATTTTTGTAGCGAAGCTGGCAACCCTCCGATCGCAAGATCCCTACTTTTTTACTTTTCTATGTCAAGTCCATCGCACGGATTCGAACCACCAATCCTCTGATTAGTAGCTGAACGCCTTACAACTGAGCAACTGGGGCTCGTTCGTCTGTTGCCGAGAGCACATCTATTCTCGATATGACGCATCGCAACAAATTACATTATAACAAACTGCGATTGTTGTATTTAAGGAGAAAGAAGAGATCAATAACAAAACGCTTCTGGGTGCATGATATCATCAAAGCAAGACATGTTGAAGGAGATTTTTATGTTTTATTTGAACGTCTACCAAAAGCTAGAGCTAACCACTGGAGCTGCACAGTGGGCTATTGGCGACGGTTTGACTAAATATTTGCCTCCCATGCCTTTTCTCGAACAATCCTGTTCTTGTAAAATTAATCTCGCTTATCCCAAATACAGGTCTTTACTTCCACTAGTTCACAATATCGAACTTAAAAGCCATATTGATAATATAAATAAAAAAAACACAGTAGACTATAGCAGAAGGCAACAAGTTTTTCAGAAACAAACTCAAAATGTCGTCACGATGAAGTAGGGAAGGCGCGTGCCCACGATAAAACGTTCCGATAAATTGTATCGTCTGATCGGCAACGACAATATCGTTATCGTATCGGCTAGTGAAAAAGCGCCCGGCTTCGTATGTGTATTTTGCGTACCCCGATATCGTGCCACTGAAATCGTATACGATTTATCCGTGTCGTGTCGTTAAATGTAAAAGCGGCCTAAGTCACGATATCATAGATTGATTTTGTTCAATAATTGCTTCTTTGCCAGGCGAGTTCTCTGTTTTAACTCGTCCGATCGGCATATGTTTGTTACGCAGTTACGACATAACTAAGAATAACTTTTTTACTTTTAAATTACTTTTTAAAAAATATTATTTAAAATATTGTTTTTGATAAAAATCCGTATCAAAGCAGTATAATTTAAATAAAATTAAATTATACATAAAAAACGAAAGAGGAGAGATCGGCGCAAGGATTTCATTTCAGCAGAGATTGTATTGATAGGATTTTTTTTGCTAACAGAAGGAAGATAAACAAAGTATTTCGTATGACATCGCGATCCCCCATCCACACCCTGTATGTGCTTTGCTTTATATCCTGATTTTATACGCATGGACGCCTAATTGTCTATTGAACGAAGATAAATCTATGTCAATTGTGCTATTCGTCACGGAGTTGAGGCGGAATGGACACCGTATTATGATATTCAGATCCTAATTTCCCATGTAAATGATTTAAAGACGTTTCATGTTAAAAACAGTTTCACCAATTTTTTTCAGAAGTTGTTTCCTTGTCAACGCCGGGTTCTACATAAAACGCGGGGCCCTGTGCGTCAGCACCTGTAGCACACCTCTAAGAACGACCCTGCTCATAACCCTTCTCACTCATCCAACTATGCAAACAAAAGTTGGGTTTTGTTAGGCAGTAATATTCTTAAATTCGCTAGCAAATTAATCAAACGACTCAAATTGATGACATTTACAAACTTTTATTTTTGATTTTACTTGTAAGTTATTTTTATTTTAGGGGTTTTCTACCATTTCTAATAATATTTTCGCGTACCCCCAACCGGACCATAACGTTCCCCCAGGAGTACTCAAAAACAAAAATACTAATACCTTGCCCGACACTAAATTTTGGAAAGTTTGGATTGCACAGATAAAAATAACTTTATAATTAAAAAAATCGACAAACTATCAACCAGGAGGAACAATTTCCTCTTTTCCGAAAAGCTCAGAAACACTGTGTCGCGACATTTCACTGGAGCTAAGAGGGCAGTTTGACCCAGGTCTAAAGGTCATCTTTTCAGTGGTGGATTAAGTACTAAGTTCCCTCGGTGACGATCCTTTTGCATCTGTCCTTTTACTGGAGAGATAACCATGCCAAATTGTGACCCTCCTCTTGGGGGGAAGCTATCTATAGGGCTGCTAAATTTTGTGCAAGTCGGGGTATTTCTTTTGAATTTACGTGTGCGTAATACAAAAAATAATTTTCACCAAACATATTGTACGTAAGGCACACTGAGAACCGTACACATTCTGAAAGTAAGAAAAGTACAAACGCATACTCACTTTGAGATGATGTCGTCCGTGTTGGGTCTCCAATGAGAAGTAGAGAGAGATGGCCATAGCAAAAGCTCCACGTAATCTGGCATACGGAAGTCTGGCTGCAAAGACTCGGAAGATGGGCAAATTAGGAATAAATCAGTAAGTTGGATGAATGTACCAGTTACCGAACACTTAGAGAGCATATGTAAAAATAAGACCATATGCTATTAAAAGTCCCTTCAATCAATGTTATTCAAAGGCTTTTAACATTTAGGCGCATTTCATTGTACAAGTTCAGTAGCCACAAGAATTTTTATGTTTGGCACTAGTCGAAAATGGGTCTTAACACATCAGGCCTTAATACAAACAGGCTGTATTTAAATAAGGCCTTGATTGGCCAAGAGGTTCCTTGAGTTAAATACAACTCCTATCACAGACTACAGTACTCGCTCTGTTAATTGTATACACTTCATTATACTATGCAATACTAATATAAATTCAACTCACTCACGCACGCACATCAATAAATGTGACGCAATTTCAAAGCTGCGAATAAAGCAGGCTAAAAATGACGCTCTTAGAAAGAAGAATGTTGAATGAAGAAGTACGACATGTCCTAATTGCCTGATGTCGACATTAACTAATTGCAGTAATAATCAAAGAAGAAATGTATTAATATGGGAGCATAAAAGTGCGTTTCTTTTATGGATAAGAAACATCACATTTCTTATTTACATGTGTTTTGTTATAATAGGAATACATCTCAAACATTTGTACGTTTATTTAAATTTTTTTATTTCAAATAAGGTATTCAAATACCAAAGTAATTAAAACTGTTATGGTAGTTGAACAAAAACATTCAACGACACAATTTAATGATTTTATTGATAGTTTTCGTCGAATCAAGGATATTTCAAATCGGAAAATTGGTTTTAGGTACACAACACAGGCGCTTTTGAAAACACATTAAAATTTAATTGAACACTTTTAATGAAAATCCGATCTATTTTGTAGCCAATAAAATAATTCAATTGACATAAACTGATGAAAACAGGCCTGCCACGTTCAGACGTTCAAGAAAAGGGACCGACAAATTTCTACTTACAGTATTCATGGGACGTAACTGCAAAGGTGACGCCAAAATCAAACATTCAAATCGTTTTTCAATAACTCGAAATTTGCATGTTTTGTAATCACCAATCATAATAAATCCGCAAAAATTTCTAAAAATATTTTTTAATTTTAAATACAGATATAAAATGTTTGCCTTATTAACAAACGATTTCGACAACTGTATTTAAAAAGATCATATGCCAAATCAGACCTGAAATAATGTCAAATGTCACCAAGAATTTCTTTGTCATGTTTTTTTCTTTGGTGTTCATATAATTAAAAGTTAGTAAAAGTTGTATAAATATTGGATATAGGAGACACAAAAGTTAAAAAGAACCCTTTTATAATTTCAAATACGTAACAAATTTAGCACATTCATACCACGTCAACAAGCATGTTAAAAATACTAAATCGTGGCACACTGTTGAAATGAAAGATTATAGCTCTGTAAGCCAAATCAACAGATAAAAAACACGCGGATTTTAATAGGCCCAATGGAGAATTGCATGATGCTGCACCCCAAATTTTCGTATTACGATTTTTTTATTTGATAAGTCAAAGCCTACTTAAAGAAAATATACTTCTTTATTGAAAAATTTAAAATGAATATCCATTATGTCATTTTTTTTTAAATAAATAAGTTGAGTTGAAAGAGTTTAGAAGGTAGCTCATCAACCAGTTACCCCAAATTTTTATTTATAACGAGAGTGTTATTTATAATTCAAAGAAGCATTTTTCAAAACCATTGTTCTGTACGAACATTTGCATAAATATAACCTTGAAGACCTTTACAAATTTAGGCTTAAAAGAAAGGTCTTATTCTTTGGATTGCATTCTTTCCTAGGATGATGATAACCAGGTAAATTTAATCGAAAATTATCATTTTATACGTTTGAAGTCTAGTGACGTTGATCATAAACTCCCCGAGTACAGTCGCTTATTCTTAAAATGCAACATGTTTAAAAGAACAAAACGGAACAGATATCAACGTAAAATAGCGCAAACGACAAAAATTAACACTAAAATTCCAAAATTGGGAAATTTAAGATTTTTTTTAATCATTCTAAATTGAAATCCATATGTAGTACATTTAAACGTTGTATTAATAAAGTATAATAAATTTGCAAGATAAATTGCTTTCGTCGAAATCGCCGATTCTCTTTTCTTGTACATTATATAACCAACATTCTACCGATATTTTGTTAACATTTACCAACCACCCAACATTATTAAAAAGAAATCGAGGATTTAAAAATCTAGACAAGACCAAAATTTGTAATAAAATCGCCTCGAACTGAACTTATCAGATAATTCTCCTGAAATTGTGCAAATTTTCAGCTCTTCGTAATTAGCAAGAAAATTACTCCATGTGAACAGGCATATTTACGCTTTTTAATTTGTTTTAGTTTTCAATAGTTATTAATAATAATCTAATTTTTTTAATAAAATAAATTTAGCACTTTAAGTAAGCATTGCTATTTTCTACTTGAAAACTTTATCAATTGGTAATAAATATAAGTAATTTTAGTGTTTTGTGTATTTATATTTTATATCTCCTTATAAAAATATAAGATTTTACTTTTTAGTTAGAAGATTAATGCATTACCTCAGATCCAGACAAGCCTAAGACCACATTTGACTATCGAAACATAACAAAATTCACTAAAAAATTTTTTTAAGTATTTAACGTGGAGCTATAAAAGCCCAAGTCCAAAGGTTTTTAGTTTAAGTAGTATTCAGATTTTTCCCTCTCCTATACAGTTGTCCAAATGTGACTTAGGTTCGTTTGGCTCTGTGGTACATAGTTAACAATTATAACAAACACAAACAAAATGTGCTATTTGAAAATAATTCATTTAAATTTGGAAACTCTTTTGAGATTAGGAGAGAATTTATCTCCCGATATCGAATACTCCCTTCCATTCAATAAAAAGTCGAGAGCAGCAAAAGGAGCTATTTACCTCCCTTTACATATTTCTTAGTGGGAAATAGCACAATTTTGTTCGAATTTTTATTCTATATGTTTATTCTAGGGGTGGAGATTTTAAGATTGCTATTACAGCAACTTTAATTAATTTTGAACTTGGCTACGAGATACACACGTTCAAACTGAAACCACAAGCCAAAACAAATCAATCATAATACATTGTTTTCACATTATTTTGAATATACTAGACCACTAGCCATAATAATAAAAAAAACAATTCCATCCCAAGGGAGACACGAAGCGGGCCCCGCCGAGGACCCCTTCTGAGCACAGGTGAGGCGGGGGTGGGGGCAGGTGACTGGCGAGTCCTCAACCCCACCGCCTTGATATCGAAGCAGTCCGGACATATGTTAGGTGAAGGGGGGGGGGGGCGACCCGAGGGGAATCCGGCTCTGGAACCGGATAACCCCCCGCCAAGTCGGGTCGCCATTCGAAGCTAGAGGGGGGCAGGTTTCCACGAACCGGTGCCGAATCCAGAGGCTAGTTTTTACCGACACCTAGGTCCGTGGAATAAGAGTTGGGACTGCCCCCGTCTGATGTCCGGCAAGTGATGGAAGCAGGAGGCCATCGTTCCTTCTCCTCTTCTCACCGGCTCAGCTCCCTTCTGACAATTAAGAATTAAGCAATAATTTTAATCTGCCTACAAAACCGCTTTTTAAAAAATACTTATTACCTCCCATACAATTTAATGCATCCCGGATTTTATACAAAATTCTATGTATCTCAAAATTAAAAATCTGCAAGTTTAAAAATAAAACCTGAAAAATTTGATATACAGCATGAAGTAGGATTTGCTAGTTGAACTTGTGGTTTTAGTTTACACATAAATTTTACAATGATATAAATAAAAAAAAATTAAAAATCACAATATTCTATTCCTATTAAAGGAGTAATAAAATTTACATAATGTCTAAAAAAAATAGATATTTAAATTTATAAGTTCATATTTACAAAATGAGAGGGTTTCTCGTCTTCCTCCATTTTTATGTATGATATTCTGCAATAGTATAATGAATATTTACAATTCACTTAGTACATATTAAGTTTCACAAAAGTATGCCATTAGGTGTATAATATTTACACGTGGCTTGCTTACTCCGGTAGTTGACCCGGCTGCCCACCCCGAACGCAGTCGAGATCTCTTGCGAGGGTTACTCAACTACCCGTGGGAGTAGCACATTTGGAATCACATAACATATGTATCCTCATAATGAGATCAATATCATTTAATTTTTAAAAAGTTATTACTAAACGTTGTTGGTGGGAAGTTTATTTCCATTCTTAGTAGTTATTTTATGTAAATTAATCATTTAAAAATAGGTTTATTTAAGAGTAAATGTCCCATTCTGTAATGAATGACTTAAATTTATGGGAAAGATTTTGAAAACATTAATACTAAGAAGATGTTTTTTCCAATCAACAACGTACACATAATTTAAAAATTTAACACAATGATAGGCAATACTTTTTTAGAGGGATTCTCGTCTTCCTCTTTTTTTTGTGCTCTCGGGCAACAGTATAGTTAATATTTAAAATTCAATTAATACATATTCAGTTTTACACAAGTATGATATTACACGTGGCTGGCTTTCTCCGGTAGTTGCCGGAGAAACGCAGTCGCCCGAACGCAGTCGGGATCTCTTTCGAGAGTTATTCAGCTACCCGTGGGAGTAGGCCAATCGGATGTAACGAATCACAGAACATATTTTTTCTTATGATGAGATCAATATTATTTAATTTTTAAAAATCTATTACTAAACGTTGTTGGTGGGAAGTTTTTTTCATTCTGAGTAACAATTTTATGAAAATTAATTACTTTAAAATAATATTCAGAACACTTTATTTAAGAATAAATGTTCCAATCTATAATTAATTACTCTTTAAATTTAACAATTTTGAAACAGTTCTCAATATAGGAATTTTTTTAGTTCCTAACAGCAACAAATACACAATTTAAAAAAAATTAAGAAAGGTTTTCGGTTACTAAATATATATATAATGTATAACACAAACTATTTGGATACATTATGACCAACAATAAATAGCACATAAATTAACAACGAATTAACTAAATAACACTTATGTGGGTTCCACTTGACCCTCTAATCAAATATATAATTAAAAATTATTTGAAATTGTTACCGGGATTTTTTTTTTGTTCCCGGTAACAAGAGTTTACTTTGATATTTAAAAAGAACGTTTAGATTTATTTCAGGCTAAATTTATTTTTAATTAAATTTTTACAAAACTTATTAATAAGTTATTAAATTGATATTGATTTTTAAGAATTAGTAACATTAAAGTAATAATTAATCAACGTATTTTAAATACGAAGAAGTGGCATTTGTTTTTGTATGGACTTGTGTCTTTCTCGTGTATTTGAAGAGCTGAAACTTAGCACATATAAACCCTTGATTACTATATACTCGTAGGTAGCACTTTACTGGCACAAAACAGTATATTTCAATTTATATGTTTTGTATGCTTCTTTTTCTAAATTTATAAAAACTATTCATGTCATCTTTTTCTACTAAAAATTTTTTGGGGAAAATTCTTGAGATTTTGGTCTTGTTAGATTTCAGGAGCCGCAGGTTAGTGAAATTTAATAGAAGTTATTATAAAAATCATACAATAATTTGCTAAAATTTAAAAGATGTTGGTGAAATTCCATTAACTGTTAATATGGATAAAAGGTATTGCATATATTTTTAAAATATGCACAATTCTATGAACTTTATGCATTTTGGTACGATCTTAACTTATTTTTATGATATTAATTCTGTAATAAATATCTATTTTATGCTTCTTTCACGCAACTAATTATAACAAATGAGGTCCGAAAAGAAAGAGCGTTTCTCAGACAGTGACGATTCGAATTTTTAGAAAGTTGGAAGTTGCAAAAGATTAAAAAAAAAATATTAAATTAATTGGTAAAATTTTAAAATGTGAACAATTTTTAGTCGGTTGAAATTTATATATTTTCCTACCTCGTCATGGCAAATTCCTTCGTGCAATATAAAATATATCACGTGTAAACAATTTTAAATATGTCCATTTCACATATGTAAAAATAATAAAAATGGCGCAATTAGCATAATACTTGGTTTGAAAAATTACAATTTTAACGTGACCATTTTCAAATCTAAACGATGTTCCGTCGAATGTGGAATTGTACATGCAAGAATTTTCGCAAGGCACGCGTCTGCCTTTATTTCACTTTGATATCTGTACGTTTTTAGAAATAGATATATTTGAATTAATATTTAAGATGTTCTAACGAATTTAAAGAACTTGTTTCGAAGTGCATCAAACATTTCGTTGAGAAACACATTCATAGTCATTTTTTTGCACTTCCTAAGGGGCTTCATAGAGATAAACACATTCCTATCTTACCATATCCTAAGCAAAATGGACGTCGGCCTGATATATTGACCGCTGAGTTTGGGCGAAATGTCCTTGATAGGACACCCCCCCATTTAAAAAATATTATAAACATCTAATTATACAACAACTAAGTGATTGACATCGTAGTGATATCAAAAGAAGAAAATACAAAAGTTTCTGCAAAAAAATAACATGTATTTGACATGAAACTAGTCGAACAAATTTCAATGGAATTGCGCGCGCAGGCCTCGCTGTGCCTGTCAGATCAATTGCGCTCGACGGTAGGAAAAGAGACAGTAATCGAAAAGTGCAGCATCAAACAATTGAATATTTTGAGACATATTTTAATTTGTCTGGAACGAATAAGGACTAATTTATACAGAAATATTTATAAATATGAAACACCGTTTTTGTACCTTACTCATTTTAAACAAAGACCTTAAAATCGTTTTCTTGCAATATGTGAAATACCAAAATACGTAATAAATTTTTTTATATGTTAACAACCTTCCAGCTCTTTTAGATTGTTTGATTTCGGCGTCACCATTACCGTCACGTCACCTGACAACACTCGAAATTTGCACACAATGTGATAAGCTTAAATATTTTACTTAAAATATTATTCATTCTTTATAATTTATCTTTACACACAGATAGTTCTTTTTATAACCTTTGTGTTGTATTCAAAGCCCTTCAAAACGTGTAGTAACAGTGAAAACCCGACAGAATCACGTTATACCACAAATAATAATTAAATTCCAAATCATTATTTCTATAAGATAGATCCCTTACGCCTCTTACATGCGACGAATCTTAACAAGCGAGAGCTCAAAATGAAGAAATAAAAGTTTTTTTTAGTTACAATAGTTGATTGAATTCTGTAGCTTGGATCAAGAACCAACAAATGTCAATTTTATCAGTTTTTATTAAAAAAAAACTATTTTGAATATATCAATTTTAGACTTTTAAATAAAGCAGAAACCAATGTCTCGCGTGTCAGGCTTCTTTAACCCTTCGTGGTTTCTGTAAAAATGCAACAATATTAAGCTTCAAATGTTCGAAGCCATTTTCCTCAAAACTGTCAATTATGACATTGCTCGCTCTTGCGCGACATTAATTTTGTGGCACTATAGCTGCAGCTTGCTATTGGTGTAATTTTGGGGTCCACGTCTAAACAAAGACCTTGTAATTTTAGGTTGGTTGATTGAAAAACGTCGCACTAAAGCTGCACAGTGGGCTATTGGCGACGGTTCGCAGTTTATCTCGAAAGAAGGATTGGTTGGTTGGATGGATGGGGTTTATTGGCACAATAGCCAAAAATGGCCAAGCTGTGCCAAACACAAGGTAATTTCGACCTCTTGAAGGAAAGACACATGAACAATGTGTTGTATTTTTAAACCATTGTCAGATGACGACCTGGTAATTTTAAACCATGGTCAGATGACAAGAAGAACACCTGGGCTGGCACCCCACGAAGACTAACATAGGGGTGAGGACATTAGACTACGGCGGATTCAACGTACATCGGTCACCCTTTTTGGTGCTTGGATTTTTTTTGGTGCTCGAAAGGTTTAATTGATTTGTTGCTTAATGGTACCGTCAACCGTTCGTAAACACATGCGCCGTATGTAAAACAAAACATTACCTTTTGGCCAAGTAACTCGCTTGGCCTATGAATCCCAGACACAGCTCTCTGGATAGAGAAGCACAATGGACTTGCCTATCGGTCGACCCTTGATCTGCAATAAATTGAAAACTTTTTTAATTGTAAGATTAAGACAAAATCAAAAATAAATAAGATAATTTCTTTTGAGCTACGTTAAACCTACACGGTCTGAACTTAAATGACACAACATTCTTTAACTCGTAAGAATTTGAATTAGACTATCAGGAGAGAAACACACGGTTTTAGGGAGATCCATTCTGATACTATAACTCAGTAACAAATAGCACGATTGATATAAATTTGGTTTCGTTGGATAAGATATTAGACGTAGATGTGTATAATATTCGCAATTTTATATTTAAAAAGTTAATATTTTTAACAACTAAGTGCATTATTTCATTTTTTTTTAAACAGCGAATAGATGTCAGGAGAACCGAAAATCTCAAATCTTATTCTACGTTGGAAAAAAAAGCAGCGCAGTTTTTTTAAAGAAAATGATCATAACAAGAACGACTAGTGTCAATTTTATCACTTTTAAAAAACTATTATAACTTCTAAATGAAATAGAAACCAATAAGAATCTTGCAACTGTTGTCGATGAAGAGTTGCATTTACACTGGTGATTCTACTTGTAAGTGCTTGTTGGGGTTCTTTGCGAAAGTTTTTCGTGTCATGTATGTCTTGCCGAAATACAGTGCAATAAGCTGTGAAAAGGGGGGTTGGGGCAACAAATCTGAAATTATTTTATTGCTTTAAAAATAGTGGATTTTATTTTAAATATAATAACACCAAAATAATATTTCTACGTTAAGTACAATAATTTTTTTGCCAATCAATATTAAGCCATGGTACAAGATCGGCTGAATATGCAAATTTGAACTCATTTTTCTCAGAGATGACTTTTTTCCATTTTTTGTCACGTTTAAATTGATACAAGTTCGGATCTATTTGAAGAAATTGATCCAAATATGCAACAATATATTTTCAGACATATTACTTTATTTTGTATTTAAGGATTACTAATATATAGATTTAATTTTTTTTAGTATTTAAAAAAAAAAACAGTTTGAAAAGTAAAATTGGTGATTTTTTTTCAATTTTTCAAAAAAAAATGTTTAACAAATAATAAAAATTTGCAAAGACAGTTTGTTAACCACATTCTTTTGTTTATGAAAATGCAAAATTATAGTTTTTCAGAAAATATTTTCTTGATTTATATCAAAAATAAGAAAGGTCACTTTTGTAATTTTTTTTATTTAAAAAAAAAAATTAAGTGTTTGACCATGCTTTGCACACATGTAAAAAATTATATTGATATCTACAAAATGAAAGAAAAAATTAAAATGTGTCCTATACCCCCTTAAAGCAATAGCTATATATATTTTATAAATAGGGATTGAAATAGTTTTCTTATATGATTAAGAAATGATCAACCTATGCACATTTATAATTTGAAAGGAAGAAGTGAATCACACTTCAACAATAATTATTTTGATATACACTCAACGCCCATATTTCGAAGAATAGCGGCTATACAGATCATGCCATATAGCTAAACGGAAACGTTCGAACGAAAACTAACATACCTAGCATTTTTACCATAAAAGGCCGAAGCAATTTCTCACTCAAAAAATGTAAACTAATAACACGACTATTCTATTACTACAGTGTTCACTATAGAAATAAAAAGGGTGCTGTGGCAGTAAAAGGGAACCCCATTTTTGAAAAGGCACTTGTTTTTGAAAGGGCGCTTTAAAAAAAAAATGGGGTGGGAGTGGCCACCACATCGGACACGTGACCAAACAAAAAAAATTCCCGATTTGTTGGTTGACATTGCACTAGAGCTGCATATTCGGCTATTGTTGCCTTTTCGGGGCCTATCTCGAAGGAAAGACCCGTACAGAATTGATGTCGCCTTATGAAGATATTACTTAAAATCTAAAATTTGACATTTAAAAATTAATGTTTTCCTTAAAAACCAAATCTGTAAAGTAGCCCTAATTAGACACTGTACAAAACTATTGAAAAGGTTACGTAAATGCTCGGGTAAATCGGGCTCGCCCCACCCAAAATCATCTTCTCAAAAAAAAAAACAGAAAAAAAAACTAACATTTCATATGAGGGGCACAGGCTACCAATATGATCCGTAGAATGCCCCGTGCTCGAAATTACCTCGGGATCATCGCAATTTTACAACACGCGTAGTTAAAAAGGAGTTTATTTTTTAACTGTTATAATTAATTCACTAAATTCCAATTTACACACAATTTTTTTTAATCGATGCCTTATTTAAAGACAGCTAGTGAAGCAAGGACGCTTGTGCTTGACTGAAAAGGGCAAAAAGAGCGGCATTTTTGAAAAAAGGGCACGAGGGCGCTATCGAGATGAAAAAAGGGCGAGCAGGGCGGACCACCCTTCAAAAAACGCCTAGAGTGAACACTGGTTTTCATATACGTTTATAAAAATGTAAAATTATAGTTTTTCAGAAAATATTTGCTTGATTTACATAAAAAATAAGAAAAATACTTTTAAAAAAAAATGATCAACCTATGCACAATTAAAATTGGAAAGGAAGAACTGTATCAACTTCAATAATAATTATTTTGCTATACACTCAACGACCATATTTTGAAGAATAGCAGCTATACAGATCATGTCATAAAGCCAAATGGTAATATCGAACCAAAACAAACATACACAGGATTTTAACCATAAACGGACAAAGCAATATTTTAGTGAAAAAAATGTAAACTAATAACGCGACAATTTTATTATTATTTAACCCTTCCGGGATCGCGCATTCTGGCTTTGTGCAAACAGGTTCTATTGAACTGTGCTTGACATTGAGCGCATACATAAAAATAAAACGGAATATATTATATATAAGAGTAGGTGAGCGCAAAAATGGCTCAACCAACATTTTTCTTAAACTCATTTTATGATACTAAACTTTCTTGCAGAATACGAATTTACTGAAGCAATATCGGCCTAACCCATTTTCTCGTAATTTCCCGATAGAAAGCGATCATAGTTTGTTTTTGACTTGAACGCTATTCAAAATCATAAACAAAACAAAAATCTAGTAGTCAATAACAATATTTATCAACATAAACATCAAATAAATTAAAATAGGAAACTTACTTTTCAAATCATCGTTTCTTTTGTATTAATCGAGAAGAGCGCGGAACAAAGAAGGTCCATTGAAAACAACACGCTTTGCAGCATCAGCGATCCAGAAGATAAGTGCTCTCTCGTTTGTGTTTGAGTTGAGCGAAGCCCCTTTAACCTCCGATACGACTGTAAATGGTGATGACATGGCGATGAGAATCGGCTTGACAGACTCGCACTCGGCGGATAAGGACAAGACTGGGACAGCATAGAACGAAAGACGGAAAAAGTTCGGTGGAAACAATGTGGACATGTCTGATTGGCTGCTCCTATCACGTGGCTCAACCCTCTACTGTGGTTGGCTGGCTGGGTGGTCTAGGGATGTGGCCAAAGTAACAGGTGCTTTGGAGCTCTCTGTGGCACTAGCGTCTGCAGCGAGAAAATCTTACAAATCGCTTCGACTCCTACCGGAAAGCGCGCATGCGCATTACTGAGAATCTAGGACTTGGAAGTTTTTCCACTCGGAAGGCAGTATTCTGACCAAGGGGGCCGGTTACAAATCATCGAGTGTATTTAAATGACTAGAGAATGAATTTTTGTTGGTTTCATTATTTACTTACTTCATTATTATGACTCTTCATTATTTATAAATGTTTTCATATAAATGTTTTGATATATTGCTAACAAACTGGGGGTAAAAAGTAAAATTTATTTCAAATTTGGTTAAGTTATTTAAATGAATTAATTTAGTTTAGAAATACATTTAGATTAATTTATAAATACTTCTTCATTAAATAATAAATTATATTAGATAACATTTATTATTAACTCTGTGACATTTTATCACTAATTAATGTTTATATCACTAATGGACTGTTAATGAAATAAGTTAAGTGTATTATTTTTTCGTAAATACTCCTCCCTCAAACTAAAAGATATTCAAATGTACTCCATAATGGTTGTAACTTATCCTGATAAGTTATAAAATAATAACAAACAAATGACTAATTTATTAAAAAAATTTAATTTTATTATTTAATCTAAAATTTCTAAAGAAAAGCACAGTATTTGTTGTATCATGTAACGATATAATGCAATTATTAAGAACCATAATACAAATTAACAAAATTCAGATAATGTTTTCATAATTTGTATGAATAAATTAATAATTATAAATTACTTCAGAAGTAATAACGATAAAAAAAATAATAATGGGTCAAAGGTTCATCACAACATATTAATTCACTGACATTTATACAACATTTCTTTGAAATATACGTATTAAAGTAGAATTAATTTATTTTAAAATATGTTTTAGCATGATATTACAGATGGATCGAGAACAGATTATGAGAAGTCTAGTTGATATGAAGGACTTTAAGTTAAAATGATGAGTTATTAGAGAAAAATCGCACACAGTGTTCCTTTCTTTCGTAAATAACGTTAAAATTTTCCTGTTGCGAGAATTTTGATGGAGAGTAGTAAAAGATGTTGTAATGTTGCATTTAAGATTTTTTATACATGAAAAATATTAGACATAATAAACGGATCACTGTTATTATAAATAAATTAAATATTTAACAAAAAATAATAAACATGAACACTTTCTGCAATATTATGTAGTCAAGACATCTAGGGACCGCAAACAGCCCTTAAGCAAAACTCTTAGCAGTAGTTCTGGGAACAATAGACCTCGGAAACAAGAAATAAAAGAAAACATATGCGGCGATTTTAATGACTTCAAGTAACATTCAGACCAAATTTAAAGAATATCGAACAACGCGTTTGGTCGTAAATGCGTAACAAACAAATTAACAGACGAAGTGCTGAAAAACAGAGTTAAAACAGGGACCTGCCTCGCTAACGCTCAGTAAAATATATTCTTTGTTTCAAAATGTATGAAATAATTATATTTTTCACAACAACCAGTTCTTTCTTTCTAAGTATCAATAACCAAGATCATTTCAATTATTTTTACACACTATTATTCTATGGAATGTATGTTAGTAGTTTTGGAAACGATAGACCTCGCGACCAAAAAGTAAATTAATAAAATAAAAAACATGCAAGTCGATGTTAACGACTTAAAGGAACATTCCTACCACATTTAAAGGAAATATAACAACGCGTTTGGTCGTGTCTGCGTATCAAACAATTTTACAAACAAATAGACTAAATGCCGATAGGTCGAGTTAAAACATTTCCTCGCTAACCCTCGTTCAAAAAATTAACACTTTTTATGTCTATTTAACCAATATCGATTTTTTTAAACATCCAATTTCATTAATTTACAAATAAAATATGAAGATATGTTAGGTACATGAAAAATATATAACGCAGCAATTAAAAAAGCTATATTTCATTAAAAAATCTGCACAAGATATTTCTAACATTACTTTCTTTTAAGTGGTATACCGTTAAAAGGAAACTATTCACATTACTGAATTTAGCTGAAAATTAGCCATTTGTGTTGTTTCACAAATATAAAATTTTAAAAATATTCAGTTTTTTTTCACATTTAAATTAAAAAATTTCACATAAAAAAAATTCAAATGTGAACAATATATTTTCGAAATTAAAAAAAAAATGCAAAAAGAAGAAGTCTGCAAAGATTCTCATATATGAGTTTTGAAATATCAAACTAATTGGTTTTCAAATGATATAGTAATTAAAAGAATGATTTCATAAAAAATTGTAAATTAACGAAATTTACTCAAAGGTCGGTTCGAAAGTTTAATGTTAATCAAACAAAACATTTATCACTAAAATGTATAATGTGTGTACAGTTGAATGTTTCCTTCAAAATATAAGTTATTAAAACATTATTACTATATTTTAATAACTGTCATGCAGCGTCACGTAAATAATAATAATAATAAAAAATAAAGTTGTAAGAAAAATATAAGGAAACTTACATTTGATTACATAAAAGTAAAGGAAAATATGAACAATTAAAATTACTGTTTGATTGTTTGCATAAGTCATGATATCATAGATTGACTTTGCCCAGCGAGGTATCTGTTTTAACTCGTCCGATCGGCATATGTTTGTTACGCAGTTACGACCACACGCGTTGATCGATTTTCTTCAAGTTGGGCATGACTATTCCTTGAAGTAATTAAAATCGACGTATATGTTTATTATTTTTTTTAGATTTTATTTTGGTCACGAGGTCTACTGTTCCCAGAATTACCAATTATGTATTTTAGTTTCAAAGCAAATTATCGAAATAACTTCATTACTTAAATTTCAGCATTTTGTCCAAAGAATAATTTCGATTTAATACTTTGGTTTAAAGAAAAAAAAACTTTATACTTCCTACTACGTTCAATTACATTTGAAACAAGGAAAGTGCTTCTGTTCGGAAGCAATCCCTCTTGTACATCAAATCGACGTTTTCATTGCATGAAAACATTTCACTAAAAAGAATTGCAGTTTTCAAAGTATAACAACTATATTTAAATAACGAATATTAATAATTATCAGCATTAACTATGATTTTCTTTTTCATACTATTAAAATTAAAACAACAAATTACAAAAGTCCTATTAGTAACCCTACATCTTGCGTGTAATAATTTTTTAGTACAATTTTGTATTGTCGTTTTTTGAAGTGCTAATATAAAGGTAAGTTAAACAAAGCATTATGTAATGAAATTTTAATTATTTAATAATTTTTTTACTCTATACTTGTTCATAGATGTACATTTCTCTGTTTACAATTGCTCTACTAATTGTTTTTCACTGGGATAAATGGAAACAAAAAGAACTCATTCTTATCACTTCTTATTTATATAGAAAATCTTTCTTAATATCTTCTACACTACAGTTGCCGTCTTTAAGACGGCAACTGTAGAAGTTAGACTCAAGCGTTTTCTTTCAATTTCAGCTTGAAATGCCCCGAAATTAACTTAGTAAACATTTCAGGTCTTCATACAACATTAAAGACCATTTCAGTACTGATTTGATGTTTTTATATAAATTTGACTTACAAAAAGGCTGAACAGCATTACGTATTTGAGGTGAAACATCAAAACTGAAACAAATGTCTTTTGTCGGAGTCCGTTGGCTTACAGAATTTGTATGCGTTGCTGGTGACAATTTAACCAAATGCTTCGCTGCTAGCTTGCAGATGGGTTTTATTTGTGACAGAGACGAGCTTAATCGTTTTATGCAATAGTATATTGCTTTCTTCTAGATTTAAAGATAAACTTCTTGGAGACTGGTATCAGGGCTTTAGGAAGAGGCATTAATGTTTATCAATGAAAAAGCGCAAAAATTTGCAGAAAGCCAAAAAAATAATAACAATAATAATAATGTAAGGACTTTTTTAATGTATGATTTATATGAAAAAGTGAAGCAAGTTTGCGAGTTCGTAAGCTAATTCAAAAGAACTTGCCTGTTTCCAAAAATCCCAGAAATCAAGCAATGGAAACAGTGGGGCTACAAACATGCGATTAATTTGCACAAATTATTAAAAATTGGATCTGAAAAAATATGAAATGGGCACTTTAAAAAAATACAAGTCATTACAAATATTTGATATTCTATTAAGGAATAGAATATCAAATATTTGTAATTACGTTTAAATTACTTTAAATATTACCTTATTACGTTTAAATCCTTAATCTAAGTCAGTGGTTCCAAACTTTTTTTTCTTCACCCATGTACCCCTTGATAAAACTTTTCATTTGAGTTCCCCCTTCTCTCATAACCAGGGTAGCCATTAGCAGATGCGGAACCCTGTATAAAGGAACCAATAAGGGGCCCATTGAAACAGATTTTACGTTTTTTATAGCTGACAAGTTTTGCACCATTCTTAGATGAAAATAACGTATCCATAGTTGACAAAAGCACATGTATAAATTATCTATAGCAATAGAAGAACTTTTTCTTTTGCTTTTAAATGATTTTTTTTTTAAAATATTATTTAAAATATATTTTTATTTTAAAACTCGTAGCAAAGCAGTATAATTTAAATAAAAGGAAATTATACATAAAAAACGAAAGGGGAGAGGTCGGAGCAAGGATGTCATTTCAGCAGATTGTATTGATATGAATTGTTCGCCATCAGAAGGAAGATAAACAAGCTATTTCGTATGACGTCGCGATTCCCCATTCACACCCTGTATATGCTTTGGTTTATATCCTGATTTTTTACGCATGGACGCCTAATTGTCTATTGAACGGAGCCAAATCCATATCAATTGCGCTATTTGTCACGGAGTTAAGGCGGGATGGACACTATTGTGATATTTAGATCATGATTTCCCATGTAAATGATTTAAAGATGTTTTATGTTAATAACCGGTTCGCCAATTTTTTTCAGAAGTTGTTTCCTTGTTAACGCCGGGTTCTTCCGGGGCCCTGTGCGACAGCACCTGTAGCACATCTGTAAGGGCGACCCTGCTCATAACGCTTCTCACTCATCCAACTACGCAAACAAAAGTTGGGTTTTGTTAGGCAGTAATCTTAAATTCGCTAACAAATTAATCAAACGACTCAAAAAAACTGTTATAAGTAAAATCAAAAATCAAAGTTTGTAAGTGTCATCAATTTGAATTGATGACACAAACTTTTATTTTTGATTTTACTTATAACAGTTTTTTTAGAGGTTATCTAACTTTTCTAATAATATTTTCGCGTACCCCGAACCGGACCACCAGGTACCCCCAGTTGTACGCAAGAAAAGGAATCCTATTACCTCTGCCAACACTAAATTGTTGCAAGTTTGGATTGTAAAGATAAAAATAATTTTATAATTAATAAAATCGACAAACTATTAACCATGGAGGGGAACAATCTCCCCTCTTCCGAAAAGCTCAGAAGGTTTTTTTCTCTGTCGCGACGTTACCCCGAGGCAGACCCCGAGGTACGAGAGGGGAAGGTTGACCGACCCACTTCCGTCTGAAGGTCACCTTTTCAGTGGGAGATTGAGTTGGGGGGGTTGAGATCCCTCCGCCCTCCAATCGGTCAGTATCACGTATCATGATTTTCAAACGCCGTCACGCCTAATTGAACAAAAAGAGGGCATTGTGAGTAACCCAACGCAGACCATAGATAAGTAGTACTATTCTACGGTCCTTGCCTAGAAGCATTATAGCAAGTTCTTTTACAAAAATCGGTATACACCCATATGGTTGTGATGTCAATTAGAAAAGACAAGACTAGATTATACTGAAACTGTCTTCGTGTCAGATGTTTCTTTTTTCCAAATAAAATATCCAAATAATTTCAAATAAATTATCCGAATAAAATTACTACCTTTAAATAAAAAAAGAATTAACTTGTAAGCAAATATTTTTAAAAGAAACTAAGGATCATTTATAAAGGAACGTATAAAGTATTGAAACCTCGAGTTTTTTGCACAAATAAACTTTGTCCTTAGCTTAAAATGTTTTTAAAAAAATTTCAGTACAATTTTAACTGTCTCTAATTTTTAAAGCAATATTTTACAAGTTATCTATGTAATTAATCATAATAATTGTTTTAGTGTATACTTCTGTATGTTAAATTTATGTTAAGTAGAAACGTTTTTTTAAACAATTTACTTTTTATACAAAAGGTGTAAACTATAAATCCTGTGAGATAATATACTTTATTATTTATATTATTTCTTATTATAAAAATTATGCAAAAGTCATTCTAAAGTTAAAAAAATAACTTTTCCATTTTTCAGAATTATAGTTTGTCTTTGTTAGAGCCTTACCCAGTGGCGGATTTAACAGGCGGCAAATGGACAGTTGCCGCCTGGGCCCCCTTACCTTAAGTTCATTTGGGGGCCCCCTTGACTCCAGAAATGAAAAAAGAACAGGAAAATAAATAATTCTTCAAATTTTTTTGCATATTTTATTAAATATTTCACAGTTTTTTTCTGTATGGCTTCCCTTATCCTTTCTCATACGAATAGATAAGGGCCCTTCTTCAACTGACCGGGGCCCACTACTTTTTGCAGGACCCGGTTACCGAAAAGTCCTGTGGAGACAGCTCTTAACTTCATATTTCATAAAAGCCCTCACATCATATACAAGCAAACGCGGGGCCCTTTTTTCTGGCGCCTTAGCATGGTCTCCCGCTGCTACAGGGCCCTGCGTCTGGCGCCTTAGCAGACGCAGGGCCCTGTAGCAGCGGAAGACCATGAACTATAATATAGATTTAAGATTTATAATATTTTTAATAGATTTTAAGATCTAAATAAAAATTAAATAATAACAAATTATTTTAGAATTAAAAAAAAGGTAGTTTTTTCTTGTTGGAGCGTTGCCCCCACCCCTAATTGTGGTCATGATCCCATATATACTATAAAACCATTTAACTTCTTTAACGTGGTGTGCAAACAATTTACATAAAACCTGTGTTAAAATCATCGCTTATGCCTTATTGCGTCGTTTAATCTGTTCGAAAGTTAGGAGGAGTTTACACATACAGAAATAAAAAGATTTGGAACATTCAGTTACTTTTTAATACTTTTCCAACACATTTTCTGTAATGTGGTTTTTTCTTCAAGTTATAAATTGGGCGCTGTCTCTTTAGATAATTTACAGCGCGTAATGAAACAATTGGTTAATCATTTAACGTTTTTATCTGTATTTATCGATATCGCCGATTTTGCCTTATATCGCTCGGGGCCCAAGCAAATCTTGGAGTTAAAGACATTAAAAAGTTAAATATATAAACTGACATCTCGTACTACAAAACCTAGGGAAGTATTTCCTTTAAAGCTCATATGTACATTAAATGAAATCCCAAAGACCAAAAATAGATAAAAGTTCGACTTAGAATTTAACATTTATTTTTAAATATTTCATTGAAGATTTCAGTTTAGTAAGAATAATTTTAGCGATCTTAAAATGTTTGGGACCCTAACAATGGGCTTTGTGTTGAAATTGTTTGTTTAAAAACTTAAGCTACAAACATTTTTTGGTTGTCTGTACTATATATTATATGTATGAAAACATTTCTTGTAAATAAATGAGACACCTGTTCTTAAATGTCTAAGCTCAATTTTTTAAAAAAAAAAAAGGTAATTGATTATTTTTATAATATTTTTTATCATTTAGTGGTTGCGCGACAATGTTCATTAAGTTAATCGCTTACGCGTAGGAAGAAGGAGGGGGAGGGGGGGGGGGGTGCGGTGGGGGTTTGAGCCCTCCCAAGAAATATTTTGAAGGGGCTCAGTCCCCATAATATTATACTATTTGCCTTTTCTTTTAAAAAACAAATAAACTTAATTAAAATACAAATCGTAGCGAATTCCTACAAAGAGGCCTTCGAAAGGAAGCGCTCCTTATTTTTTCTAAACGTGTTTTAAAGTGGAGAGGGGAAAGGGGACGGGGGATTTTGCTTTGAAAGGTACAGGAGGACAAGAAGTGCCTTTCTCAACTGATACCAATCGAAGACAACTTGTACATTAGTCAAATGACCCTATTCTTCCTATAACAGCCGGGCGTCTTTTGAAAAATGCCTACACCAGGTGTTAGTCGATCAACCATATCGGTAGCTAGCGCATCAAGACATCATCTGGCAAGGGCCACCAAAGCACTGACCAAAGCTGGGAATTCGTCACCATTTGTTTGTAATTTACGGGCTCCCTTTGGACAGTCGATTTTAGGTGATTGATGATCCCCCCATTGTGAATGACCCATGTAAGGACCAGTGTAAGGACATGGAGGTAAGAGGCTACTCTTACCTCCATGTGTAAGGACGGCTTAAAACTTGCCCCTATAGGGGCCGAAGTTGAAAGGAAAGTTAGCCTGTGGGGGTCGGGCGGAAGTAGATGTACGCAGGAATTCTTATCTTAAAGCATTAGCAAATCAGTGCTTCGAAAGTCCGAGGGGTGAAAAAAGGTGGGACGAGTGTCCACATCCACTGACAATTTTCCGACCTCACCCATAACCAAAAGTAGCTCTTTATATGTTTGTAAAAACAATTTTTCATAAAGTTCTTCTTTTTTTAAAAAGGAACAAATTAATTATACTAATTAAGTAAGTAAATCTTTCTATTTTATTAAAACGTGAAAACAAATAAATAAACAACAACGATTTGACATAAAAAAAAGCTATGGAGACTTTTCTTTGTTAATTATAAAACCGTTATTTCTTCATTTTATTTATGATTTTAGTTAAATATATTTCAAATGTTTCTTTTTAAAATAGATTTTTAAGTTTTGTTTTTAATTAATAAAATTCTGTATTTCACGGCGATAAAGGGCACAGCATAATGCCACACATGTCGCAAAAAGATGGTTTGAAAAGGCCGAAAATAATCCATTAAATTATACATAGATTCCTGTTGTTTTAAAAATGAAGTTGTGGAAAACTAGTAAGTAAATGCAATATTCATAAAAATATATATGTTTTGCTTAATTCCGAATGATTTTTCGTGGGAAGAATGAGGAAGGAATCCAATCTAAACCTTTTATAGTGAATATTATATTTTATGTATTTTAAATGCAATTAAATGTAACATGCTGTTGTAGAAATTTTACAATTTAATTCTTGTATTAAACTGATAAAAAAATCCATTTGAAAAATATGTTAATTCAATTAGTAAAACGTTTTTACAAATTGCTGCCCGAAATAATGGTATTGTAAATAGAATAATTTTCTTTTGCGAAATTAACTTAATCATACTTTTTTATTATTCATTTCTCTTGGGAAAATATAATTTCAAACTAAAAGTTAAAGCTCAACCTTTAGGGTTTGAGTTTACAAGATAAAACTGAAAAAGAGAATTTCTAATAAAATAAATAATTATTTTACTGAAGATGTATATTAGTTTCTTTTATTTCAAAATTTTGTTTATTCGTCGAAAATTTTTAGAATTTTTTTCGTTTTATTTTTAAGGAATACCGTCGTTCCACTATGGTTAACGATACTCGAAACAATTTTAGTAATCTAAATATTAAAAGATCATTTGCACATAAAATTAACCCCGAATCTACTACAATAGAAATTTTGCTGAACAAAAAGCAAGGCGAGGTATCAGTATTAATTGTTTAACAAATGTTGTAAATTTTGTGTATAAATATTAGCAAATATATTCTTAGAGAGAGTTTATTTATTGCGTACCGCTATTTTTCCTTTTTTTATACATCCCCTTTCCCCGTGTCGCATCACACTAATTTTTTAGTTTTTTAAAAAAAACTTTTATTCCTGGTATTTTACCAAATATCCCATTAAAAAGATAGTGATTTTTATTAAAAAAATTAACTTATATCAAAGTTTTAAAAGGAATTAAAAAAAAATGTCTACAGTTTTTCTACGTCACATAAACACTGAGACCTCCAACCTCACATCCTCATGTTACAGTACAATTCCACGATAGAACCCCCCCCCCCACCCCTCAAGGATGCCTGAAGTAAAATGAAAACTGGGCCCCTCGAAAGTTTTGCCGCCTGGGCCCTTTCTCTTAAATCCGCCACTGGCCTTACCATCTTATAATTCACTTTTAACTTTTGAAAAATATTACTTTATTCAAGCAAATGCTAATTTAATTTGATCTGTAAAGCACTACAAGAATATTGATGGTTAAAATCACAATCATATTTAGTCTACTTTTATAAGCTTTCAGAAAACGCAAAAAGATTTTAAATTTGGTAGCAATCTGTGGAAACTTTTTTTCCCCCAGAATTATTATTTAGAAGGGACGTGAAATGTTTGTGTAAGAGGCAAGTGGCTCTCCAAATTCACATTGATACCACTATCTCATTTGGGCCAATAAATTAAACATATATTAATTGTGCTTTTAGCCGTTGATACTCTTTTCGGCAGTTTATGTGAATATTCGAATTAATTTGGTCATTCGTAAATTTGAATTCTTTAGAAAAGTATTTTACAAAAAAAAATTAACTCCTTAAATATATTTCAAATATATCTTCAAAATCAAAACAATTCAAACTCTTACCTCTTTTCATAAAATTAAGCAGAAAAATTGAATAATCAGTTTAAAATATTTAATTTTATGGATAATTCAACATAAAGATAGTATTATAGTTTTCTTTAAAGTAAAGGATTTAACCAAACTTTATAAAATTTTATAGAGTTATTAAATAGATAATATGAAATAACTTTTTTTAAAAGAAAAAACACATATGGCCAAAATAACTTCAAATTGTATAAAGTATAACGAAAACTTTATTAAAAAAAATTTTGAAAATTATAATTCCATCAGAAAATAGGAAAAGCCCTTTTGATAGGGTAACTTCATCAATTGTCGTTCAATGTAGAATGGCACCAATGATATAAGAAAAAAAGATAATGTGAATAAAATTGCATAACATTATGAAATAGTAACTTAAGTGATAATCATCCACTTTATATTTTATATCGTGACTGATTATCCCCCCCCCCCTCAACAATTCTTCATTAAACAATCTTCCGCATAAAATATCTTCAAGGTTGGCAGTTTTGTTTCTCATTTCTAAAAAAAAGCAAAAAATGGGGAAAAATACTTATTATAAAAAAAACTTGATTAAAGTTAGTTTATTTATAACTTAACTTAATTTGAAATAAAATATTTATTTTTTATCCCTAGTTTGTTCAAAATATATCAAAACATTTATATAAAATGCTTCCGTGTGCCACTCGATGATATGTAACCGGCCCCCTTTATCGGAACACTGCCTTGCGAATGGCAAAACTTCCAAGTCCTAGATTCACAGTAATGCGCATGCGCGCTGTCCAGAGGAGTCGAAGCAGTTTGTAAGATTTTCTCGCTGCAGACGCTAGTCTCTGTGGCCGGTCAATTTTCAAGTGGCTTCAGTAGGAAAAAGCAAACAGCGCCTGGAGCATTTCGGCTGCTGAGTCATTCTGCCTCTGTTGAGAAATCAGTTCATTGATTCCTTCAGAAGTTGTGAACATGGGTGCAAGTTCCTTGCATAACTCAGTCATGGCGGTAACTTCGCTTGGCATCACTGAGACAGTTGGACGGGTGGGTGGGCTTTTCATCGGCTTTCGTGCAGCAATTTTTACTCGCAGCACGAACTTGGGTCCTGTTAGGTTTAAGGTAGCTCGGGCATCGTCTGCTGGGCAGGTGTGGCTGTTATGGTTTGGTTTGGTTAATTAACGTTGCAATAGAGCTGCACAGTGCGCTATTGGCAACGGTTCGGGGCCTATCTCGAAGGAAAGACCCGGGAACGATGTCTCGTACTTTTGAACCATGGTCAGATGACGAGGACAACACCTGAGCTGGCACCCAACGCCTTCAATAGACGTCGGGACTTTGGACCCCGATCAGATTTATCGTGCACCAGTTCCGTATACACGCCGTTAATTTTTGTGGATGTTCTGGAGGACATTCTAGTATTTTGGTAGCGAAGTTGGCAACCGTCCGATCGCAATATCACTACTTTTTACTATTCTTTAGTCTAGTCCGCGCAAAGGCTCGAACCGGGGACCCCTTGGATTCCCAGCTGACGGTCCAATCCACTCGGCCACGGAGGCCCTGTGGCTGTTATGAAAGAATCGATTACAGTTAAAACACTGTGTCCAGTCCCAAAAGTACTTTTGTCTTTAGGATTTTATTGATAACACCAATCAATCCAATTTTTAAATAACACCAATCAATCCAAATATAAAAAATAAATTAAAATCCAAATTCATTCGTCAGATAGTTTTAAAAAAGTATTTTCGCCATTTTAAACGCCGCGGCGCACATAGGGGTATTTGACCCAAAAAGTTGGCCAAAATTATTTTATTGCATTTTCTATTTTAAAATTACATATTAAAATAAAAAAAATTGAAATAAGTTGAAAATTCAAACGAGTTACCTCTACAGCTGCAAAACAAGACATATCCAAACAAACCAAGAATGCTTAATTTTTAGTAGTACTTATATTGCGTTACTTTCAAACTTTCTAAATTTAAATAGTTTGTTTTATATATATTTTACCCACCCTTTAGATACTCACTAATAATTATTAGTTTTAGATGAAAATAATTATAATAAAAAATATAATTTTTTTTAAAAGTGGAATTGTCTATTTTTGCAACTATATGTCAGGCATATTTACAAAAAAATAATAAACAACCTATATATTTCTAATTATGTATACAAAGTTATATTTTTTGCAAGAAATTTAAAAAAAAACATTGGGTTTCTTATAAATTTTTTATTTGATTTTTTATGTATTGTATTTCTTCATTTGTGATATCTGCTCTTTCATGTATAAATCTTATCGTGATAGGCCTGAATATCGCAGTGACGATAGTGTAGGATTTTTCCATAGCAATGCATTTTTGTTTTTTAAACCTGTTAATTAAAGAGGCTCTAAAGCAGATTGGAAGATATTCGCATCGGAATCGCAACTATTCTCAAATCTTTGTTTGTATTGTGATTGCTCGGAACCATCACATCCCTATTTGTAAAAAAGTTCTAGCGATTTTATTTCATCAATATCAACGTATTTAAAGCCTCTCACAAATATGTGATTAATCGCTCACTCGTATGAAGCTTGAAGTTGTATTTCGGTACCAGTAGAAATTATTTGATACGTCTTTGGAGCAGGATATCATTATTTCTTAACCTAAAGAAATAGGTTTTTGTCACTAGTTCTTACTAGTTCATATCGTTTACGTGATAACCCAGCTTCCACGAAAATTGTCAAAGCACGAATTGGTGTTAGCTGTGACTTTTTTTGTTCAGCAGTGAGGCTAACAAATGCTTTTCTGTATTTGGCTGCTCTTAAGGGAGACTTTGTGATATCCTTTACTACTTTTGAACCCTCGATATTTCCAGTTTCACGTAGTTTCATTTGAGTGGCATATATTAATTCTTCGGATTTGGCTTTTTCTCTTAGCTCCTTGGTTTTGCGTATTTTACTGCGATCACTTAACCCATCAAATGATTTCGAAGGTCGACAAGCGATTTTTTTTGTGGGAATTTCGATTGAATGTTCCAACCATTTTTGGTGTTTCTTTAGAATTTTTTTCTTCTGACATATTAACTGCAAGCCATTTACTTTTAAATCTGGATTTCAAGACCGAGATTTTATGTTTAAATTGCTCTTTTTCTTCATCAGAAAAGGAGGGCTTTGATATTATATAACTTTCCATGTAGTTGAACTTTTTTTATGATACCTTTTCAGGGCAGTTTCTCATATCAAAAAGACATTTTCTAGTTAAAAATGTAATTCCCGATGGTCCTAAAATTAAAAAAAAAGTTATGGTAGACCTATCAGTATGACTTCGTGCTACTTTTCTTACTTTAATCAAAGTTGTTCTTTTATTAAAAATATTTTTCGAATAAAAGCAATATTTTGTACAATGTCATACTTTTTTGCCAGTAAGCCATTAAAAAACGATATTATGTGCATTCCCATTATTGAAGGTATTTTTTCTTACAGCCAAAAAATTAAAGACAGTATTTTTTTTATTTTGCATAACGATGTATTAATATTATTCAATTATGTTACATCCTTATTATTTTTAAACTTGCTTTAATTAATATTTTCACATACAATCAAATAGAAGAAATATTTTCTACAAGATATCAAAATTCGAACCTGCAGATGTTGGATCCATAAACAAAAAGCTATTTGATCTTAGTTTTCCTTGAAGATACAGAGCAGAATGTACTATTTTTATCGGAGATACAGAGCAGAATGAAGTCAATCCTAGTACTGCGAATTTACTCGTTCCTCTTGGGCGGATGAAACTTGGGCAGCAAATATAAACACTTGGAGTGTCGGGTTTAAGGTCACATTCTTCTTTTGGTGTTCGATTGAAGAGAATTTCCAAGTATCAACACATGAAGGAAGGGGTCGGAAAAAGTTCCCCAACTAGAGCTTTTAATTTATTACCACCGCAGCCGCACAACCGATAATTTAAAGAAGAGAGATTCTGGGGTTGGGGTTTTCAGACTGACACTTGCGCAATTGTATATTTACAGTTTCCCTACACTGTACTGTTGTAAAACACGTCTTGTGAAGTATTTAGATAAGCATTCAATGTATGTTCGCTTTGTCACACAGTGAATATCCAGGTGTACTCGAAAAAGACGTTCTAATAATTTTGGTGAACGCTGCAGAAAAAGCCTCATAAAATCTAAAGGGGGAAAAAGGTGGTGGAAATTTTTGTACTCCCGTGTAGAAGAATAGTTACTTTATCACTCTGTACTATTCTATATAGTGAAGAGAAGTGAAGAAAGTTAACAAATGTTTTCGTGTTTATAAAATATTCAAAAATTTACATTCAAAATGCACTATAAAATTTTTTTATTGTAAAAGTACACAAAAAAGTTATCAAACATAATATTATATACATTTTTTATCGCAGTCAACTAAAAATATTAGCAGAATTTAAATAAAATAGTTCTGAAAAAAGTTAGTTTTTATTGGTACAAATATGCACCGTTTACAAGTTTTCTAAGTTTAACGACAGTGTTGCCACAGAAAATACAGTTAAAATAAAAAACAGTGCTGCAGAATTGTACTTTAGATAGTTTTTTATCATATGGTTTAATCTAAAATTTAAAATTCTTAATTTAAAAAAATTGACTTTTGGCCAGCTTTTGAGGTCAAATACCCCACTGTGCGGCGTTTGAAATGGCGAAAAGGGAAAATCAGACCGACTCCAGATCAGGCTAGACTCCGAGGATTTTCCCAATCTAGCTGCCAGGTAGCTCAGGTCCGACGTTACAATACCAGAATTCACTGCGGGTCTTATTCCCGTGATCTGACCATGGTTCAAAAATACGAGGCATCGTTCCCGGGTCTTTCCTTCGAGATAGGACCCGAACCGTCGCCAATAGCCCACCGTGCAGCTCTAGTAAGACGTTAATTAACCAAACCAAACGAGTCTTATTTCAGAAAGTTTGGTTTGGTTTGGTTAATAAACGACGCACTAGAGCTGCACAGTGGGCTATTGGCGACGGTTCGGGGTGTATCTCGAAGAAAAGACCCGGGAACACATTCATACATGCACCTCGTTATTTTAGAACCATGGTCAGATGACGAGGACAACACCTGAACTGACACCCAACGCCTTCAATAGACGTCGGGATTTTGGATCCCGATCAGATTTATAGTGCACCAGTCCCGTATACACGCCGATAATTTTTGTGGATGTTCTGGAGGACATTCTAGTATTTTGGTAGCGAAGTTGGCAACCGTCCGATCGCAATATCACTACTTTTTTACTTTTCTTAGTCAAGTTCGTCTCACAGGATCGAACCAGGAACCCTCTGATTCCCAGCTGACGCCTTTATCCACTCGGTCACGGAGGCCTCAGCCTAGTGCCAAAGACGACTCCCAGGTCCCTGACTTTAGTGTTCCAGGAAATAGTGGTGTTAAACATGGTCTAGGATTTGGGCTCGAGTCTTTTTTTTTTGTAAATCGAACCGCAACACTCTTATCCACACCTATTTATTCAAATGAAAAGCCCTTTCTGTGATGCCAATGCCCAGTCGATGACTCATGCCACCCGCGGAGTAAAAGAGGGAAGGAGAAGCGGGTGAGGAGGAGCTGAGAAAAGTTGGGGTTCACCCAACCGAATTTATGGTGTTTACATGGCAGTCTTTTCACCAGACCGCGTCTCAATTGACACGAGAAAGGAATGCGCTTTCTAGTTTCTCATGATAGATTTTACTTGGAGTTTCCTCATCAGCAAATGATCCCTGGATCAAAATTTATGACTGCGGCACACTACAAAATGAAAACGCGTAAATTTGAAGAAAGCGGCAATTTCTTCAAGATGTATAGTGCACCAGTCCCGTATACACGGTGGGTTCCGAAAATGCGTGTAAAAACTCGAGACACATACAGCTTACATTTTCTAAACCGGCAGCCTGATTTTGTGCAGTGTTTTGTGGTGATGGACTTTTTTTTCCATTGCCCACTTCCACAATCACTCGTTTTCTGTGTGAAGTCTGCTTAATAGGAAGAACTTTTTACACTCGGTCGCAGACTCAGAGAAAGTGTCATTCATTAGAGTTACTTTGGAATTTGATTTCCCAACCAAAAAAATCAGCATGAAATCATCGCAAAAACCTGAATAAATTCTTTATAAAACCTTCATGTTGTTCCAAATGCCTATGAAACTTGCAAGTTTTTTGAAGTTTTTTATTCGCCTACATTAAAACCTTTAAAAAAATCTGCATTTCCCATCAATTACTTCAATACTGAATTTATCAGCATAAAATCTTCATTTTCAATTTTATTAAGGTTTTATGCTGATTTTTATAGCTCGGGTAGTTTGAAGTTGAGAAGAGTTTCAATGAAAAGTTAAATTTTTGTTTCTGTTTCATTTTGTTTCCTTTACCTCTTTTCTTGTAGTTAAGAAATGACTTTAATAAAAAATATTTTCGCAGATTTTATTAAAAAAAATCTCTCTCTCCCTCTCTCTTTCTCTCTCTCTCTCTCTCTCCCTCTCCCTCTCTCTCAGAGAGACCTCATACCTCAATGAAATCAAATATACAATATATTTTGTAATTCTTATAATAAAAAAAAGACCAAATGTAGACTAATTTTCCGAATAAAATTATTTATATTTTCCCTTTATCACGGGGGTATTTGGCGCCCTCCACTTTACACCTTTTTGAGAGGTTGTAAAATATAGTTCTTTCGCACGGTGTTTGTCATAGGATGAAGTGCATGCATCCCAGTTTTAAAACCGCATTTCTTGTTTTCAAAATACATTAAATGTAGCACATTTAATGTTTTGACATACTCGCTTTCTTAATTACAAGAAAAGAAGAAAAAAATATTAGTTAATTAATCACATACTCAAGACCGACACAACACGCTGTGCAAAACTCAAGGTAGAACATGGAGGTAAGAGAAGAGAGGTATTCTTACCTCCATGAGGTAGAATGTTTTCTCAACCTTATCTTCCGAATAATATATTCATCCGCGCGGCACGGTAAATAGTCCAGGCAGCAAAGCATGAAAAAGGGTCAATTCGGAAAAAATATCCGGGAATGCTGGAAACAATTTTAATCTATTCTAAAAAGTTAAGAGCTTCAAAAACTCTTAGTCTATGAACACACCATTAAAAAGAACAGGCGACGGCCTAGAGCGTCGATGAACCTGTACACCCCACCCCCGGATTAGCACCCACGAGCAGTTCAGTTTCTAAACAGACATGACTTTCACTTTGTCTTATTGTTTCGTCCCTAGGCTAGATATAAGCTAGTAATGTAGTTGTCCCCAGAACATTGATTTATCGCCATTTATATCTCATTGTAGGCTTTATGCCAACTATTTCATTGTAACTTACCGTGTTGTATTTGTCACCCAGAACCATGAAAAATTATTTTTTTTATTTTTCATTGTAGGCTTTTATGCCAACCATTTCAATGTATATAAATGTAATATTATTCCATAAAATGTTCTAAATTACCATGTAATACCCCATCACATGCCAAGACATAGGCTTTCAGGCCAACTTTCGCTGTTTATTTTACTGTTTATTTCATATGTTGTGCTGTCTTTTCGTCCCGTGCTGTCCACGTTCTGTCCTTATTTGTATATATACAAGTCATTCAGACTTATCTCAAAAGTCATGTTATTTTCAATAATTGTCATATAGGAGGTTGGGGGGCTACGCCCCCAGGTACTCCGCAAGCTTTGCTCATATATTATTCTAAAAAGTTTCCTGTACGATAGATCAATTTTGCACCTCTGCAATACCTCGGCGTTGACCGCCATCTTGGAAAAATTGCATCTTGGAAAAATTGCGTCCAAAATCAGTTTTTTGTATTTATCTCCCTATGTATAAATTATAGAGAAAAAAGTTCAATTACAAAGTTATTTTTCAAGTAATTTCTAACAAAAATGTCATTCACAATTTTTTTCTGTGACTCACCGTTCAGGCGCAAGAGAAGAATTAATTTGGTATTAAACCTTTAATTAGCATGAAAATTCAAGAAACCGCTTAGATTCGACAGTTTTTCGACCTTAAGTTTGAAAGACATCTGCAAGTAAAATTTAACTAGTGTATATAAGCATGATATATTAATTTGAAATAATTTGTATGGAATATAATAAAATGCGGATTATATATTAATTAATTCATCTGAATTTCTTAAAACAAGCGCATTCATCTTTTCGGAATCAAGCCCATTTGTCGTTTAATGCGTACGTTCTCATAAATATATTTCAAAAGGTGATGATTTCTTTCATGTCTTTTAATACTGTCCTTTTAAAATTAATAACATTTACACAATCGATATTCTACTATATTTTGTTAACCAAAAATTATAATACCATGTAATATATTGAGCATTTATTCCAAATTTTCTGCGACTACAACCTGTTTGCGACCTTTAAGATATTTGTGGAATTGATATTTGCAGAAGGTGCTTGTTATTTATTTGTTAGGATGAGAATTAACCCATTGTGTGCAATTTTCCATCCCTAATATTCATTTATTCTCAGTTCATTTGCCATCTAAATTTTGGATTTAATGATACGTTCTAAAATAATGAAATTAAATAGCGGCTTCTGTAGGAGGCAACGATGCTAAATTAAAGTTAATTTTATGGAAGGATTTCTGTAAATAAGTTATACTACACCATAAGTTATATATCATAATAAGTTATATATTATATGGAGAGAGATTTCTTAGCGCGGTTAGAGTTGAAGAATAAATTTATCACCTGCTTGAGCAGTCTGGACTGGCGAATTAAACAGTTTACTGGTGAAGACATAACTGATTAATCCCATTTCATTTAATTGGTATACAGTACACATAAAATAAATCTATTCTAAAAGACAAAACACAATTTTGGCGTCTGCGCATATCCGAGTTTAACATTAATACTATAAAGACCGGTTCATATTCATAAAGAACATTTGCCTATTTAAATATATTATCTTCTAAAATGGGCTTGCTATAATGTAACTCACATGACTATTGATTCCTTTTGTAAATGTACTGCATGTTCTCAAAGGATAGTTTGCGCTGCAAATAAGGCAGATTTTCTTAATTAACTCCAACTTCCACATTTAAAGCCGGCGCCACATATGCGGTATTCGCCGAATACCGAGCGACTCGCCTTAACCCGAGCGACTCGCCATAACCCGAGCGATTTACTATTACTTGCTCGGATTACAAAAAACTGAGCAACTCGGCTTCCTGCGAGTATACTTGCCGATTTCAGAACATTTATTCGCAGTAGGAAGCATGGCCGGATTTAATAAAAATATAAATTTTGATAAAAATAGTATACTACAATATTTTTATGATGGAAAAATATTCTATTTTATTAACAGATTTGTACAATATAAATATATTCTAATACTTTTATGTTCTTTAAAAACATATTTTTAATTTGTGATAATTACAATGACATTTTTTTTAAATTGGAAATCATTTTTTTTTTGTCTTACATTTTCATTTTGCTAATAGTCATTTGCGAGTGCAATATTTTATTATTATTTTCATATATTCCAGAATGCCTTGAAACCTTTGAAATTTTGTAGCATAGAATATTGAAAAATTACAAAAAACAGTGTATCCTAATTTTGTTGGAACACTTAAAATTGATTTAATTTTCAGTTCTGGAATATATATTTTCCCTCTCAATATATTTGCTTTAGCGATAACGATAATAAAATACAAACGACAATCCATTTTTTAACTAAATATAAATAATGGACTTTATGCACGTTGACGTTGTCTTGGGGATCTGGTTTTTATTCCGTATCTTTTAACATATTGAAATTATCGATTGCTTTTTTATAGCCAATGAACTAACGATTATTTGTTTACAAGATATAATATCGACACCAGGTCAACATAGAGTTCATTAAAAAAAATTATATTAATATTCGATAGTGATTCACTATTCACTATTCACAATTTGATGTCGAGATTAAATGTATGAAGATTGACACTTTGCTTTTGTTTATCCATTTTCGGAAAAATTTCTATCGTTAATTACTGTTTTATTGGTATTTTAGCAATATGGCCCGGCGTTACTCGTAGTAAAAGCTTTTTGTGTTTGTTAGCGTAGCCACCGCATATCACTCTCTGTGTACTGTGTAAAATAAACTTTATCAAAATCTAGATTTATTCAATTATTTTGAGTAGTTTTCGAAATACCTAAACCTAGTACTTTTTTTTATAATTTTTACGTTCATGACTTTACATGCTATTGCGATTGATATTTAAAGTGATGTTTTTGTAATAAAAAAAAAAATTATATTAAAATTCCTAAAATTTAAGGATTAAAAAAGCCTTTACGAATATAGCCTTGTAATATCATGTCGATAAAAATGAAGTATTCAGCAACAATAAAAGTAAAATACTTGGCATTGTTGCTTCAATGTCAATGGTGTTGAAAACTTATATTTTTTTAAACGTTTGAATTTTTTTGTATAAAAATTAACCAGTGGGGTGCCAGCTCGGGTGTTGTCGAAGTCATTTGACCACGGCTCACAATGACAAAAACAGTGTTCCCGAATTTTTCTATGGGGATAAAACCCGAACCGTCGCTCGTAGTTTATTCTGTAACTTTAGTGCGACGTCAATTCAAACAAACATATCTTAAGCCCCGTTTACACGTGCTAAAAAGCCGGGGTAAACCCGGCATTTTTCCCCAAGGAGGGAAGATTTCGGAGAATTGCCGGGGTAAACTTCGCACCTACTCTTGACTAGGTGAAAATGCCGGGTAATTCCCATGATCCTTTGCGAGATTTCAATAATGGCGGCTGTATTCAGTGTTTGTGTGTATAAACCATTACTGATTTGTGGAAAACTTTCAGAAATCAGAGGTGGCGCCACTGGGGGTGCTGGGGGGGGCTGTAGCCCCCCTGTCGGGCAAGGCAAGCCCCCCCGTCGGGCAAAATTATGAAGTTCGTCGGGGGAAAGTGTTATTTTAATTGTTAAGACCAAATATTTTTTAAACATTGAATCAAATTTAATTTTTTTACTGAAAAGGATCTAGGTCATAATTCCGACAGATAAAATCCCGACACACCGAAATCTCGACACCAAAGGCCTATCGTGGCTGAATATTTAGAGGCTCGAACCGATGAGCGCGAGTTTGATACTGAACATGCATGTTTGGGAAGCGACATACAGCAATTTGGTTATCAGAGAGTTGTAAAATTCGTTCCTTTAGCAACCAAAAAGTGTCCCCTATTTATAAGGCTGGTACACGTTAAATCTTATCGTGGTCCAAACTGCGGACCCCTATTGAATGCGTCGGGTGTCAGTTTTCAAGTGTTGAACTCGTCATTTGACCATAGTTCAAATATACGAGGCAATGTTGTTGGGTCTTTCTTTCGAGTTTGATTACCATTATCCCACTGTGCATCTCCAGTTCGTCGTCAATTCAACCAATCAACCCGACAAGCCAAAATGTAAATATTAAATTTTTAGCTTAAAATTTCAGTGTTCATTTTATAGTACATACTAGAAATATTTTTAATTACATTATTTTACGCATATTGAATAATAAAACCGCCCAAAATTGTCACACTTAAATTCCATTTCAAAAGCGTTAACATTAAAATTTTAATATTATACTAAATCATAAACTAAGGTTAAATAATTGAAACACACGATATTTGACCACATATATCATTGATATAGTGCCAAAGAAAACAATTGGAATTAAAAAGGGAGAATTTAGTGGAAAGTTTGAATGAATATGATAAGTGTTTATTTTTTTAAATAACTTTTTGCAAATTAGTAATTTGATTTAAATTAATTTTAAAATATCATATTATTAAAACCGCGTTAAGATAATATTATTAAAATCCTTTCTTTTAAGTCGGTTATCAATAATAATTTCAAAGACATTTTTATTAATACTAATATTTTCAATTTGGTTTGTCGAGATTTCGGCCTATGGTCAGTTTATAATTATAAGTTTCATAATTAAATGTTTATAATTATATAGTAAGTTTTTTATGAAATATAAGTATATAATATTCTTAAAATAATACGTTAATGTAGCTAATTGAAAAGTAATACCCAGTAAATACAAGATAACCTGATATAAATATGTTGATTATGATGTATTTCGATTTCAACGTCTCCACTGCTGTTGCATTTTTTCCTTTCCACACTAATAATTCACTCATCAAAAGTTAACACGGCATTTTCTAATATACAATATCACAGTTAAAATAATCTAAGAATGAAATTCACGGAGACTCAGAAGACTTCAAAAGAGGGTCACTTAGTTCGACGTCAAATTGTCAAAGAAATTCAAGTTTAAAATGTATAAATATTAATATTTTGACATTAAAACATACTTTTACTTTCGAATAATTAAAACGAAAGTAAACAATTCTTAAAATTTTGTAGATTACTGCAGGGTACTATTCGCAGCTGTTCTTTAAGTTTAAAAATGCTATTCTTAAAATTATATCGAATATTACGTTCGTTATTTATTAAATTAAGTACACCTAGTGGCAGTGACCTTTGATTTATGAAATATAATTAACATTATTATATTTTTATAAAGAGGAAGGCTATTTTATTGTTTTCAGCGGTAAAATTTACTGCCAATACTTCAGTCAAATACTTGTAACATAGGACCTGAGCAAAGATACATTTTAAAGCTACAGCTGAGAACACCACGTTGCATTCAAATATCGGCAAAAAAAAAAGAAAGAAAGAACCTAGTTTTTTTTTCACACAAAAGGGGCGATGTAGAATTTATGCTGGGGGCAACCTAACTCTCCTGGACCTCCATGGGGGGTGGTGAGTCGTAAAACTGGAAATTGCCGCTTTCCTTACAGCTAAAAAGTATTGCCTGCTTGTTCTTGAAACTTTGCGACTGGATGGGGGGTCTGTGCCTTTTGGTCCTGGGGACATATGCACCATTCACTCTGTGTTTCCATTGTATGGCAGCCATTCCTTTTCATTGACCAAAGAATCCACTGTGAATCGTAGAGCGAGACGATAGACATTGTCAGATTAGTTGCAATTGGAACAAGCCAGCGTTTACTTAGGATTTCGGAACTAAAACTGGCGCAAATATGTGAAGTGGATGGCGGATTGAAAAATAAAGTGTGTTGCTGAAAACTTTCGATTCCGAGATGTACGTTATTAACGATTTAAAAAAAAATCCATGAAAGCCAGAAATACTCTTTAGTTGTCCAGCTGAAAGTACTGATCATCGGAATGCATTTGGGGTAGCGTTCAAGATACTACAGCATGGTGAGCTTTTTTTATTATTATTCTCCTCAAAATATAGCCTTTCTTCTTCTTTTTTTTATTCCTATAATACGAACAAAGTTAATTAAAAAAAATTAACTTATCTTCTTTCTACTATGGTTTAGGTTTATGCAGTAAGTAGTTCGGATAGTACTAAAATATCAAAACATATAAAACTCATACTTATTGATTTTGGACCAGAATAATTTTTAAAAATTCAACCTGACATACTAGCCGTGTTTATAATTCCTATACAAAGTACTACTATTCATCACCAATGCATATAAATAACATAAAATATTATAGGCATTTACTCTCAAACGTTTACTAAACAATTTACAATTTGGTTTAATACTTGATTTTTGACGTGAAACACCTTTAAAATGACCTAGTACTGGGACTATCAGGATTGAACACCATATATATTACTCTTTAGGATTATCCATTCCAACACTTCCATTTCGTAAAAAATATAACTATATTTACATAAATTTGTTCTTGTTCTATAAGAAATTTGCCGCCAATGCGTGCAAAATAAGGTAATGATGCGAAGCGTGTACGGAGCGTGGATGGGAAACACTGCGTCAGGCGAAATAGTTTGTTTAACTTCATTTTACTGGATATGTTCTTGTTGGCGACTCTTTCGTATTTTTTATAATATTTGCTAAAACGACGTGAATCTTTCTGAAAGTGCTACAACAACAGCCACATCGAATTTTTTTAGGATGAAATAATTTTATATGCACAATTTACGTCGAGGATACTAGCCCCCCCGCCGGGGAAAGTCAGCCCCCCCGTCGGGCAATTCCTGGCGCCACCACTGTCAGAAATAGGTAGTTTTAAAAAGCAATTGAATAGTAATCGGGCGAAAGTTATTAAAATACGTTAAATGGGATTGCTTTATAAAAGCAATATGAGGAAATGCGTAAAAATATTTTTTTCAGTAAATTGTTTGTTGCACACCAGTGTGAGTTTCGAATTCAAATACTAATAATAAAAAAATATTTTTCCGAAATATAGGGGGATGTTTTAAAAGCAACGTGGATTCCCGAAATTTAGTAGGATTGCTTTTTTAAAACAATGGGGATAAGTTAGTGCGTAAAAAGGTTCTTTTCCTTAAATTGTTTGTTGCACACTTTGTATGTATGAGGTTTTTTTTTATAGTGTGAAGTTTCGAATTCAAATACTAAAACAAGAAATTTCCGAAATTTAAGGGGATTGCTTTTTTTAAAAACAATGTGGATAGAAATTGCCTAAAAAGGTTTATTTTTAATTGTTTGTTGCACATAGGTTTTTTTCCAGTGTGAGTTTCGAATTCAAACATAAAACAAGAAATTTCCGAAATTTAAGTGATTGCTTTTTAAAAGAAATGTGTAAGGAGATGTGCCTAAAAAGGTTCTCCTTTTAAGTAAACTATTTGTTGCACACATTGCATGTATGAGCAATGTGTGCAACAAATAATTTTTCCAATTGTTTTCTAATTTTCCAAAATGAAAGCATTATTTGCGATACGTTCCCTATTTTTTTAAAATGAAAACGTAATTACTTCCAATATACGTTTCCTAATTTTCAAAATGAAAACGTTATATTAAATAATTATTTATATATTTCAGATTATATGTGAGTTAATTTTATTATTAATATATAAATTTGTAAATTAAACAAAGTAAATTTCCCTCTCACCCAATAAACACAAATAAAAAAAAAGACCGAACTAACAAGTTGTATGATCAGTGGCGTAGTAAACTTGCTATTTTCAGGGGGGGCTGAACATTTTCTTCATGTAAAAGATGTAATTTTTTTTAGTTAAAATAGTAGGGAGTTGATCCATCAAAAAATAATAATCGTTTTTGTTGAACACCTTTAGAACAATAAGTAATCATAAAATTGTATTGTAAGCTGAAATATAAATTTATAAATGTACAGATTTTTAAATTAGTGGTTGTTTGAAGGAATTTATTTCAATTTAAATTTCGTTAACATAATATAATTTTCTAAATAATAAGAAAATTCATTTGCGTAATCTGTTTAGAAAATAAAGTATAAATCTGATGGTTTCATATTTAAGAAAATAATCATTCTGAAACAAAATCTCATTTAATAATTTTTTACCGAACAAATTGACTATTTTTTTCCTTTTTAGTCTTTTTAAAAAATAGTCGAAATTAAAAAATGCTAATCTTTTTACTCTAATAAGTACAAAAATTATTCATCTGTCAAATACAATATGTGAGACGATTGGTTTAGGAAATATATTTTGGAAAAAAAGCCATAAAATAGTAAAATGTTTTAAAGGCAAACAGACGCAATCTGTTTGCTGCTCTTTAGGAAGTGACGTTTGGAGTGACGTCACTTCCTAAATACCGGCAAATTATGCAGGGACGTGTAAACGGGTGAAAAGTTTTCCCCTATTACCCGGGTAAATACCGGTTCGTTTTGTTGGACGTGTAAACGGGGCTTTATATAGATTTAAAATTGACATATTAAGTAATACCGATAACTAATATCTAAATAAGGTTCGTTTATCAACGGAAACCTCGCTAACAGAGGAAGATATGCAAACTGCTACGCCTGACTCCGCGTATGTTCCACGTCCGCTCTCCGTACGTGCTTTGCTTTCGTTCAAGATTTTACACGAATCCTCGCCACATTTCCTTTTATAACAATCGTGCTTCATTTTACTATGTTACAGTATCAGAATGTATCGCCTTAAAGAATAGCTGGTTTTAAAACTGTTTCACATCAAAACCACATTTTATTTTTCAACTCAAGATTCTTCAAAACGTTTAAATCAATGACATTTCATTTCGAGGTTTTAAAATACTATTTAAATATTTTCATGTTTTTGTGTCTGCATCAAAACAGTTAAATGCAAGAAATCTAAATGAAAAAACAAATAAATGAAATTAATTAATAAATAAAAAAATAATCTGAACAAATAATTTAGTAAAATTCACAACTTAATAAACGAAGGAATTGTTTTAAGTAGACGAACTAAACAAGTAAATATACGATAGAAAAAAGCTCAAAGTTTTTTAAATATGAAACTTTAGATCATCGGTTGGACCAAATTTATGTCAAACGTGCTATTTTTAGAAAGTTATAGTGTCGGAATTGGTTATCCTAAAAGCGTAAAATGGTGTTTCTATCATGACTACTATGTCCCTACACACACCCTTTATAGATGGTTTTAAAGACGTTTTATGACAAAACTCCATTTTATTTAGGTCGTGAGACTTCAAATCGTTTAAACACATTGAAAACTCGAATAGAAATGTTAAAATAATATCTTAATTTTTTCGCATCTGCATAAAAATAGTTAAATGCTTCAAATATATAAATAAGTAATAAAATGAAATAATTTAATTGATAAATAAATGAAATAATTTTATTGATAAATAAATGAAATAAGTAAATGGAACACAAATATTTAAGTGAAACAGACAATTTCATAAAAATAAATGAATAAACTAAATAAAAATTCTAAAATAATAGCACAACAAACACCACGATATATTTTAAAGTCAAATTGATACGAAAAGAACAATATTCCCTCTTTAAATAAAAAAAGAAAATAGTACTATATTGATAGTAAATGGTAATTGGCTATCAAAATATAGAATAAAATATCGATAGCCAATCACTATTGAGCTCGCTTCGAGATGTGTTCCATTTTCCCGAAATGAGTGGGAAACGCAATTATTCAATTTGCTCGCTTTAACCCGAGCGAATTTGCTCGTGATAAGGCGAGCACCTTGTAGTGTGGTGCTGAAAATCGTCGAAACGCGAGCGACGCGGCACTTGCCGAATACCGAGCGACCCATCCACACATGCGTCTTTAGGCGAATATTGAAGGTTTCGTTGCTCGGGATTCGGCGAATACCGCATATGTGGCGCCGGCTTAAAAGTCGATAATAAAACCTTGTTACTACACATTGTAAACATATGTCTTTTATTATTATGTACCGCAGTTTTAGACCAACACTTTACTTTTCGAAGCGTGAATTAAACTAGGGGATCCCAAGTAACCACACAGAAGATCATCACTCAACCCTGAGGACATATCACTCCTGTGTTGCAATAAATAGACGCGGCGTACTTTGTTATACTGACTGAACACATGTGTAAAACATTGTTAACACAGGTGAACATAAAAAAATCGGTGTTGTATACCGTCTCTGACTTGCATAATGAAGAATTTTGCAAGTGAATATAAAGATATTTAAAGACTACCGGTATAAAACAGAAAAATATGAGATATAATTACTCAAACTGAAAAGGCTAATTATCATCCCAACAAATAAAGAACCAGCACCTTCTGCAAATATCTTATAGGTTGCAGTCGCAGAAAATCTGAACTAAGATGCTCAATATATTTAATTTAAAAAAGGTATACATTTTAGGTTATTGATAAAATAGAGTAGAATATCGATTGTGTTAATACAATTAATTTTAAAAGGACAGTATTAAAATACATGAAAGAAATCATCATATTTAAAAAAAAGATTTTAGGCAATGTCATATTTATTGAGAACGTACTTATTAAACGACAGGTGGGCTTGATTCCGAAAAGGTGAATGCGATTGTTTTAAGAAGTACAGGTTAAATAATTCATATATAATCAGCATTTTACTATATTCCATACAAATTATTTCATATATATTATGCTTATATAATAGTTCAATTTTATTTACAGATGCTTTTAACAAACTTAAGGGCAAAAAACTGTCGAATCTATGCGGTTTCTTGAATTTTCAAGCTAATTATAAATTTAATACCTACTTAACCTATCTGTCTAACGCCGGGAGGCTTCATTCGATCCCCGTATGGAATTTACCGTCTTTAGCATTCATTGAGTGAAGGATTACACTTAATTCTAGAATTCCGAATTAAAACAAATACAAAATTGACTTAAAATGAAAAAGTAAAGTGATAACGTATAAAATATTTTGTTTGCTTTATTAGAAATAAAGAAAAAAAAGTAAATTCTATTCTTAAAGTGTTAAAAATGCTAAGTAACAATTTTCCCAAGTACTTGGTGTTATATGCTTTGTAATAGCATTTATTATCAATTCTTTACTGTATTTACATGTATTTTTTTAAGGTAAATTTGAAATTAGAAGATAATCTGTTTTCGGATATTTATTGTGCTTTTTACAAAATTAGGTTCCGCCGCGTCTTATAACTACAGCACAAAAGCTTCTAACATTATACGTGTAGTAAATACTCTATGTATTATATCTCAAGACACTAAAAAATTATTCCATTTCTTTCTTAGGTGAAGAATTATCGTTCAGTTAAACTCAAAAACTCAATATCATTGACAAATTAACACGTGCTCTCGTTTGACCTCGTGTTAACCTTGAAACGTGTCGAAGTTGAAATACTAATGTAAGAAAAAGAACAATCTGATAATTGTCACCTGTTCTTAAGAATGAACGGGAACAACATGTTCTTGATTTCCAAAGAAGCTTTTATATTGCTAATATGTTCTCTTTAACCTATTCTTTCATTAACGACTGTCCAATTGTGATCTGTTAGAAATAATTTTTTTATTATTATTTATATTTGTTACAAAAACTCTTTCTATTGTATTTAAAGTGAGGAATCTGGTGTGAGCGATATTTAAAAAAAAATACTTTTATCTCATAATTTAAATTTAGAATTCTTTGGAAAACTCGAAATGAAGTATGATTTAACAGACGCAGGAATCGTCTCTTGAATAGAGAATGCCATTGGAATGGCAAACATTGATTTTGTTGTTGTTATTATTACTATTACACCCTTTTATTTAACTCACTTTGTATTGTGAGCTTGTAGCTCAATTTAAGCTCTATTCCAAAATTCGAAACTTGACTTAAATACGTAAAACAATAATTAACCATATAATTATTAATTTTTATTAATACTGAATTTTATTTGAAATTGTAAACTCTGTTCGGCGACAAAATAAACCGATATCGAAGACTTGCTGCACGTTACTAGGGAACCAGTGGTGAGCTATTTGAGTGACCCCTGTCGGGACGCGAATCCACGAGCTCGACCTATTGTTCCAAAGTCCCGCGGGCTACTGACTATGCTACAACGGCACGTTCTAGTTTAATTTTGAGATTTTTTTAAAAAAATATTTTTTTTATGCACTAATTTTTTTAAACAAACGTTTAAAAAACGCTGCTTCGGAAAATTATCTTCCTTTTGATACCTCACTTGTGGTGCAAGAGGGAGGTGTAAACGGGATCTCTATTACAGACATAATTATAACTAGCTGTTTGGCCCCGCGTTGCTGGGGAACGCTTAAAGGCATATACATTTGCATTCAGACATATACAGCCGTCGTCGGGATTCGAACCGGCGACCCACGTTTCGAAAGTCCCATGTGATACTGATTACATTGGAAACGTTAAGCACCTTGGAAATATATTTTTAAAGATTTTTTTTATGCAATAATTCTTTTAAATGCATTTTTTAAACAAACCGTTGGTATCTATGCTACTGCTTCTGGAAATGTTCTTCCTTTAGCTCCCAAAAGTGTTCGTACACTTACACATTTTAAAGAAATACTACTCTATTAATTATAAAAAATTATATTTCAGAATGGGAATTTTTAAATAAATTATATAAATTGTTCTTAACAAAACTACACAAAATATTTTAAAAACTTAGTAAAACTTTTTTTTAGGAAAATCAATAATTAAAAAGTAACAAAAAAAATATATCACAAAAGTCTTTTTGTACTTTAAAAAAAATCTCTACACATTAATAAATATTGCAGTATTTCGGTAAATTAGTACTTTGTAGGATATCCTGTAACATTCACAACAGCTTTTAAACGTCTGGGCATAGATTTCATTATTTATTTATTTTGTAATTTCTGCATCAATTTCCTCTATTCTTCGATTATTATTCTACGAACACTTTTGGGTGCCACTGTATGTATGACAATTACGTCACTAACAAGTTGAATATCTTTCAACATAGGCCTTCTTTCATATCAATATTGACGGGGTTGTCCGCAATTAAAAACATTTTTAATCTGTAAAAATGCCTAGTTTTTTGGTACAACCTCTAACGCTGCTAGGTTGATCGAATTATTTTGTTAACAGAGGATTATAGCAAATAGTTCAATTACCCAACAGGAAACAAGTGCGTTACCTTTTCATTTAATTTAAGTTAAAAATTGGGAGAAAAAAAATAATTAATATTTATTATATTACTTTAACTTTTACACTAATATAAATTAAATAACTATTATATTCCTTTTAAACATCGTGTAAAAGTACGTTTTTGAAAATCTACGCTTGCATATGTGTGTTCCATACAATTGCGGTATATTTTGGTACCTTCTCAACAACCGTTGAGAAGGTACACAAAAAAAAATTCTATTAAATTTTAGTATCATTCAAACATTTTTATATTCGGCTAGACTGAAACTCGGAAGACTGATGACTTGGCTAGACTCTGTCTGTTAATTTTTGTTGTTGAAAACTTTAAAATAAACTAAATGTTTGTTTAAAAAAAATTTAATAAAAAACATATTTATAAGCAGTTTAAGAAAAAAAGCAAAAACGGGCAACAACTGTTCTTATAAAAGAACGTAAATAGAACGTCTAGTAGAACGAAGAATTATAAACATCGACGCAAGCGATTAATTGCAGCTGCATCAGAGAGCGGGAAAATGCAAGCTCTGTGATTGGCGGTAGGCAATGGATAAAGAAATGCCTAATTACAAAATTCACCTGCTGTTTTACATTGTAAATAAAATATTAAGAGGAGCGTGGTTTTCAGATTTGGAGAGTTATCCTACTTTTAGGTATTTTTATCCAGTGGCTCCCAGTCTTTTGATGACCACGGACCACTGAATATTTGACAATACACGGACAATTTAGATACTGAATACAATTTTTACATTATATATTTTTAATAATAAATAATACGCTATAAATAACTTTCTCTGTGAATATATTTATAAATAAAACGCACCGTTTTTACTCAAATTGACTTCTTAATTGCGGTAAAATTTTCATTTACCGAAGATGCGTGTCTGTGTTGAATTTCAAATAACCAATGTGATATTTATAGTTGGCAGCTCGCTCATGAATTTTTAAAAATTTTAATTCTCATGGTAGTTTAAAAAACGAGAGTAGAAGTAGAAGTAAGATCCTTCAAAACAGTAACAAATAGAAGAATACACTATGAGCCGTCTAGTTTCGAAAAACCAGATAGACTCATATTTTTCGAAAAATCTTTTTTAATTATTATATACCTTTTCTTGAAAGTTTTCAATGCACTACATCCAGAGGGGGCGGCTTAAAGACCAAGTGGTCGCTTGGGGCGCCAGATAAAAAAGGGCGTCAAATATTGGGGGGTATTGTTCGTATACGATATACGAAGGTGTGTTAAAATAAATGGTAAAATAAATGTGTATAAACAAAACTATATATATATAAGTAAACATATTATTAAGTAACCAATTTAAATTTAACTAGAAAAAATAATTTTTAAACTTCTAAATAAAATTTTAATTAAAGTTAAATATTCTGTCTTATAGCAGCTTCAGAAAAATAGGAAGAGTATTGTACCATTTAGCTACTTTATACTTACTGTTTTGCTTTACAGCACTGCAGTATAATAATGACACAACAAATAATTACTTACTATGTTTGTTTTCCCAAATATGCATATCAACCCTTGACATACAATCCCTCATATTCAAGACGTTGTCCGAAATTTATCTCTGAAAAAGAAGTCCAGACAGTAAAAATGAAAGTAATTTTTTTTCAATGTATAAGGCTAAAAAGTTCATAAATCATGGAATGTGGGGAAAAAAGACTGTAGTTTTATATAAAAGCTTTTTTTGCTGCTTTTGTTTTACCTGGGAAAAAAAGGTATGATTGTTGAGATGACTTTTATATCTCTCTGAGAACTTAAAATATTACCTACAGAATTCATTTACAAATTCATACCAGAGCCTATTCTAATGAGCAGTCGTGGCGACAAACAGGAAAATAAAATAGAGTTCATAATATTTATTTGATACAAAATCTTGTTTCCTTATATCGATTAAAAAATTATCAGGACATTTCAATTTTCTGTTTAATGTTAGCGAATAAGTTATCTTTTATCCAAATAAAAGTAAGGTATTACTTTTAAAGGTCATTAAAAATTAAAATCTTTAAAAAAGTTTAATTTGGAATTTTTGGATAAATGGGTCCACTTACGATTTCGAATTTAGAAAAAAATCTTCTTATCTATGTTTTCGAATGTAAAACGAAATCTTTGAAATAGTTTATAGTTTCAAAGTTATATTTAACATTAATTTTATTTTTTACTTTACTGTCGGATATGTTTGTTTCTAGTTTTTGATCAATGGTCAGATGACGAACGCATGATCTGTGCTGGTAACCAATTTTTTGGTATTGTTCTAATTAACGGTCTCAGATTGCAGTTAAATAGTCGCCAAGCGAAAGTTTGTCGCCGTATTGATTGTGACTATTGAAAACGGTGCCACTTCCGAAATAAAATGTTAAAAACAGTCGTAAATATGATTTATGATCGGTTGGCTGAAAAATGTCTTTACAAAAATGTAAAATTAAAAAAAAAAATGGTGTGTTAAAGTAGTAAGGAGTTGAAGTACCAAAAAAATTATATTATTCATTTTTACATTTAAATTTGGCAAATATCCTTGGCATGAACCATTATGTTTATTGTGTATTAAAAAATGAATTAATGTTTGAAATTGTATTCGTTTTTATTTTAACAGTTTTAGAACATAAAATAACCAGGAAAATTTTAATAGTGATTTCAATATTGGAGCTATCCAAATTTGTACTAATTGAAACTGTTTCATAACGCTGACAATGTATATAAAAATATGTTCGTATTGTACTTTAAAATATGACTTTATAAACACAATACCCTCTCATTAGCAAATAGTTTTAATATTTTGTTCGCCGCTATATTTGTAACTAAATAAACTTCATTTATCTAATTTAACAAAAGAAACAAAATATTTTACAATAAAAGTTCGTACTAATTCGCTACATTGAAATTTAATTTATTATATGTAATTTGTATTTTATTCAAGATTAAAATGAGCTTTGACTTGTTTCTATGCATAACATTCTTGTTATGCATAGTTATTGATATGATAGTGTATTGCAATAAACAATATTTTAATTAGAGTCACTGTCAATTGATTAGCATAATTACAAAAGCCTATTTCATTAGGAAAGATAGTTGTCCGTTCCGTCGTCCTGTGTCGTCCCTGTTCAGTCCTTCATTCGCATCTGCGAGACATGTACTTCAATTCTACCGTCAGGCGTTGACTACTAACAGTTCTACAGGAGGTTAAAGGGGCTTCGCCCCTATGGTACTCCCAGTGGCGGATTTAGCAGGCGGCAAATGGACAGTTGCCGCCTGGGCCCCCTTGCCTTAAGTTCATTTGGGGGCCCCCTTGACTCCAGAAATGAAAAAAGAACAGGAAAATAAATAATTCTTCAATTTTTTTGCATATTTTATTAAATATTTCACAGTTTTTTTCTGTATGGCTTCTCTTAACCTTTCTCATACGAATAGATAAGAGCCCTTCTTCAACTGACCGGGGCCCACTACTTTTTGCAGGACCCGGTTACCGAAAAGTCCTGTGGAGACAGCTCTTAACTTCATATTTCATAGAAGCCCTCACATCATATACAAGCAAACGCGGGGCCCTGCGTCTGGCGCCTTAGCAGACGCAGGGTCCTGTAGCAGCGGGAGACCATAAACTATAATATAGATTTAAGATTTATAATATTTTTACTAGATTTTAAGATCTAAATAAAAATTAAATAATAACAAATTATTTTAGAATTAAAAAAAAAAAGGTAGTTTTTTCTTGTTGGAGCGTTGCCCCCACCCCTAATTGTGGTCATGATCCCAAATATACTATAAAACCATTTAACTTCTCTAACGTGGTGTGCAAAATATTTACCTAAAACCTGTGTTAAAATCATCGCTTATGCCTTATTGCGTCGTTTAATCTGTTTGAAAGTTAGGAGGAGTTTACACATACAGAAATAAAAAGATTTGGAACATTCAGTTACTTTTTAATACTTTTCCCACATTTTCTGTAATGCGTTTTTTTCTTCAAGTTATAAATTGGGCGCTGTCTCTTTAGATAATTTACAGCGCGTAATGAAACAATTGGTTAATCGTTTAAAATTTTTATCTGTATTTATCGATATCGCCGATTTTGCGTTATATCGCTCGGGGCCCAAGCAAATCTTGGAGTTAAAGACATTAAAAAGTTAAATATATAAACTGACATCTCGTACTACACAACCTAGGGAAGTATTTCCTTTAAAGCTCATATGAACAGTACATTAAATGAAATCCCAAAGAGCAAAAATAGATAAAAGTTTGACTTAGAATTTAACATTTATTTTTAAATATTTCATTGAAGATTTCAGTTTAGTAAGAATAATTTTGGCGATCTTAAAATGTTTGGGTCCCTAACAATGGGCTTTGTGGGCCTGTGTTGAAATTGTTTGTTTAAAAACTTAAGCTACAAAAATTTTTTGGTTGTCTGTACTATATATTATATGTATGAAAACATTTCTTGTAAATAAATGAGACACCTGTTCTTAAATGTCTAAGCTCAATTTAAAAAAAAAAAAGGTAAGGGGTTATTTTTATCATTTAGTGGTTGCGCGACCTTGTTCATTAAGTTAATCGCTTACGCGTAGGAGGAGGGGGGGGGCTTGAGCCCACCCAAGAAATATTTTGAAGGGGCTCAGCCCCCACAATATTATACTATTTGCCTTTTCTATTAAAAAACAAATAAACTTAATTAAAATACAAATCGTAGAGAATTCCTACAAAGAGGCCTTCGAAAGGAAGCGCTCCTTATTTTTTCTAAACGTGTTTTAAAGTGGAGAGTTGAGGGGGGGGGGGGGGGAGATTTTGCTTTGAAAGGTACAGGAGGAGAAGGAGTTCCTTTCTCAACTGATTTCAATCGAAGACAACTTGTACATTAGTCAAATGACCCTATTCTTCATATAACAGCCGTGCGCCTTTTGAAAAATGCCTACACCAGGTGTTAGTCGATCAACCATATCGGAAGCTAGCGCATCAAGACATCATCTGGCAAGGGCCACCAAAGCACTGACCAAAGCTGGGAATTCGTCACCATTTGTTTGTAATTTACTGGCTCCCTTTGGACAGTCGATTTTAGGTGATTGATGTTCCCCTTCATTGTGAATGACCCATGTAAGGACCAGGGTAAGGACGGCTTAAAACTTGCCCCTATAGGGGCCGAAGTTGAAAGGAAAGTTAGCCTGTGGGGGTCGGGCGGAAGTAGATGTACGCAGGAATTCTTATCTTAAAGTATTAGCAAATCAGTGCTTCGAAAGTCCGAGGGGTGAAAAAAGGTGGGACGAGTGTCCACATCCACTGACAATTTTCAATTTTCCGACCCTCACAACCAAAAGTAGCTCTTTACATGTTTGTAAAAACGATTTTTCATAAAGTTCTTCTTTTTTTAAAAAGGAACAAATTAATTATACTAATTAAGTAAGTAAACCTTTCTATTTTATTAAAACGTGAAAAAAAAATAAACAACAACGATTTGACATAAAAAAAGCTTTTATTTATGATTTTAGCTAAATATATTTAAAATGTTTCTGTTTTTAAAATAGATTTTTAAGTTTTGTTTTTAATTAATAAAATTCTGTATTTCACGGCGATAAAGGGCACAGCATAATGCCACACATGTCGCAGAAAGATGGTTTGAAAAGGCTGAAAATAATCAATTAAATTATACATAGATTCCTGTTGTTTTAAAAATGAAGTTGTAGAAAACTAGTAAGTAAATGCAATATTCATAAAAATATATATGTTTTGCTTAATTCCGAATGATTTTTCGTGGGAAGAATGAGGAAGGAATCCAATCTAAACCTTTTATAGTGAATATTATATTTTATGTATTTTAAATGCAATTAAATGTAACATGCTGTTGTAGAAATTTTACAATTTAATTCTTGTGTTAAATTGATAAAAAAAATCCATTTGAAAAATATGTTAATTCAATTAGTAAAACGTTTTTACAAATTGCGGCCCGAAATAATGGTATTATAAATAGAATAATTTTCTTTTGCAAATTAACTTAATCATACTTTTTTATTATTCATTTCTCTTGGGAAAATATAATTTCAAACTAAGAGTTAAAGCTCAACCTTTAGGGTATGAGTTTACTAAATAAAACTGAAAAAGGGAATTTCTAATAAAATAAATAATTATTTTACTGAAGATGTATATTAGTTTCTTTTATTTCAAAATTTTGTTTATTAGTCGACAATTTTTAGAAATTTTTTCGTTTTATTATTAAAGAATACCGTCGTTCCACTATGGTTAACGATACTCGAAACAATTTTAGTAATCTAAATATTAAAAGATCATTTGCACATAAAATTAAGCCCGAATCTACTACAATAGAAATTTTGCTGAACAAAAAGCAAGGCGAGGTATCAGTATTAATTGTCTAACAAATGCTGTAAATTTTGTGTATAAATATTAGAAAATATATTCTTAGAGAGAGTTTATTTATTGCGTACCGCTATTTTTCCTTTTTTTATACATCCCCTTTCCCCATGTCGCATCACACTAATTTTTTAGTTTTTTTAAAAAAACTTTTATTCCGGGTATTTTATCAAATATCCCATTGAAAAGATAGTGATTTTTATTAAAAAAATTAACTTATATCAAAGTTTTAAAAGGAATTTTAAAAAATGTCTACAGTTTTTCTACGTCACATAAACACTGAGACCTCCATCCTCATGTTACAATACAATTCCACGATAGAACCCCCCCCCCCCCCCCCCTCAAGGGTGCCTGAAGTAAATTGAAAACTGGGCCCCTCGAAAGTTTTGCCGCCTGGGCCCTTTCTCTTAAATCCGCCACTGGGTACTCCACACGCTTCGCTAAACTTATAGGAAAGATAGTATGATTTTTAATGGATTTTTAGAATAAAGAAATATTTACTTACTTGCAAAACAGTAAAATATGCTGATAGAAAAAATCTCCTACATTTGTTTGTACTAAAAATATGCTTCCAAATTTGCCGTCTTTATTCTGAATATAGGATGTTTTTTTGTCGCTGTAGTCCCCTACGGCTTAGGCCTTTCGCGGCAATGTAGTTGTAGTGTATGGTCCATTCTAAAATCTGTATAAAACTTACTCCACAAGCATACAATGCCAATGCCCACGTTACAATGAAGGATTCATCTATCAACCAAACTGGCTGTCCAAGGGTCAATAATTACGAAAAGATTAGGACAACCTGCTAGGACGAAGCGAAGTAGATTATATATTACAATTCCCAGAAAAGCCGTTCTTTGTGGCTCTTGACATTTGTATTGAGACGTGTTTGCTACAATTTCGACGCACGGATACATTTTCAAACGAATTATTCTTTCTACTGGTGGCAGAACGATTACAAGTGCTGCTTCCTTTGGAAAATAGGACATTTGACTAATGATATATACAAATCGTCTTTGAAAGGAAACTTGAAATAGGTTTGCAAGCGATTTCATTGTCAAAGCTACAACTCATTGTCCTCCTGTTCCTTTAAAAACGAACCACCCTCCCATCAAGCGCACTTCAAACGCGTTTAGGAATAAACAAGGGGTGAATCTGGCGCTTCTTTTCCAAGGCCGGTCTTTATTTTCTGTTCCTACGATTGGTTTTTATGCAACTTATTTTTTAAAAAAAGGGAGATTTTTTTTTTTAAATATTAGGGGGGGGGGGGGGGGCTTTAGCACCCCCAGCCCTCGTACTTCCTACGCCTATGACAAGTGGCCTCCGTATAGTGGATAAAGGCATCAGCTGGGAATCAATGTCGTCCAGAACATACACAAAAATATCGGCGTGTATATGGGACTGGTGCACAATAAATCTGATCGGAGTCCAAAGTCCCGTCGTCTATTGAAGGCGTTGGGTGCCAGTTCAGGTGTAGTTTGTTTCTTAGAAGGCTTTATCTTTTGGTTGGTAGATACGATTTACATCAGCATTGTTGTTTGGTAAAAACAATGTTTTTCTCTCAGAGTGTTAACAGAAATAGCCGCTTCTGAAATTATCTCGTGAGTTTACATGAACCAACATGTCAAGGGAGTGATTACGTAATTAAAAGACAAGCAATATTGTACATATATATATATATATATATATATATCAATTATGGCGTAAAAATGTAGAAATGAAGTAATTTGTATCAAAACTGCTGATTTCTTATATAAGATACATGATACACGACAAAGTATTTTGGTTTGTAGACTATTGACAGTCTACAAAATCAAATAAATTAAGGCTAGTAGGTAAAATGTAGTAAGTCAAAAACCGTCTGAATGACATCTCGAAATTACACCCTATCTAAAAAGAGACATTAGAAAAAATTAAAAATAGCCACATATTCAGTATTTGTATTCTACCGGTTCTGTTCAATATGCCAATTTACGCTTTTAAAAAAAAAAACAATTTTTTTTCAAATAGTTTGACCAACTCTTTTTTTAAATATAATACTTGGCATTCTTTTTTATCAATTAAGTTTTTTTAATGCAATTGGTTACTTTATTTAATTTGTCTGATCTTAAAACGTTTAAAATATACCAAAAACTAAACCTATTCAAACAATTCAAATTGAAAACACTCAGAAACAAAACCCGCACTTTCTAATCCTTCCAAAAGTCACCCATATAGCACAAAACATCTCAGAGAGCTCCTCTGGCGCACCCAGTTTTCCCAAATTCCTTCTACAACAAAGATGACTTGTTGAGGAGCTCATCGGGAAGGGGGTTTAATGAAGTCTTGGAGTCAGTTCTCCAGGATGTTCTTTGGAGGAAAGTCAAATAGGAGCCCTTCTACCGATGATCCTCCCATGGAAGAGAACTTATGGTTGTTTGTTAGACCGTCGACAAAAGGGGCATGTGTCAATAAAAATTTATATCAGTATAAAGTATAATAAGTATAAAGTATTATAAGTATAAAGTATAATAAATATAAAGTATTATAAGTATAAAGTATAATAAATATAAAGTAATAAAATTAATTTATTTAAAAAATAACAATTAAAACAAATATTATATGTAAAATTAATGTAATATAAAATAAAAATACTAAATAAATATAACAATATATATATATATATATATATATATATATATATATATATATATATATATATATATATATATATATATATATATATATAATATTTTTTTTAAAAACATATTATAAGAAAAAAAAATTATAAAACATATTTTATAAAATAATAATAAAAAAAGATATATAATATAAAAATATAAAATAAATATTTAAATTAAGAAAATTTATATTATAAAATAAATAATTAAAATAAAAAAATATATAAAAATATTTTTAATTAAATTACGAATAATTAATTGAATATAATACAAAATAAATATTACACATTTCCTTCCATACAATATCAAATCAACCTGCAGAATAACCGCCGTAGCCTAGCGGATAGCGCGCTTGTCTTTTAATCGAGAGTACCAAGGACAAATTACAAAGGTCACTTGTGCTCAATGTTTGTTTTAATTTCCTATATTCCTACTAGTAAACTTCTTGAATACTTTTACAATAAAATAAAAATAAAAATATATACTTATTATAAAATGAAAATAATCAATTTAAAAATAAATAAATAAATAATCCGAAAAAAATAAAATATATAAAAAGCAATATAAAATATCAAATAATAATATATAAAAAGTAATGTAAAATCTTATATATATTTCTCTTACGCGGTGATCGAAAAACGCATTATTTCTATATGTGGAATGGCAACACGAAACTTTTGTTTACATCAACAATCGCGGTCGCCATTGAATGGCCGCGCTATTTAAAAATGAATTTTAGGATTGCCTAGCCATTTTGATGTCTCGATATTTTAATGTTTTTCGAAGAATGAGTTGAAGCTGTGCTACTGCAGTGTATAAGAAAGCGTATTCGATGATCCAGCGAAAGCTATGTCAGGCGAACTTTTGTTTACAAAATCAACAATCGTGGCGCCATTCAATCGCCGCGGTATTTGAACATGAATTTTAGGATTGCCTAGCCATTTTGATGTCTCGATATTTTAATGTTTTTCGCAGAATGAGTTGAGCAAGAAAGCTTCTTCGCAGATCTAGCGAAAGCGTAGATGATAGCTATTTGTAGAAGTTGATAATTTCGGGTGCATGACGGAAGTTAGCGAATTTTGTGTGGCCTTTTTCGGGAAAGGTAGAAGTTGATAATTTCGGGTGCATGACGGAAGTTAGCGAATTTTGTGGGGCCTTTTTCGGGAAAGTTCGCCTGCCACATTTATTAAAGGATTTGTTATCTGACAATACAGGCAAAGGAAAAAAACTATCGTCAACATGGTTTCTCCCTTATATGCAACTGAACAGAAAAGGACTGAAACAACTAATCGACGTATGGATAAAAATAGTGGATGTTTCTGCAGCATTATGGATAAATTAGATGTTTTATTGAGAGAAGTAAATCCATTTGCTGAATCATATCTTCAAATGCACCAATTAGCCAAAAGTAATCCTACGGCAGACGTAATTTTAGTTTTTTTGGAAATTCCAACGACGGTACAATGCATCTATACTATAGGTGAATATTGCCAAAGATATCGCCTATGAATCAGTGCCCAAATCCTATGGTATATCCCCTACTTTTTCTCGAGGAGAATTCGGTTGGCCGAGCAAGTGGAAGAAAGGCGCACTGCCAAACGTATTCAAATTACACAATTGCAGTATTACGCTTAGGCTGGCAGTGCGAGAGGAATTTAGTATTTTGCGGAAAACTCTTTCAGTAATACATTGTTGATGCCTACGTGAAAACAGAAGATTCCCGTTTAAATTATTGCACCTAAACCAAGAGAACTTGAGAATTGAGCTGTACCAAGGTCTTTTGGATGCTTTACTGAAGTATGTAATAGTTTTCAGCAAGCGTGTAGAGAGCTTGGATTTCTGGATGGTGCTCAACATTTTCATGATACATTAAGCGAGGCATCACACATAAGAATGCCACGTCATTTACGAATGCCCTTTGTTGTTATTTGTGGGTTTGGAGAAGTAGAAGGTATACCTTCACTATGGACACAGCATTGCAATGTTCTTTGTGAAGATTTTGTGCACCAGTACTCGCAAGAAACTGGAGTACAAAATGCCTCTTCTGAAATTAATGAACAAAAAGAAGCTGAAGGTCGACTCAACATTGAAAAGCTCAATGCTGAACAGAAAATTGTTCTTACAATGGTTCCAAGTGCTGTGTATGAAAAGAAGACGTCTAAACTTTTTTTTTAAATGGGCCAGCAGGAACAGGAAAGACTTTTGTGTATTCTACTTTATTGCATATAAAATGGGGCCAGGGGAAAGGAGACCAAGCAACACATGTTGCATCTACTGGAATTGCTGCTACATTGTTAAGTGGAGGACGAACTGCTCATATAACTTTTAAGATAACCCTTATCTTGAAGCAACATTAACCTGTAATTTAAAACCCAATACACCTGAAGCACGAATATTCAAATTAATTATTTGGGATGAGGCACCTATGTATATGCCTTTTTGGCTGTTGACAGACTTTTGCAAGATTTGACTCATTGCTCTGAGCCATTTGGTGGAAAAGTTGTGCTCTTAGGCGGAAATTTTCGTCAAGTGTTACCTGTAATTCCTAGAAGTTCCTGTGTTTTGACAATTGCTAGCTGCTTGAAAAAGCATGCTTTGTGGACTGAATTTCATGTTTTGTATCTGAAAATATGCGTGCTCTTCTTCATGAAAGGGAGTTTGCAAAATGGTTGTTCAGTTATCTAGCAATACAAGATCCAATTAAATAACTGTATGATGATCTTGATTTTTTAACAGATTGATTTTCCATCGGACAACAATATGCCTTTTTCGTTCAGAACAAAATAATTTCCAATCCGTTTAGCTTTTTCTATGACTGTTAATAAGACACAAGGCCAAACATTCAACGAAATCTGTTTAGTTTTATCCAAACCTGTAATTAGTCGTGGGCGATTGTATGTTGGTCTTTCAACAGTGCGATCATTTAACCGTGTTTCAATAATAGCTACACATTCAGAGACATACAATTGTGTGTTTAAAGGTTCTAACGTAAGTAATTTTCTGTTTAAACTATAAAATTGAAAATTTAGGGAAACTTTACGAATTTCTATGTAGTATCTGCCAACAGCAATGTTTATATGTAGTTTTTAATTATATTTCATTTTAAATGTTGCATTTCAAACAAACAGTTATGTCATTAGAAATTGTAATTGATCAACAAAGCATTCACAAGTCAGTTTAATCATGTTTTTTGTTTACATTCTTATTATACCTTTGAAAAAAATTTCAGCTTTCTGAGTTTCAAATTTGATTTATATTACCAAAAATGTTTTTTTGCTAGGACACATTATTATTGTGTCCCACCTTATAGCGAGCGAAGCGAGAATTGGTTTGCGAAGCAAACCAAAGAGGATTGCATAGCAATCCTCCGGGGGTTGGCGGAGCGTCAGCGGAGCAGGGGGCAGAGCCCCCTAGTATGAATTAATAAATTAAAAATGAAATATAAACAAGAATATAAAAACAATAACATCAAAAAAATTCTTAAAATAACAATATATATATATAAATCAGATAAAAATTTATTTAATATAAAAATGAAAACAAATTATTTAATGTAAAATAAAAATATATTAATAAATTTTATTTTTCATTATAATAAATAACATTTCATTTTCAATAACTAAAAATTTATAATAGGCAAATTAAAAATTAAAATTTCAAAATAGGTCAAATGTAAAACATCTTTTCATACTAATAATTTTAAAGTTATTTGCATATACTTCCTTATTGAAATTTTTTTTTGAAAATAGAACTTATTTAAAATAAACAAATAAATAAATAAATCCTTTAGCAATTTACTTGCTCTTGTAAAAAACTAATATGTCAATAAAAAATATAATTTTTCTGGGTGATCATTAAATATAATTTTTCTGGGTGATCATTAAATATAATTTTTCTGGGTGATCATTAAATATATATATTTTAACAATAGTTATTATTTTTACATTCCTAGATATTGGGATAATATAGTTCACATGACATAAAAAAAAGTTTTTATTTTTCAAAGTATTTTTTTCCATAAAAATATAATTTTTATAAATAGAAATAAGCCGGTCTTTGAAATCAAAAATGATGTGTAAATTAATTATTTAATTCCGAAAATACTTTTCGTTTTACTACATATTCATAGATGGCAGCACGTTTCTAAAATTATAAAATTCGAATTGGGATTTGTGAAAGTTATAAATACAAATACAAATATTAACAACCAACAACAGGCTCAAGGCCCAACAAGGTTGGTCCCTCTAGTACCTCTTAACTATCCCCCAATGCATATCTAACTTCTTCTTAAAGTCCGTTACTCCTTTACAATTAACATGTCCTTATCAGTCAAGTGAAATTGTACAGTTGTTTTGGGTTGGTTGCAGGGCCTATCTTAGCAGTAGCAGGGCCAAATGCGAACCAAATGTTTATTTTTTAGAACTCACCCCCCAGCCCCATTTGAGGTTTTATATTATATTAATCCAACTTCCGAAAAGGTAACACCCTCTCCATAAAAACTTTTTAAAAAAATTTGCGAAATTTGCATTTTAGTGGATTATAAATTCGATTAAAAGAACTTATATGGAATAAATCTATCTATTACGTCCTTTCTGTTACGGTAAAAAACATTCGTAAAATCTCTGAACGTCAGATTACTTGATCGGTGATAGAATATTTCTTATATATGAATAAACACAAATGTAAAAATAAAATGCAAAATGTATTTTTAAAAACATTAATTCATTTTCCGCCATAATATTTTATTTAATATTTTTTTTTGTTGGCCACGGGGCCACTCAAAAGCGCGGCGCCCTGTGCGGTGGCACATGTCGTATACCTCTAAGGGCGGCCATCAGGCACGTAGGTAAGGGGGTGGTTCAGGGGGTTCAAACCCCTCCCATTGAAAGTCAAGAGAAAAAAATTTTAAACGAATTCTGTAAAAATTTCAATTTCTCATATACTATTTCTTGTTGAGTATTATCATGGAAAACCTGGTATTTTCCGGAGTCTTACCTCGGAAAATAGTTTTCAAAAGGCGTCAAAAACATGTTTTGAGGTTATTTTTATCTCAAACTAAGCCTAACGTGATGCCATCGTGTTTCATTATTTAATTTCGGCTATAAAGGGAAAATATCGTTAAACTGGGCCGTATAAACAAGATGCTCCAAACGTATATTATTCTAAACAAGGGTTCTTAAAATTTAATTTTGTTCTAATTTGTTTATTCTTATTTCTCTAATTAATTTCCTATTTAGCAGTGATATTTACTCATTTTAAAAATAGGTAATGACTGATATTGGTAACGATTCCATAAAAACTAAATGATGTTGCTGTTTCGATATTTATCTGCCAATGTACTTAATGTACAATGTACTGCTGTGTACTTAAATCAAAATTAATAAGTTTTTTAAAAAACGGGGGTGAGGGAGAATTTTGAATTTTTGGGGGGAATGGGGGGTTGAACCCTTCCCATGAAAAATCTATACCTACTTGCCTGGCGGCCATTGCTGATGGTTTAATTTACGTCGCGCTAGAGATGCATAATAGGCTGGATTCCCACATACCTGACATACAGTAGCGGCTCGTCCACTACGGCAAGTACAGCCGGGCTGCACCTAAATTCAGTGTTTTAAAACTAAAATCAGATATTTTACTAATTTTCTTAAATGAAAATTAGAATTGAAAATTAAATTTCTACGGTAGTAAACAAATTTTCCGATAAATAGCAAGCCTGTTATCGTAATGTACAATTCAGGAGGGGGAAAAACTCCATTCAATCAAAACTGCAGCCAAAAAGCGAAATTTTAAATCGGCTGTATCGTTGCCATGGCAACCTCTACGTAGTATGGAGATTCCTCCCCATGCTAATGCACTGCATTTGTGAGAAGGTATAGCCGAAATGAATTTTCTTGTTTTAGCTGCACTTGAGATTCGATTTGCTGATTAGCTCGTCCGTGAAACGCTGGGATGGGTGGATGAAACGATAACTTACGAGAATATCTCCAAAACGGAAATGGTTTTCGTGGTAAATTTATTGTGTGCTGTTGTTTCAGGACATGGTCCTGCTGTTGTTTTGTTATTTAAGTTAATATTAAAATTGACAGATTCGCATGTTTAAAAGAAAGGAGGATTGCTTTAATTTAAAAAAAATAAGTGTTTTCTATTTTTTTCGCATGTTACCATTTCGTAAAAATTGAAAGGAAACTTTGATTTGAGTAGTAAATAATAAAGAATTTCCGTTCATGTATGGGGTGTAGAATATATTGGGGGGGGGGGGGGGGATTTCACATGATTTTGGCTGCACTAACGTTTTCGACCACGGACCGCCACTGCTGACATAGGCACGAGGAAGTAATCGTGAGGAAACCATTGTCATTGCAAAAAATTCGCTAATTTCGATGTCATTGATTCACATATATTATAGCAATAATTGATATATTGGGGGTGTTTATATTTTACTCTTCCTTTTCTTACACATTTCAACAGTTGATCCCGAGTATCGCTCGGGGACTTCAATCTTCCATATTGACCATCCCGAGCCTCACCCGGGCCAAGGCTAGACTATTAGAGGAGGGTAAACGGAGGGTTATCAAGTTCAGCCTTGCCCCGGGCATATATCATTTTGAATTTGTTGTGTACAGCGCCAGATGGCGCTACCAGTATCGACGATTGAACAATGTACACGGGCTTCTCCCTATAACGTCCCTCCAACCCTAAGCGCCACCTACAGGCAGAACTTCCACGGGCGTTCGCCTATCCCTCCACTTGGAGGGTAGGTAGAAACTGGCGCTTTATCGCCGTTACGGCTCATTTATCGCAATTGAAGAAATGAAAGTACGCGTGAAACCGTAAGGCAAGAAATGGCGCTTTATCACCGTTTTGGCTAAATTTTGAGGAGATAACGTAAAAAATAATGAAACTAAAAACGACTAACGACCCAGAAAAAGCTGATTAAAAGTATTCAAATTATGTTTTAAAAAATAGCCATAAAGTAACGCCGAGAATAGATCTTTCGACTATATCAATTTGAAATTAATTATGATTTTTTTAACTATAAATTTAGTTTCTGAAATTAATAAATTTCTGTATTCAAACCTGTATTTCTGCAAAAAAAAATGTAAATTAAAAAAAAATTGTCATTTTTTAGAATGTTCTTCTTTATAAATACTACAAGTTTTAAAGTGGCAAATCGATGCCTTATTTCTCAGATGCGTTAAGTGCAATTTTCATAAACTTTAGTTTAATTGCTTTTATAAATCTTCACGTTGTAATAAATATATAACATATAATCTTGATATATGAAAAACAATAATTTTAAGTGTTACAAACCCTTGGTTGTCTTTTTCTTATCATAAAGCTACAAACTTTCAAATGGCTGTTCTGAAAAATGAATGTGCACTCAGGCAACGGAATCCTCATTTTTTAAAACTTTGATTATGTTAATGTATATTGATAGTTTTAAATATTTTACGCTATATCCCTGGGTATCAGAATTAAAACCCATACAAAATTATTTTTAATCAAAACTTAAACATTGTCACTTAAGTTAACTCACATTATATTGCTTTTCAAGTGCTTTTAATATAAATAAAAGAGTTAGTGTATTAGGTAAGATTCCGATATATATTACAATGTTTACATTATTGAATAAAAACCTATGAAAAACTACTAAATTTTACCCTGCATGTAAAATAATATACTTTTATATAGGAAATACATTTTATTATGTAATATATTATTCTTTTTTGTTTGAAAAACTATAAATATATTTACAGACTATTTTATTTTCATAAAAACGTTTAAATGAATAAATGTTCCAATAATTATATAGTCCAGGAATTTACACATAGTTGTTGATTATTAAAGTACTAGCAGAAAAGACCGTTCTACGCATGGAAAGAAAATAAATACAATATTTATAAGCAAAAGAAAAATATTTTTTATTTTCTCGCTCGTCAGAGGGACTCAAAGAAGTAAAAGTTCAAATTTTTAACGAAATTATATTAGCAAGGTCCTGAAATAAATGGAAAACTTCATAATACGAAGAAGATGGCAATAAAACAAAATGAACATCGATACGGTATTGCCGTTGATTAACATTCGAATTTTAAACTATAACATCCCAAAGATATAAAAATGAACAAATAATAATTATTCTAAGTAACTTGTATTAGACACATATGATAACAATAGCCTTTTAAATTTCTTAAGTTATCGAAAGTATAAAAATAAAAACGGAAAATTTTTAAAGGTTCCACGTAAAGAATTTTAGATTTTCATATATTTTTTTGTTTGTACCGTAAAACCATATGTGCATACGAAATTTTACGACTCTAATGTTCCGTAAAGAAAAAGAAGTATTCGAAACTAACGTCGAATAAGAGGATTTTCAAACCATAAAAACGTTCGATACGAACAAAAAAAGAAGATTAATTTTCCTATTTAAAGTAAAAGCAATAACATGACCAAATTTCATCTTACTGGGTATACAAGAAGTTGAACAATTAGTGATGACTGAATGGATGAGTAGTCAACGGCTTCGCATTTGAATATAGAGAAATTTATTTCTCAATAACATGCATTAGACAATATCTTTCTAATACAGTAATCTCTCAATAACATTAATATATATATGAACAAAAACCTGTAAACTTCTTAAATTGGTAAAGGTATAAAAATGAAAAGGGAAAACAAATGTAAAAAATGCCGCATGCAAAATTCTGGATTTCCTTTTTTTTTTGTATCGTAAACCCTATCAGAATGACGATACCACTATTCTAAGGCAATAAAAAGTGTCTGAAACAAATGTTCCATGAAAGAAACCGATTTCAATTTTAAAGGTTCCACGTAAAAAAAATTAATTTACCAATTTTTTCCTTTGTTTTTATATAAATACCCATCAATATTCTGAATCTTACGACGCTAAGTTATTCGGAGGTGTCTAAAACAAATATTTAGTAAAAAAAATAGCAACTTATTTTTAGAGGTTCCACGTGCAAAATTCAAGATCATATTTTTTTCTTTGTATGTATGAGAATACTCTCTCTGTATGCACAATTTCACGATTCTGGGACCCTTAAAAATTTTCTATCCGAACAAAAACAGTTAACGTTTCCTATTTAAAATATAAGGAACAACTTTGCCAAATTTTATCTTTCTGTGTGTACCAGTAAGTTAAAGTTGTACCACATTTGTTCCACATTTTTAGTTCAACATAACTTTTTTACAGTTTCAAATAATGGAATCAGGTATTCAATAAACGAAAATTACAGGTGGAAAGTTTAAAAATCATATTCAAAATAAATGATAGTTGTAAATTAATAAAAAATATAAATATGTGAATCATGTTTAATTTACTTTTATTTACAAAAACACATAAAAGTATTTTTTTTAATTTATCTGTCGATTCCACTGCGCGAAACTTTGTAAGCAATTGCAGGAGCATAAAACCGAAGTTTGTTAAAAATATTTTTCTCATTCACTAGGTACTAATTTTTAAAGTCAAATGTCCTTTGGTACGACTGTGTCTTTGATTAGATCTCATCTATACCTCTACTATGCTAAAATTTAAGTTATACACAAATATTTTACGAAAATGTATGTCATAAATAAAATATACCAGTTGTTTTCCAATGTAGAGCCTAAAATTATCTTAAATTCCAGTCACCTACCGGAGTTATGTAGTTTGTTCTATTTATATTAATACTTCTTTATTCGTTATAGAAACAAGATTATTATTAATTTAATGCATCAAGTTTCTCAACTTCTTATACACTACACATTATTTTGATTGTACTTCCACTTATTTTATTTAAATTCTTTCGACAATTTCTGTCAACATACCAGTTGCATAATAATTTATGTAACACCGTCTTTATTAACATCGACTTCGTTCTTAAAATAACTTTTGCAAGCGTCAGACGAGCTTGAAATAGATGCACCGCTCTAACGTTGTTTCGCGGCTCGTGTGTTCGTTACACGTATTTTTTTCGTTACAGTCTTGTTTTCATTAAAATTCAATTCCCCATATATGCACCTTTTAACCTAGATCTGATTTTAAAGACGTTACAAGTCGCAAACACACGTACAAACAAACAAAAAATTAGCCAATCCTTTTACAAAATCCTACATGTGCGACTGTGGATATCAATATTTCTTTAGTTTTGGATCTAAATTCTAATAACGTTATACATAAATTCTTCTTCGTATATTTAAATGTAGTTTGTGGAATTGCATTTTTTGTTTATATGTTTTTAAAGTATTTTTGGCACAAATGTAGTTGATGATATGATTAACATTCATTAGCAAATTATATGCATTTCATCCAAATAGAACGAGTTTTTTCAACATGTAATTGTTCATTTTTTTTGTTGTTGTTGTTTATTTACTAAAAACATTGACCTTACAAATTTTAAGTTTTTTAAGGATATAATAGAATTTCTCATCTTGATTTTTTATACGTGATGTATAATGAAAAAAAGATTCTAATATATCATTTACTCTATAATTATCACTTTGTTCAAATTCAGGTGATAAAAGCAAAATGTTGTTAACAAATTTTTGACAAGTATGTATTCGTATGCAATTTATACACGCACCCCACAGGACAATACAGACCATCCGCTGCCAGAGAGGCTAGTCTCATTGTTGACGGAAAGAAGGCACACGTGTTTGTAATGAATGCAATGCGAGCTTTTTTCGGAGCGTCAAAGCAGTGGTCATAGGGGGGTGCGCTAATGATAGCCAATGGCAAATTTACATCCTGTCCTGCTGTTGATGGGGGACTAAAATGTGTCACTCTTCTTGAAAGAAAGTCGTGTACTGTTCATAAGGGGCCGTCCACAAATTATCTTATGCTTGGAGGGGGGGGGGGGGGAGGTTCAGGAAGCTGTGACAACATACATCGGATTAAAAATATTGCAAATCAGTAGTAAACCGAAACAAAAACAATTTCAGAAAAATACACTATTTAGCTTCCAGTTTAAATCGATTATGAAGTGATATTTTATACAAATGTACCGAGATATAATTTCGCACAGTTGGAAAACACGTGAATTCGCAATGGATAAAAATAAAGGTTTTTCAAACTTTATTTCAATCTTATAGGAGATCCTTGGTCCTGTGACGGAGGGGTGAGGGGGTTAGGTGAATTAGGACACTTTATGACATAGGGGGCGGGAAGGTGTCAAAAATGTGGGAAAAGGTGTGACATCAGATATGGACAGCTCCTAACCTAATTTTTCTTTAATTTTATGCTTTACATTTACCAAAACAGTGAATAATAGGTCCAAATGAAGTCTGCTTATTTGTGTTGTTGTGTATCAATGTGCTCATATATTGCATAAAGATAGTGACTATCATGAGGATTTCTGCAAAAAATGAATTTTATCAAAGTTTTTGAAATAAATTTCAGCTTTTTTTCTCTACAAAAAATTTGAGATGTCACGCAACCACTGAGACCCCTTCTCTCATATCGCGACATTATCCCGTGAAAACCTGGCTTCCTGGTACGAGAATAAGATTAACAGCGCTTAAAACTATTGACGAGATGCCGCGTATTACACAACTCAAACAAAAAGAAAAGCATGGCCTTAGCGCCAATTTTCAGACTCGCGACAAAAATAGAAGAATCGCAACATAAAATATTCGCGACAAGGAGTAACGTAAGTTAGAAATTGAATATAAATCCATGCAGGATAGAAAATATATTCCATTTTTTTGCGTTATGCAATATATGGACGACCTCTCTCACGATTCCGCCAAATTTACTGTTGTCAAATTTACTTACATCCCGATATGGATATGAATGGATTATTGAAGAATATGTTCGTAAATGTATTATTTCAAATTTGCATAGGAATTATTGGCTGTATAAATATCAATTATTCCCGCATATAACTGAACAAGAAGTATAACTCGAGAAATGACATATTTTTAAATTTTTAATGTTTTTACAGTTTTTTGATTTACTTGAATTTCTTTAGTTTGGCCATTATATTACCATGCATAATGGGAGAGGTTTGAACTCGCTGAACCCTTACCTATTTGCTTGGTACAATACTAATGGAATTCATTAATAAAAATATTAGGATTTTTGGGGCACGGGTTACCCTAATGAATTTAAGTATTTCGTAGTATTTAAATCTAATGAAGATAACTTCGTAAATTTGATAAAAAGTAATCCTATATATTATTTCCACAGCAGAAAACCGTTTTACGCGAGTATCTTAACTAGTAAGTGTCAAAAGAACTAACGAATTCGATAACGTTCGTGACATAAATATTTAAAAAATGCGTTCAAAAGAATAATTGCGTAAAGAAACATCTTAAGTTTTTTTCTCCAAAATCTAGCTAGAACGTACCTTTGAGCGTAGTATTTAGCGCACGAGACTTCGTAACAATAGCTCACTGGTTCGAGTCTCAACGGGGGCCACTAAATTTGGCGTCGCGGATTCACCAGCAATGCGAAACCGAACAGCTATTTAATATTATTTAGACTACTCAATAAATAAAATTTGTCAATTTTTAATCAGCATATTAATGATATAAGTTTTTAGATATTTAAAAAAATGTTTTTCTCTTGAATGTCTTTTTGTTTGGTCCCTTCCGAATCTAAATTATGGCTATGTCACTGGTCCCCAGCATGTAAACCATGCAGCTAGTAATATATATATATTTATTTTACGCAAATAAATTGACCTTATACTATTTTTTATTGGTATTTATATTTTTAATTTAAATTCGTAAAAGTATACTAACATTAAATATTTTTCTGCTGATTCAAATGCGTTTAATATTGTCTATCAAATCTTAAATTGGGCTTATAAGACTAGGACAACATATTATTTTCTTTGTTGTTGTTCATTAGCAGTTTCTTTTTGTCTATTTACATTTTCAAATTCGTAATGCGACACTATACAATCAATACATTTTTTGAACGAAGTATGGAATCTTGTATTGATTTCTTGACTGTTATACACCGATTAAAACTTATATAGTACTAAAGCGGTTGGTGTAGTATTATTGTTTGGGGGGGGGGGGGGGGGGGGGGGCTGCGCTGAAGTTGAACATTTTGAATAATGGCATAATAAATAAAGTCATGTATTATGCCATTGTTCTAAAACGTTAACTTGCTATTTTTATTTTATTTCACAATTTAATTTGAAATTAATTATTCTATTTCAGAGCCGCATTAAGCAGTAGCTGGGCCAAGTCCGAATCTTACCTCGATGACCCTATTGTCAAGCGTGTTAAATCTTTCTATATCACCCGATTTGCAAATTAAACCGCACCCCTCCTAAATTAAAAAAAAATCGATATATTTTCAAGAAAAAGTTTAATTTAAAAAAGGAATAAGTGTGTGAATTTTTTTCAAATACTTTTCAAAAAAATATTTCGCAAGTAACAAAAATAGTGTTTCAGAAAATATTTTTTGACATAACAAAAATAGTGTTTCAGAAAATATTTTTTGACATAACAAAAATAGTGTTTCAGAAAATATTTTTTTACATAACAAAAATAGTGTTTCAGAAAATATTTTTTGACATAACAAAAATAGTGTTTCAGAAAATATTTTTTGACATAACAAAAATAGTGTTTCAGAAAATATTTTTTGACATATCAAAAATAAATAAATAAAAAAAAACATCAAACATTTTCAAATTTTAATTAAAAAAGTTAATTTTTATTTTTTGCTTTGCAAACATATGAATTAAAAAAAATAAAATAATGTAAGCTAATAAAAAAAAGAAACGTTAAATGTGATCCATACTTCTTAAGAAGTTAACGAAGGAAAAAAATGTTTATACCTTCACTCAAGTATCTTAAAAATAAAATCTATTGATACAAATCCTCCAAAAATTCAAAAGAAGGAAATTCTCCAATATACCAAATAATATTTATTTATAAAGGAAATACAATATACGTATTCGGAGCGCGCCAAATACATGCGTAATTGAAGATTCAAATTTCGCCAAAACCGGCCAAAGCATTGTGTTAACGTAACCAATAACCCTAAGCCTCCTAATCTTCCCAAGTTTCTTAAAAGAAATTAAATATTTATTAAGATGGTAATTTACTTAAAAAATTCATCGAACAAATTTTGTTTTCTACATTAGTTATCACCAAAGTAAAAAAAAATATAAAATATACTATTTCCCATAGAATAACAACGTTAAAAAATAAATTTATAAAAGTACACCAAGCGGGATCGAACCCGGGTCTACTGCATGAGGCTTAAACACTTTACCACTACACCACCCGATCTACGGACAATTATGCATTGTTAACAAACTGTTTAAAACATCCTAAAGTGCGCCAAGTAAATCGCATAAGAAGAAACCGAAGTGCGCCAAACCAAACCAACCGTTCCTACAACCCCATCCTTCAGGGTCTTTCCCTCCCCGTCACTCCTTGTCAGGGTAGTTCCGATCCTGCCTGTAGGTGTCGCTTTTGGTTGGAGGGACGTTATGGGGAGAAGCTTCTCAATGTACCAACGACTGATGTGTGGTGTTCCGAATGTGATAGACATCTGGACGATTACAAAATCTGACCAGTCAATATAGAACTCTTTTGTTATTTATTCAAAACAGGGGGTTCAAAAAGTCATCAAATTCGGATTTTGAAATGTTATTTTTCAAAATTTAACAAAAAACAAATATACAATTTTGGGTCACCTTGCACGTAAAAAAAGCTTGTGGTCTGTTAAGTGTTTAACTATTTTATAATATGTGTTCCATTAAATGCTTTTCGTACCGTTTTTTATTTTTGGATTGCACTATAAAAGACACATAGTGTATTTACAAACCATTACGACTCTGAGTTAAAAGATAATAAGTAGTAAATTCTCAAAAATATTGTTGAAAGGACATTGTTATTGTTCTCAATATCCTTTACAAACTAAAAAAAGTAAACTACCACTGTTATTTTAGGTTAATATTCATATATTAATGGGTAAACACAATGCGCAAAAGTTGCGAAATACTAAACTTCTTTTCTGGAATGATACCCGTTACTTGGGTGTCTTTGAAATGCTTAACGTTAGTAATTATTAAATGGAGACATGAGTAAAAAGATGATAAGAGAAAAGGGTATAGTTGCTTTAATATTTAAAAAAAAGTAGCGTTATTGTTCCTGTCGCAGAACATTTGCAAATCTTGAATGTGGTCCACATAGTTTGTTTCTTAGAAGACTTTATATTTTGGTTGGTAGTTACGATTTTCATCAGCATTGTTGTTTGAGAAAAACAATGTTTTTCTCTCAGACTGAAAACAGAAATAGCTGCTTCTGAAATTATCTCGGAAGTTTATATGAACCAACATGTCAAGTGAGTGATTACGTAATTAAAAAACAAGCATATATATATATATATATATATATATATATATTGCTTGTCTTTTAATTACGTAATCACTCCCTTGACATGTTGGCTCTTGTAAACTCACGAGATAATTTCAGAAGCAGCTATTTCTGTTTTTACTCTGAGAGAAAAACATTGTTTTTACCAAACAACAATGCTGATGTAAATCGTATCTACCAACCAAAAGATAAAGCCTTCTAAGAAACAAACTACACCTGAACTGGCACCCAACGCCTTCAATAGACGACGGGACTTTGGACTCCGATCAGATTTATCGTGCACCAGTCCCATATACACGCCGATAATTTTGTGGATGTTCTGGACGACATTGATTCCCAGCTGATGCCTTTATCCACTATACGGAGGTCTCTTGTCATAGGAAATGAAAAATCTCAGGAAAACACATAAATAAACAAACATACCTAATGAAACAAACTCTTTATTAAGCTTTGTATACTATACAAACTGTCCATTTGACATGGGTCAAAAGTTCTCCTCTGCCGGGTGCCTTTTTAATGATTGAATTAAATTCTTAGTGAACACCTAATCATGAAGGTATGGGGGACCACCAGATGGCGATACAGAGAAGTGGCTTGGAAACAGCTTTGATAATAATGTTGAATAATTCTAATTTAGTTTTTACGCACTCCTTGTAGACATCCAGTTTTCTTATAAATAAAAAAATGATGCTTTTAAAAGACTTCTGACAAAGGTAACAAAAGGAAACTCAGCTGATACTTGTTGCATTCTTGAGAACTAAATGTAAAAAAGGGGAGACATATCGTTTTTTCTCAGAATCGTGGCGAGACTTGATCTTTTTTACCATAAAATAACGCATTAGTGTCTCTATTATACGAACTCATCAAAACATAAAAATTGCAAAGCTGTTTACGAGCCACTTCTCTGTATCGCCATCTGGTGGTTCCCATACCTTCATGATTAGGTGTTCACTAAGAATTTAATTCAATCATTAAAAAGGCACTCGGAAGGAGAGAACTTTTGACCCATGGCAAACGGACAGTTTGTATAGTATACAAAGCTTAATAAAGAGTTTGTTCCATTATGTATGTTTGTCAGTGGCGGCTCGCCCACTACAGCAAGTACAGCCGGGCTGCACCTAAATTCATTAGTGTATTTCAAAACTAAATTCAGATATTTTACTAATTTTCTTAAATGAAGATTAGAATTGAAAATGAAATTTCTACGGTAATAAACAAAATCACCGATAAATAGCAAGCATGTTACCGTAATGCACAATTCAGGAGGGGAAAAACTCCATTCAATAAAAACTGCAGCTAAAAAGCGAAATTCGAAAACGGCTGCATCGTTGCCATGGCAACCTTACGTAGTATGACTTCCCCAGCACGCTAAAATGGAGGATGTGACGACTCAAACGTAGCACAAAAGGATTTTTTCAAATTAGCTGTACTAGGGATTTCGAATAAATGATTGGTTCACTGCTGAATCGGCGAGGCGGGGTGGAGGAAAACGATAATTTCGAAGAATCTCTCCAAACGGAAATAGTTTTCGATAAGTTTGCACGTGTGTTGTTGTTTCCTTACTTAAATTAATATTAAAATTGACCGATTCCCAAGTTTGATAGGAGGATTGATTTAATTTTCAAAAAATAAGTAAGTGTTTTCTATTATTTTTACATGTTATCTTTCATAAAAGTTGAAAGGAAACTTTGATTTGAGCTTGAGTAATAAATTTAAAAAAATGTCCGTTCGTGTAAGGTTGTGAAAAAGGCGAAGGGGGGGGGGGGGGGTTACATGTTTTCGGCTGTACTAACATTTTTGACCACGGGCCGCCACTGATGTTTGTTGATTTATGTGTTTTCCTGAGATTTTTCATTGAGGAAAATTTAGGCTTTAAGATGTTTAATTGTAAAAAGGGGTCACGTTCATAAGAAACTTGTTTGTCTACATGGTGTTCGTGGTTGTTCTTAAACAATAAAAATTTCAGTCCTACCTCAGGGCTTCATTATACGTATTCCACAGACACTACAGTTAATTTTTTTTTACTAAAAAGCTAAAATTGTACAAGACATGTTTTTTTTTCTCTCCTGAAAACTTAATAAAAATTTGGCATGGTACCTTTTTAAATTTAGCTATTCAAATAACGTTTGTAAATAAAGAGTTGAGCAATGTGTGCAATCATCATCCGATTCATATTGTTTAAAGACTTGTCTGGAACTTCTGCGCTACTAATAAACAAGTGCAGAAAAAAAAATATTGTCGAGCTGTAGCTATTCTAAGTATTTAATTTTACTTGTAAACGTCCATGTATTAAATTTCTATTTGGGAATAATCGTTCAGATGTAGGATGATGACTTCTTATGTACGATAATTTGCAAAAATTAATAATATACGGGAATTTGATTTCTTTAATTTGAATGTTCTTTCTAACAGTATTAAAAAAGCATATTTCCCTGAATCTCTTTTTATGCTTCCCCCCCCCCCCCCAACCTCTCCCGTTATTTCTTTTGAAAGAAATTTTAAGATATAGTTGCATTTAGACTTATAGATTTATGCTGTTATATATTTACAATAAAAATATTTTTTTTATGATGTTCTAAAGGTACGTTGCAGTTTCTTAACAGGAGGATATTTTTTTGATTTTTGATTTATTTATAAGCTTTTATTAAAATCATAAACTTTTAATATAATTATATCTTCTATTTGTTCTGTTATTTCTTGATTTCTTGCATTTAAGTCATACAAGACAAGCATTTATTCTGAGACATTTGTCCCAATTCTGTGAATTTTCCAATTTTTTACATGAGATGTTTATTTTGAAATATCAGTAATCACCTTTTTTTTTCATATTGCGATTATTTCAAAAGCCACTGTTTTTATCCTAAAAATTATCCTCTGTCATAACAACATTAGTGATTAGGCGAAAGCCGTACCTACTAACCAAAAGGAAAAGTCTTATAAGGAACAGACTGTAGGAATATTAAAGGTACTTACCAAATGTTTAAAAAAAAAGAGGCATTACTATCGTTTCACTACTTTGCTTCCTAAAAAACTAAATTATAGTAATTCGAGACACCCAAGAACTGGTCACCTTCTTTGAACGCCCTAAAAAGACATCTCTTGACTGTGGAGAAGACGAATGGATATTTAATATATGAATGCTTGTCTAAATTAAGAAAGTGGTATCTTTTTTATAGTTGTTGTATTCAAAATCTCTCAAACTATTTTTGAGAAATTGCTGTGTTGAATTTAAGGGTCTCAAATGATTATAAATAGAGTATTATTTTAAAAATCAACCCTAAAATTACAAAAGGTACAAAATACGTTTAATGAAACACATATTACAATTTTTTTAAAAATAAAGTTAAATTTTTAAGGCAAAGCAGAATGAGAAATTCTACATGGAAATAAGTTAAAATTATTATAACAAAAAAAAAATTCCAATTTTTATATTTAAGTTTCAATTTTTTAATTGTTACCTGTGACTTGAAATAAGAACAACCAATGGTGCATTGGTTTAGCATTGGACATTGGCTGTTCTTGTTCCAAGCAATATAAATGATTTATCCGTCATAACATTGGGCCTCCGTGGTCGAGAGGATTAAGGCGTCAGCTGGGAATCCGAGGGTTCTCGGTTCGAACCTATGCGACGGACTAGACTAAAAATAGAAACAATATTGATATTGCCATCGGAGGGTTGCCAACTTCGCTACCAAATTACTAGAAGGTCTCCCAGAAAATCCACAAAAAATTAACGACGTGTATACGGGACTGGTACACGATAAATCTGATCGGGGTCCAAAGTCCCGACGTCTATTGAAGGCGTTGGGTGCCAAGTTCAGGTGTTTCCTCGTCATCTGACCATGGTTCAAAAATACGAGACATCGTTCCCGGGTCTTTCTCTTCGAGATAGGCCCCGAACCGTCCCCAATAGCCCACTGTTTAGCTCTAGTGAGACGTTAATTAACAAAACCAAACAAAACCGTCATAACATTAGTTCACGTAACTTCTTTTAGCTGTGTTAAATATTAAGAGAGGCAGCATCTTTACAGAACATGCTTTATTAAAATTATGTTCATAAATATTAAAATCAGTATAATTTTGACAAAGAAAGGTCTAAAAAATATTTTATTGAACACTTTGTTATGAACTTTAAATTGGCTATATTGCTTTAAAAATATAAATCCAGTGGTGAATTAAGGACAAAGTTCAGGTTTGGAACACATATAATTTTTTTTTCCGGTTCTGGCTATTTTCTTTGTATTACGGATTGGTTCGGCTGAATCTATGCCACACTAGAGCTACACAATGGGTTATTGCCGACGGTTCGGGATCTATCCCAAAGTAAAGTATTGGGAACAATACCTCTTAATTTTGAACTATGGCCAGATGTGATGAGGTACTAGTATCCTACTCCCCAAACTTCCATACCACGACCAACATGAGGTAGTTTTGGACCACGACCAATTAACAGTACATCATCACAAATCATAAAATTAAGGACACGCAGGAATCATAAAAGCAAACTTTAGTGCAACTAGTGCATAAGTGTTTTTTTGATAGACATAGAAACAAATCGAAGTGGGTTAACATGTTTGCTTAAAAGGAGGTCCTCTCGTTTTTTAATAAACAAATGAGAAAGTTTAGTTAGTTGTTCGATTCAATTAACGTCGCAGTAATGCCGACCATCGGGCTATTGCAGACAGTTCGGAATCAATCCAGAAAGCAAGTAAGATTACTACAGAAATTTACATATATTTCTTTAAGAAAAGTATTACATAAATGAAGTTTTAAAATAAATTGAACGCGTATGTATTATATAAAAAAAAACGCTATTAAAATTTTTTATAAATGTGATTTTAATAAAATAGATTTTAGTTAAATAACTGTTTGAATTTTATTCAAGTTTGATTGCAAATATTAGTGGTCGTTCTGAAACCTGGCTTATCCAAATGCATTGTTTGTTTGATAACTTTTCTTTTCATTTGCTATATTGTATTGGGTTATTGCAACTGAAAGGGTCGTTTCTATGCGGCATAGGAAACACAAATATAACAAGAAACAAATATATTTATTAACCCGACGTAATCTTCAAAACCAGTACAGTGTTGACAATGAATAATGGCCAGTTTGTTATTTTTGGAAGCGAAAAATTTAGCTTCTTTGACGCGATAATCTGTTGTACTGCCAGAAAGATTGCTTCATCATCGGTAAACCATTTCTACTGATATATATCTTCCCGGTCACGCCCCACAAAAGTAGCTTGACTGGATAAACAAACGTGCATTGTAGTGTACAAATTCCAGGATAACGGAAAATGTTATATAGTATTCTTTTATTATATGCATTATTCATATAAAAACTCTTCGAATCCTAAGAATGGGTCATTTTAAAATAGTTTAGCTATAATCATACTCAGATGAAGTGACATCGTCTGTTACAGAAGACGATGGGAAAGGAGATGGCGGTAAAATGGTAGTGACCATAACATTTCCTGTTTTCCCCGATATATCATTCAGTAATCCAAAGCAGACTGACTGGTTTCCGCTGTCTTTACTCAACTGCTTAGAAATAGTGTCTCCATCATCATCCACGCAAAAGCACTGATCCTTGTGGAAGCACTGAAAGAGTTTGTAGTTTCCCCAGCCTTCGCACCGCATTGTTGGATACTGAGAATTGGAGTCTGCACCTTTAGTATCTCGAGCGCAATCTGAAAAAATAAGGATTTTCAATGGAGATTGAATTTATTTTCAAAGTAGAAGTAATTGGGGAGTTTAGTTCCACTTGTAATGTCCCTGTTAGTTATTTTCTACATTTCAATAGAATTATTATTATTTTGAATATTACTAGTTTGGAAACTGTACGGATATCGAGATATAAGTCTAAAATATGATATCGTTCTTACACTCTGGACGATCTGAGGAATACCATTGAAGCAGGAGGTCGAGTAGAAATTATAAGTAAACTAATGAACTGTGTCCTGATATTTGCGGATAACAGAGATGTTCAAAAGCTTGACAAGTGAAGGTTATAGGAATTCGTCGATCGCTAGAAAGAACATTGATTAATTGTGTAATTCCACAAAAGAAATCAGTAGTAGTAGATTTTTTTCCCTACTTATCCTAACTGTTTATTGAAAGTGTATACGATAATATGACACGTTTGGTTCAATGATTGATAGTGAAAGACGCTGTAGGAAGATATGTAACGTAGCCACCACATTCATACAAGGTCATTCTTACTGTTTGAGGGTGCTGTTAGTATCACTCACTACGTTTTCCTTCCGTGAGGTCAAGTCATCAATGCAGGTCAGTACTGTGCATAAAAAGCAAATAATAGAACAACGAAACGTAAAAGAAAAAATAGTTAGGAGAAAATTATAGTTATTGTAACCAAACTTACTACAAGTCATTTTTATACTCAAATCTTCAATCGCGTCGATTTCAAAGTGGAAACTTCCAATGCGTGATCCATCTTTGTTCGTGCAAACATATCTATGGGATTGAATAAAATTAATTATATAATAAATACACATAAATAATTTATTCGTATTTTTTTAAAAATATATGGTTCTATTTACTTCATTTAGTACAGGGTGATCGTCATAAAATAAGTTTCACTGTTTACATGCATCTGTAGTAACACTAATGAATTACTCGTGATGTAGAGCAGTAGTGTAATTTGACGGGTTCTGAGCCGCGGTGCTGTGAGGAGTTATGAGGATTTTGGCGGTGCTGTGAGGAGTTATGAGGATTTTGGTGGTGCTGTGAGGAGTAAATGAGGATTTTTGGCGGTGCTCTGTGGATTTTGGCGGTGCTCTGTGGATTTTGGTGGTGCTCTGTGAGGATCAGGGCGGATCTCGACTGTCAAGCCGAGGGGGCGTGGCCTAATGGAGATGACCTCAACCAATCAGGTGTCAGTAAGTGACGTCACATGCAGGGGACATGGGAACAGGTGTCGATGACTCATCGCAGCGCTGCCCGTGGGCATGTCGCCGATGGGCATGTCCCATCGTGTCTCAACGTGTTTGTACAGGAACGGACCAATCAGGTTCTTGTGTGAGGATGACCTCATGAACAACCAATCAGGTGTCAGTAAGTGACGTCACACGCTGTCGGGGCAAGGTTTTACTAGTTCTGCTTGTAACCGCAAGGCGGCGCTGCATGTAGGGGAACGGACCAATCAGATGCTTGTTTAAGGATGAGCCAATCACAGGCCAGAAGAGGGGGCAATTCTTCTCCGTCGTCGGTATAAAAGCGGAGGTCCGAGCTGAGCTCTGACATTCTCTTAGTAGAACCTGCTCTTGCGACTACTCTAGTTTAGCTTAGCTTTAACTTTGTTTAAAATGACTTCTTTAAAACGAAAAGCTGATTCTGATAATATGATTGAAGATATTCCACCAAGAACCTTTCGCCTTGGAGACGATATTTTTGTTTCCTGCAGTTTTTTCAACAAGCGAGTTCTGATTCATATTCGTCGATATAAGAAATGTGGAGAAAAGTACTATCCTTCGACTGATGGAGTTACGTTATCGCCATCCCAATTCTCGATTCTCCTTGGATGCGAGCCTCTCAAGACAAAGTGCTTTAGAGAGAACCCTTTTGTGGACTATTTTATTGAGAAGCCAGCAAGCGATCCTGTGTCCATTTTATCGGAAACTCAACTCAGCATTAAAGATGAAGACGACAACAAAGAAATACTTTTTGAGCTGCTTGATTCCAGTATGAAGTTAAAAAGTGAAATTACGTGCCGAAGCGGTAGAACCTATACAAGGGATGTAACTGTGAGCAGTGACCAATGGGAAAAGCTGTTTTCGATCGGCGACTCTGTTATGAGTTCTGCACTGCGGGAAAAGTATCGTCGTGCTTCCTTTAAACAACTTTACGAACTGGTGGCCAAAACGTCTATTCCATACCATGCTCCTGAATGTGCTTCAATGGATGAAGTTCAAAGTTCTCTGACTTATATGGTAAAGTCCGCTTTTTACGATGTTATTTCACAAAGAAATGGATTGGTGAATCCACTACATACGTTAGACGAAACTCTATTGGCCGAAAATACAGTGAAACGTTTTAATGCAGCTGTTATGGATTTAAGACCTTATTATGTAGCGGAAGCATTTCATGAAAAATTATGTCAATTTCCATTTAATCCTGTACCTAATCATAGTGTGTTAAGTTTTGTAACCATACCATTTTTAAACTCTGTGAATATTTCAAATATGATTGAAATCGCTCGAGAAGCATTTTGTAGATTTTCTACTTAAATAAATATTGTTTTATCATTCATTTCGTGTTCTTTTTATTTATTGTATTGCAAACATTAGTTTAAAAAAAATATTATTTATAATATTAATTATAGCATAAAACAAGGAAAAATATATAGTTTTGTATTAAATGTTCGTACCAACTTAAAGGAATAGTACTTTCCGAGAAGCCTTTGGTTCACTCTCGTGGTCCTGATCTGTTTCTGCTAGATATGTATAAATAGTTCAACATAGTTTTTTCAAATTCATTTGTGTGTTAGTCTTCGTGAAGGAAACATGAATTTCAATGCTGCTTATAGAGATCCTAGACATTCGGATAGTTTTGGAGGGGTCAATGCACTGAAACGGACATTTAATGGAAATGTAAAGGACGTAAAACATTGGTTATCTCAGAAAGATTCCTATAGTCTGCATAAACCTATCCGTCACAAGTTTCTGCGTAATCGAGTGTTAGTAAGTAACATAAACGAACAATTTCAAGTTGATTTAGTGGATATGCAATCGCTTGCAAAATTGAATAGAGGTTATAAGTATATACTGACATGCATTGACATTTTTTCTAAATTTGCATGGGCCATACCTTTAAAAGATAAAACAGGAAAAAGTGTGAAAAGTGCTTTGGAGACTATTTTCAACGAAAAAACACCCCGTTTACTTCAATCTGATTCCGGAACAGAACTGACAAATGCTCTCGTTCAAAATTACTTAAAAAAGTTGAATATTAAATTCTTTACTACTAAAAATGAAACGAAAGCCAGCATAATTGAAAGATTTAATCGGACTTTGAAAACCAAGATGTGGAAATACTTCACAGAATTTAACACTAAAAAGTATATAGGTGTAATTCCTGACTTCATGCATAGCTACAACCATAGCTGGCATCGAAGCATTAAAATGACCCCAGCTTCTGTAAATCCAGATAATAAAAATGAGGTTTTAGAAAACTTGTATGGAAATCTCAAAACTTTAAAAAGAAAACCGCCCATACTTAAGGTTGGGGATACGGTCCGCATCAGCAGACAAAAGCTACACTTTGAAAAAGGTTATGAACAAAATTGGAGTCGGGAAATTTTTACTATAAACCAAATTATTCTTAGAATACCGACTGTGTACAAGTTAAAAGATCTGTCTGGAGAAGAAATTGAAGGTACTTTTTATGAAGCAGAGTTACAGAAAGTGATTGATTCTGGTTTTTATCCAGTGGAAAAAGTTATCAAGAAAAGGAAAAAACAAGGAGGTGTCATCGAATACTTTGTAAAATTCTTAGGATATCCTGAAAAATTTAATGCGTGGGTTACAGATGTTAAAATACTATAAATAGAACTACTTTCTTAGTATTGCGTTCAGTACCCATCATGAGTTTCTACGTGACGTTAGTTTCGGATAGCAGTCTGCAGTTTTTTCCTACAAACAAAATTTCTCCTTTTATAACTCAGCTGCCAAGTCCAATTAATTTAAATGGAGAATGGGAAATTGGTTTGTCAGAAATCATTTATCCACATTCTTGGTATAATGTCAATGCGGCAAACAATACATTTACTTACGATTATGGCGATGGAAAACTGATAAAGAAACACATTGATGCTGGGAATTATGAAAACCTATACGATTTAGTATCCACCCTACAATTAACTCTTCCGAAAAACCCTTCCAAGTTTACTTTTTCTTACAACAAAACGACAAAGCGTGCTAAAATTGATGCTGTTCAAGGTACTTCTCTGTATCTTGAGAAACTTGGTCCTCTTTTAGGTTTTAAACCGAATACAATGATTCGAGGAAGTATGAAAAGTGAAATTCAAGCTGATGCTCAAGCAGGCCTTTCTTTTTTCTACGTCTATACGGACCTGGTTTCACCACAAATAGTAGGGGACGTGTATGCTCCTCTTTTGAGAATCATCAGAGTAAAGGGACAAGACGGTGACACTATTAGTCAATATTATGATAGACCTCAGTACTTACCAGTGAGTCAACGCTCCTTTCAAACCATTAATATAGAATTGAGATTAAATTCAGGGGGCTTTGTACCCTTTGAAAAAGGAAAAGTCTTAATCGTACTACATTTTCGATTGAGACAAATTCTATAAATACACGAACATTCGGACTGCTTGGTTCATTTAAACTTTAGAAGTCAAGATGAGAGTACCTTATGTGTGCTGCACAAAAAAATTCGAAGAACATTATGCCTCTCAGACAGGTGAAGGTCTACCTTATTATAAGGGAGTCTCTTTTCAAAAAGTCTATGGATTAGGAACTGTATTTCGTCGATTGTTTAGAACGGCTTTCCCATTCTTGGTGAAAGGTGCCAAATCCATTGGTAAAGAAGCTCTACGAGCCGGGTCACGAGTCGCATCGGATGTGTTATCTGGACAAAATCTGAAAGAAGCAGTCAAGACAAGAACAAAAGAAAGTGGGAGAAATATAGCTCAGAAAGCTGTTGATCGAATCCAGTCTATGGTGGGTAAGGGAAAGTATAAAAGAAAGCGTAAAACACGAAATGGAATCATTTCATCTAAGAAGCGCAAGGTGATAGGACGTGATATTTTTGATCCGTAATGGCGTATTTACTCAAAGATTCCCCAGAATGTGTAAAAAATGAGTTGGAACTTTTCCATCTGCCAGGGACTCAAACTGTCATTCAGAGTGGACAGTGGATAGAATTTCATCCCCTCTCCAACGTTTTTGACGGCGGACCAGTAGAATTTCATATTTCCGGTAGCGGCGAAGATTATGTTGATCTTAGTCAAACTCAACTTTACGTTAAAGCAAAGATTTTGAAGAACGATGGTACTCCTATGGCTAAAGAAGCAAATATTGGCCCTGTAAATTTATTTTTACATTCCTTATTTTCGCAAGTGGACATTACATTGAACGATCGGCTAGTTTCAAATTCCAGTAATACATACGGATATGAAGCCTATTTACGAACCCTTTTATCTCATGGTCAAGACAGTAAGGCATCGCAACTCACATCAGAATTATTTTACAAAGATTCAGATGAGGGCTTGAAGAAACGTTCCGATTTTTTTAAAGAAAGTGCATCCGTAGATATGATTGGATGTATTCACAGTGATTTATTTCATCAAGAAAGACTATTGCTAAATTTAGTGGACTTAAAAATTAAATTGATACGAAGTAAACCTGAATTCTGCTTGCAAGGATCTGAAGGATTTAAAGTAGTATTGGATAAAATTTCTTTATTTGTACGAAAAGTTCGTGTAAGTCCTGGAGTTATTTTAGGACACGCAAAAGCTTTAGAGAAGGGGACGGCAAAATACCCCATCAACAGAGTGCTATGTAAAGCCTATTCCATACCTAAAGGAAACATGTCCATTGTTCAAGATAGTGTATTTATTGGTCAAATGCCGAAGCGAGTCATCATTGGATGCGTGGATAACGAAGCCTTTCATGGATCTTTTACCAAGTCACCTTTCCATTTCGAGCATTTTGACTTAAATTTCATAGGAATATATATTGATGGTCAACCCGTTCCTCACAATCCATTAGAGCTCAATTTTGCTCAAAATAGCTTTATAAGAGCTTATCAAAGTCTATTCTTGGGCACTGGAAAAATAGGGGAAGATAGAGGTTCCTTTATATCCAGAGAAGAGTACACTGATGGTAATGTCATTTATGCGTTTGATTTATCCCCAGACCTGTGTGCTGGAGATCATTTGAATCTTATCAAACACAGTAATTTAAGATTAGAAATTAAGTATAGTAAGCCGCTCCCACAGACTGTATGCGTCGTTGTGTTCGCAGAATTCGAAAATTTAATTGAGATAAGCAAGACAAGAAATATCCTGTTTGACTTTGGAAATTGAATGAAGATGAATGGACAACAACTCTTTCACATTCTATCGCACGACACTGCGACGTCACCTTTTTTCAAAGGAGTCTTCGCGAAGAATACCCTCCCACCTTTACAAAGCAACTCGTGTGCTATAGTAAATACCGACGACTTCTCTCAACCTGGTTCTCATTGGTTAGCATTGTTTTCAAGTACTCAGAAAAAATTAGAATTTTATGATTCCTACGGAATGTCTCCTGATTTTTACGGAATCGATACATCTTACTATTCCAACATAGAATGGAATTCCATTGTTTTACAATCTCTTACATCCAACGTGTGCGGACACTATTGTATTTATTTTTTAGTGAAGCGATGTCAAGGTCATTCTATGTACTCTATAGTGGATCACCTGTATATTACCAATGTATCAGATTTTCAAGTGTATCAATTTGTAAAAAAGAAATATGCTGTAAGATTAGTTTTTATAAAATAAATTTATTTGATTTGTATTCCTTGCGTTCTGTCATGTTTTCTTGAAGTGATGTCATTGCTTTTAGGTACACCATTTTTAACTAAAAAGTTTTTCTGAAAGTTAATTAAACACAACTTTTTATAGAATAATATTTTATTTTCCTAAAGTTTTAATATTTTTCACATTTCTTTTTATCCTGAAGTTTTTTTTTTTCAATTTTCTTTTTTCTTTTATATATATTTTTTTTTTACATTTTTCTTTTAACTTTTTTCTTTTACATTTTTTAATATTTTTTTTAATTTTTCTTTTTATCCTAAAGTTTTTTTTTTTCTTTTTAAAGTTTACTTATAAATATTTCTTTTTATTCTATTTTTTTTGTCTTCTTTTTTTTTTAATATTTATTTTTCACATTTTTCTTTTTAAAGTTTATTTTTACTATTTTTTTTTAAAACTTTTTTTTTTTTTTTTTACATTTTTATTTTTAAAATGTAATTTTTATTTATATATATATACTTTTTTTTTATTCTAAAGTTTTCTTTTTGTTTTTACATTTTTACTTATAAATTATTTATTTTTCTCGTACTAATTTTATTTTTTCTATATATTTTTCGAATTCAAATTTAACTTTTATATTTATTGAAAAAAGATAACTTCAGGATAAAAAGAAATGTGAAAAATATTAAAACTTTAGGAAAATAAAATATTATTCTATAAAAAGTTGTGTTTAATTAACTTTCAGAAAAACTTTTTAGTTAAAAATGGTGTACCTAAAAGCAATGACATCACTTCAAGAAAACATGACAGAACGCAAGGAATACAAATCAAATAAATTTATTTTATAAAAACTAATCTTACAGCATATTTCTTTTTTACAAATTGATACACTTGAAAATCTGATACATTGGTAATATACAGGTGATCCACTATAGAGTACATAGAATGACCTTGACATCGCTTCACTAAAAAATAAATACAATAGTGTCCGCACACGTTGGATGTAAGAGATTGTAAAACAATGGAATTCCATTCTATGTTGGAATAGTAAGATGTATCGATTCCGTAAAAATCAGGAGACATTCCGTAGGAATCATAAAATTCTAATTTTTTCTGAGTACTTGAAAACAATGCTAACCAATGAGAACCAGGTTGAGAGAAGTCGTCGGTATTTACTATAGCACACGAGTTGCTTTGTAAAGGTGGGAGGGTATTCTTCGCGAAGACTCCTTTGAAAAAAGGTGACGTCGCAGTGTCGTGCGATAGAATGTGAAAGAGTTGTTGTCCATTCATCTTCATTCAATTTCCAAAGTCAAACAGGATATTTCTTGTCTTGCTTATCTCAATTAAATTTTCGAATTCTGCGAACACAACGACGCATACAGTCTGTGGGAGCGGCTTACTATACTTAATTTCTAATCTTAAATTACTGTGTTTGATAAGATTCAAATGATCTCCAGCACACAGGTCTGGGGATAAATCAAACGCATAAATGACATTACCATCAGTGTACTCTTCTCTGGATATAAAGGAACCTCTATCTTCCCCTATTTTTCCAGTGCCCAAGAATAGACTTTGATAAGCTCTTATAAAGCTATTTTGAGCAAAATTGAGCTCTAATGGATTGTGAGGAACGGGTTGACCATCAATATATATTCCTATGAAATTTAAGTCAAAATGCTCGAAATGGAAAGGTGACTTGGTAAAAGATCCATGAAAGGCTTCGTTATCCACGCATCCAATGATGACTCGCTTCGGCATTTGACCAATAAATACACTATCTTGAACAATGGACATGTTTCCTTTAGGTATGGAATAGGCTTTACATAGCACTCTGTTGATGGGGTATTTTGCCGTCCCCTTCTCTAAAGCTTTTGCGTGTCCTAAAATAACTCCAGGACTTACACGAACTTTTCGTACAAATAAAGAAATTTTATCCAATACTACTTTAAATCCTTCAGATCCTTGCAAGCAGAATTCAGGTTTACTTCGTATCAATTTAATTTTTAAGTCCACTAAATTTAGCAATAGTCTTTCTTGATGAAATAAATCACTGTGAATACATCCAATCATATCTACGGATGCACTTTCTTTAAAAAAATCGGAACGTTTCTTCAAGCCCTCATCTGAATCTTTGTAAAATAATTCTGATGTGAGTTGCGATGCCTTACTGTCTTGACCATGAGATAAAAGGGTTCGTAAATAGGCTTCATATCCGTATGTATTACTGGAATTTGAAACTAGCCGATCGTTCAATGTAATGTCCACTTGCGAAAATAAGGAATGTAAAAATAAATTTACAGGGCCAATATTTGCTTCTTTAGCCATAGGAGTACCATCGTTCTTCAAAATCTTTGCTTTAACGTAAAGTTGAGTTTGACTAAGATCAACATAATCTTCGCCGCTACCGGAAATATGAAATTCTACTGGTCCGCCGTCAAAAACGTTGGAGAGGGGATGAAATTCTATCCACTGTCCACTCTGAATGACAGTTTGAGTCCCTGGCAGATGGAAAAGTTCCAACTCATTTTTTACACATTCTGGGGAATCTTTGAGTAAATACGCCATTACGGATCAAAAATATCACGTCCTATCACCTTGCGCTTCTTAGATGAAATGATTCCATTTCGTGTTTTACGCTTTCTTTTATACTTTCCCTTACCCACCATAGACTGGATTCGATCAACAGCTTTCTGAGCTATATTTCTCCCACTTTCTTTTGTTCTTGTCTTGACTGCTTCTTTCAGATTTTGTCCAGATAACACATCCGATGCGACTCGTGACCCGGCTCGTAGAGCTTCTTTACCAATGGATTTGGCACCTTTCACCAAGAATGGGAAAGCCGTTCTAAACAATCGACGAAATACAGTTCCTAATCCATAGACTTTTTGAAAAGAGACTCCCTTATAATAAGGTAGACCTTCACCTGTCTGAGAGGCATAATGTTCTTCGAATTTTTTTGTGCAGCACACATAAGGTACTCTCATCTTGACTTCTAAAGTTTAAATGAACCAAGCAGTCCGAATGTTCGTGTATTTATAGAATTTGTCTCAATCGAAAATGTAGTACGATTAAGACTTTTCCTTTTTCAAAGGGTACAAAGCCCCCTGAATTTAATCTCAATTCTATATTAATGGTTTGAAAGGAGCGTTGACTCACTGGTAAGTACTGAGGTCTATCATAATATTGACTAATAGTGTCACCGTCTTGTCCCTTTACTCTGATGATTCTCAAAAGAGGAGCATACACGTCCCCTACTATTTGTGGTGAAACCAGGTCCGTATAGACGTAGAAAAAAGAAAGGCCTGCTTGAGCATCAGCTTGAATTTCACTTTTCATACTTCCTCGAATCATTGTATTCGGTTTAAAACCTAAAAGAGGACCAAGTTTCTCAAGATACAGAGAAGTACCTTGAACAGCATCAATTTTAGCACGCTTTGTCGTTTTGTTGTAAGAAAAAGTAAACTTGGAAGGGTTTTTCGGAAGAGTTAATTGTAGGGTGGATACTAAATCGTATAGGTTTTCATAATTCCCAGCATCAATGTGTTTCTTTATCAGTTTTCCATCGCCATAATCGTAAGTAAATGTATTGTTTGCCGCATTGACATTATACCAAGAATGTGGATAAATGATTTCTGACAAACCAATTTCCCATTCTCCATTTAAATTAATTGGACTTGGCAGCTGAGTTATAAAATGAGAAATTTTGTTTGTAGGAAAAAACTGCAGACTGCTATCCGAAACTAACGTCACGTAGAAACTCATGATGGGTACTGAACGCAATACTAAGAAAGTAGTTCTATTTATAGTATTTTAACATCTGTAACCCACGCATTAAATTTTTCAGGATATCCTAAGAATTTTACAAAGTATTCGATGACACCTCCTTGTTTTTTCCTTTTCTTGATAACTTTTTCCACTGGATAAAAACCAGAATCAATCACTTTCTGTAACTCTGCTTCATAAAAAGTACCTTCAATTTCTTCTCCAGACAGATCTTTTAACTTGTACACAGTCGGTATTCTAAGAATAATTTGGTTTATAGTAAAAATTTCCCGACTCCAATTTTGTTCATAACCTTTTTCAAAGTGTAGCTTTTGTCTGCTGATGCGGACCGTATCCCCAACCTTAAGTATGGGCGGTTTTCTTTTTAAAGTTTTGAGATTTCCATACAAGTTTTCTAAAACCTCATTTTTATTATCTGGATTTACAGAAGCTGGGGTCATTTTAATGCTTCGATGCCAGCTATGGTTGTAGCTATGCATGAAGTCAGGAATTACACCTATATACTTTTTAGTGTTAAATTCTGTGAAGTATTTCCACATCTTGGTTTTCAAAGTCCGATTAAATCTTTCAATTATGCTGGCTTTCGTTTCATTTTTAGTAGTAAAGAATTTAATATTCAACTTTTTTAAGTAATTTTGAACGAGAGCATTTGTCAGTTCTGTTCCGGAATCAGATTGAAGTAAACGGGGTGTTTTTTCGTTGAAAATAGTCTCCAAAGCACTTTTCACACTTTTTCCTGTTTTATCTTTTAAAGGTATGGCCCATGCAAATTTAGAAAAAATGAGAATGCATGTCAGTATATACTTATAACCTCTATTCAATTTTGCAAGCGATTGCATATCCACTAAATCAACTTGAAATTGTTCGTTTATGTTACTTACTAACACTCGATTACGCAGAAACTTGTGACGGATAGGTTTATGCAGACTATAGGAATCTTTCTGAGATAACCAATGTTTTACGTCCTTTACATTTCCATTAAATGTCCGTTTCAGTGCATTGACCCCTCCAAAACTATCCGAATGTCTAGGATCTCTATAAGCAGCATTGAAATTCATGTTTCCTTCACGAAGACTAACACACAAATGAATTTGAAAAAACTATGTTGAACTATTTATACATATCTAGCAGAAACAGATCAGGACCACGAGAGTGAACCAAAGGCTTCTCGGAAAGTACTATTCCTTTAAGTTGGTACGAACATTTAATACAAAACTATATATTTTTCCTTGTTTTATGCTATAATTAATATTATAAATAATATTTTTTTTAAACTAATGTTTGCAATACAATAAATAAAAAGAACACGAAATGAATGATAAAACAATATTTATTTAAGTAGAAAATCTACAAAATGCTTCTCGAGCGATTTCAATCATATTTGAAATATTCACAGAGTTTAAAAATGGTATGGTTACAAAACTTAACACACTATGATTAGGTACAGGATTAAATGGAAATTGACATAATTTTTCATGAAATGCTTCCGCTACATAATAAGGTCTTAAATCCATAACAGCTGCATTAAAACGTTTCACTGTATTTTCGGCCAATAGAGTTTCGTCTAACGTATGTAGTGGATTCACCAATCCATTTCTTTGTGAAATAACATCGTAAAAAGCGGACTTTACCATATAAGTCAGAGAACTTTGAACTTCATCCATTGAAGCACATTCAGGAGCATGGTATGGAATAGACGTTTTGGCCACCAGTTCGTAAAGTTGTTTAAAGGAAGCACGACGATACTTTTCCCGCAGTGCAGAACTCATAACAGAGTCGCCGATCGAAAACAGCTTTTCCCATTGGTCACTGCTCACAGTTACATCCCTTGTATAGGTTCTACCGCTTCGGCACGTAATTTCACTTTTTAACTTCATACTGGAATCAAGCAGCTCAAAAAGTATTTCTTTGTTGTCGTCTTCATCTTTAATGCTGAGTTGAGTTTCCGATAAAATGGACACAGGATCGCTTGCTGGCTTCTCAATAAAATAGTCCACAAAAGGGTTCTCTCTAAAGCACTTTGTCTTGAGAGGCTCGCATCCAAGGTGAATCGAGAATTGGGATGGCGATAACGTAACTCCATCAGTCGAAGGATAGTACTTTTCTCCACATTTCTTATATCGACGAATATGAATCAGAACTCGCTTGTTGAAAAAACTGCAGGAAACAAAAATATCGTCTCCAAGGCGAAAGGTTCTTGGTGGAATATCTTCAATCATATTATCAGAATCAGCTTTTCGTTTTAAAGAAGTCATTTTAAACAAAGTTAAAGCTAAGCTAAACTAGAGTAGTCGCAAGAGCAGGTTCTACTAAGAGAATGTCAGAGCTCAGCTCGGACCTCCGCTTTTATACCGACGACGGAGAAGAATTGCCCCCTCTTCTGGCCTGTGATTGGCTCATCCTTAAACAAGCATCTGATTGGTCCGTTCCCCTACATGCAGCGCCGCCTTGCGGTTACAAGCAGAACTAGTAAAACCTTGCCCCGACAGCGTGTGACGTCACTTACTGACACCTGATTGGTTGTTCATGAGGTCATCCTCACACAAGAACCTGATTGGTCCGTTCCTGTACAAACACGTTGAGACACGATGGGACATGCCCATCGGCGACATGCCCACGGGCAGCGCTGCGATGAGTCATCGACACCTGTTCCCATGTCCCCTGCATGTGACGTCACTTACTGACACCTGATTGGTTGAGGTCATCTCCATTAGGCCACGCCCCCTCGGCTTGACAGTCGAGATCCGCCCTGATCCTCACAGAGCACCACCAAAATCCACAGAGCACCGCCAAAATCCACAGAGCACCGCCAAAAATCCTCATTTACTCCTCACAGCACCACCAAAATCCTCATAACTCCTCACAGCACCGCCAAAATCCTCATAACTCCTCACAGCACCGCGGCTCAGAACCCGTCAAATTACACTACTTAGAGCGTTAGGTGAAACTCAATTGAAAAAAAATTCGTTATGTATGTTTATCGAGGCGAACACAAGATTTAAGCGTCAAACTCACTAGGGATTCGGATGCAATTTTAATTTATAAATAATCACGAGGCACAAACTCAAATTACTTATTTGATTTATCGACAAATCTTACCTGTATTGCAATTTGTTTTACTCGGATATCGCAAACCGTCCAAACTTGTATAAACTTGAAGTAATTTTAATAAAATGGAATAAATAACAATCGTCAACTTTTAAAGTGTCGAGAACTTACATTGAATTTATATTACTTTTACTATAATAGTTTTCAGAAAATCATACCATGTATTCCAGAAAGGAGTACTCAATGTCAACAGTCGCTACGCATTGTTTCAATTCGTCATCTTCTATCTCTTACTTCCTTACTTTACACTTACCACTCACATAGCAGAATTTACGACTAATCATTTTTCGCGTATACAAGTGCACACGTACATATGCAAGTATGGGATACTTCCGTTACTTTTACTTGGTCTGACATGCTTCTATTAATTATCTCTTCTATTAAGCGATTTTAAAGACAATAGAGATCGAAATAGAGTGCCGTTATGAATTATCAAGTGGGAAATATAAAAAAAAAACTGCGAAATTATAAATATACCGTCGAATTTCTCTTTAAGATACATTTAAGGAGAATACAAATTTACATTAAATATAAACTAATGTAGTTTGATTTACAAAAGAAAATTTCGCAGAGAGTCTGTTTAGTTTTGTTGTAAGTATTTACATTATAGCTTACTCTTCTGAATCACTCTGTACAGGCGAATAGGTTCCATCAGGGTCACATCTAAACCGTTCTAATCCAAAAACATTGACACCCTTCAAAAAGAAACCATAGCGCACACGTCTAGCTCTTTGCAGTTCTGCTTCACATGGTTTTAAGTAACTTGTTCCATAAGTTTCTTGGTCATCTGACAAAAACATAACATTAAGATTATAATGGTTCAAAGCAGTCTATATATTTAATAGAAGTTATATATTCCTCCTGAAGAAGCTGTAAGTCTTAGTACAGAGGAGGAGTAATGTGTATCTCGTGTGTGTTATCTCGTGTTTATTTTTTTACCAAGAAACCAACATTAAGGCAAGGGGTCATTTGACCTGTATTGTGTGATTAAATCATTCTGACCTTTTATTTTCCGATCTTAACAAATATATTTTTCTATGCACAATGTGTATGGGAAGATATTTCGGTAACGTGACATGCGTCCAAATATCTGCAATTTTTATGTAAAATAGCACCGCCTGGTGAGAAGTACAACGTCGGCTTAGAAGTAAAACCCCCAAAGATTTACAAGTAGTTGGGGATAAAATAAAAACGATAAACTTCAAAATGTGAATGACTGTGGTGCTGTACTATACAGAGAAAAAAACGTTGACTTTTATATTTCGTCGCCAAGTACGGATCGTGAATCTTTGATTTAAATATACGTGGTGCACTTTTAAGCCAAGGTCAATATATTGTTATTGCCAGGATATATTATGATTTTGAATTAGAGTTGAAGTAAATATTTTATTTTTAAATGAAATAATATATTCAAAATAATAAAAAAATAATAAAATTAATTATTGTGAATAAAAAAATTTATTAATTGTACTAAATAGTGTACGTGTGGTATATATATATATAGATCGTAAAATATATGACTTTTTGGAGACGGGTCATTTGCTCTAAGATCATTTGACCCTCGCTAGGAGCTTTCTTCATTATACTTTTGATGAGAACTTTCACTAAATTGACTTACCAGCATAGGATACTGCACCAATTCTCCACTAAATACTGATACTAAAACTATTTCTGTTTAAAAAAATTACGTTGAACAGATACTATCGATTCTTTTTTTTAACAAATTATTTTGCATCGAATGTCTTCTGTTGAGTGGTTTTAATCTCAACACTAAAAGGCAAACCACAAAATCTTTTATAGTGCCCCGATGTTCTTAAAAACATTTCTTGCCAAATAAATGAAATATCAGAATATCTTCCTCACTATGATATGTAGAACGCTACTCTAAGTTGTTTGGTTTCGGAGATATATCATTTCAAAGTTGTTATATTCTTTTGTAATCACTCAAGATTGAAATGGAAGGTCGTGTAGTATAATTTCTTAAGTAAAGACTTACAGCAAGGTAATTTATCCATATACTTCATCGTAACGATTCGATCCTCCACTTCCCCAGTTGCAGTGTCAGCGCAGTAGCACATACCTCCAATGCATTGAAGGGGAGCGAAATCTCCCGTTGAAGAACAGTGTTCTTGCGGTTTCGTCATGAAACTGTCAGGATCCTTTTGCTCTAGTTCGATCATATAGCGAGCACAACCTAAAATAAAATCAGGGATTAATATGTGTGACCTATTGTTTTGCAAAGTATTGTTGTAATTGTTTTACAAATTTTGTAAAACTGATTTGAGTATTTCCGATTTACGTGAACCTAACTTGCGTACACCTAAAATGTTTCTGATGGCGTGACTCTGTCCTTTCAACTAGGACTCAGCATTGATGGGTCTCGAGATCGATTCGCACCAGGTGCAGGCCCGTCGCACCGGGGGAGAGGGGGGGGGGGGGCAATAATCTTGAAACCCTGAAAGTTGGGAATTTCAACTTCTAAAAACCCCGAGTTGGGTTAAATTCCTGCAGAAAATTAATCCAACTTGTAAGATTACATTTAAATTAGACCTAGGAACGGACACTGCATTGGAATATGGGTGCAACAAATCAATGCTTGTGAGATAACTATTTAAATTCCTAAAATATATATAAAAAAAGATGAAAAATGTCAATAAGTTGGAACTGGGAATTTTTAGCACTGTTGAGTTGGGATTTTCGGATATTTCAGTTGAGAATTTCGAATCATTAAGTTGGAAAATTTCTTGTTTCAACCCCCCAAAAATATTTTTTGCGTAACAGCACTGACCAGGTGTTTAGCGATCTGGTAATCGGAAGGTTGTTAGATGTGTTCCTTTCTCTCACCAAAAGTAATACATCAAATAGAGGAGACAGGTGCACGTTAAATACATCGTGGCCCGTTGCCACCAAGCCTATGTCAGGTTGCGTGGAATGCTAGCTCAAGTGTTGACCTTGGTTAAAAGTTTCGGAGCAGTGTGTTTGGGTGTTTCTTTCGGAATAGATGCCGTACCAAAGAACTTGTAACTACAAGAAGGTCAACTTCGGCAATGCTACTGTGGCGCCCTCTCACTAAGTTGTAGTCACAAAACACTGCAGTGAAGTTTCCTAACAGGCGCTTGACCTGAAGTTTTGGCATGCGCAGAAAGCGCATTATTTTTTGGCGCCTGCTTTGAAATGCTTCGAGCGCCAAGGATGGTTTGTTATTCCGTGCTGTTGTTGACTGTAAATATGTCGATCTGATTTCATTATATGCAATAAATATCGGATCAAATAAGGATAATTCTCAATATTTAAGGTAAGTGGCAAGCAATTTATTATTAACATAGTCAATTTAAAGCTTGCATATACTTTTGAATGTTATTTTATACAAAATCTTTGTCTCAAATGAAACTACGCGACTTTATTGTGCGTTCCATTGATCGGGATTCGAGTAATATAAATACTGGACTTGGAAGCACTTTATAGTTTTTTATATATATATGTCAACAGAAAGTACAGTTATATAAGGGAATTGAGCAGAAAACCAATTTTCATAAGTGGAGATCGTTTGTCAACGTTTTAAAATCCAGGCACATTTTTATATTTGTTTGATTGATGTGCAAGATTTGAACTAGTTTCGATGATTTACGAATAATAGCAATCTATATTTTAGGAAAATGGTATAACAAAAACTTTAAATAAATGCCTAAAGAGCCAAAATTTTACAAACATCTAAAAAAAAAATATTATAGGTAACTCGACCGCACATTCATAAAATTGATCAAAACATCTTTTTTAACTGAAATAAAGTATTGCCTTATTTTATTAGTTTTTAACATAAAAATAAACCTTTCAGCTTATCTTAATTTGCTTATATGAGCAATTAGCTTGAATTCGATCAAATCTGAAACTTTTAATCCTTGAACCACATGGGCATACAAGTATACAATTATTAAATTTTTATTGAGTATAAGTATTCTTGTTGAGTATAAGTATTTCTTTCTTTTTTCACAAAAAATCTTAGTGTTCGATTTGTCTCCTCTTTCATATAATAATATTTTTACTGACTTATGTGTCTTTTTCAGTTTATTCTTCAAAAACTGCTGTGAGAGGCCAGTGACTTCGAGGTACAGCATCCGGCTAGCAATCAGAGGACTGTGAGTTCGAATCGGAATGATTACTTGATAAAAATTCAGATGCAGTGAACTCGTGATCGGAGGATTGCTAGATTCGATACTAAATTACGAAAGTCGTCTGAAATGATATTCAATTTTCATCGGCGTGTATATGGAAATGGTGCACGTTAAATTTAATCGTGGTAAAATGCTCTGACGCTTATTCAGATTGCATCAGATACCAACTCAAGTATTGTCCTCGTCATGTAATCCAGGTAAAAATATACTTAACAGTGTTCCGTGGTCTCTTCTTTGCGATAGCCCTGAACTATTGCCAACTGAACTATTGAACTGTGCACTTCTAGTGCGACGTTGACCAACTATCAAAAACTTTCGAGGGACAAATATTGTCAGAAGTTGTTGAACGTAAAGAAACTAATATACAATTTTTTAAATGGTAATGACAGACGATGAATCATGAAATCAGAATTTTGGAAAGTTTTCTACATATTTCGATAATGTTATGAATATTTCATAGATTTTTTTAAGAAATAATTGTTTTAGTAATATCGATGGTCATAAAAACTACTTGTTATTTACTTGTATCACTTGTACTAACAAAATAAGGTACTTAAAGAAACTAATTGTAAGAAATAATATCTTAATTGAAGAATGTAAATGAAGTTATTATTATAATTATTTATAATTTATTATGATGTCGCCAAATATCTTAAAATATTTAAAATACTAAGTACTTAAAATGTATTTAAATAATGTTAACAGCATTGGTTTGAATGAAACCTTATTTATAGTCACACTTTCACACATGATGAATTTGTGCATAAAAACTTCTCATTGGTCTATATTGATGGCATTTTATCAGCACAAGCTTAAAAGATTTCATTGTGAAATTAAATTTGAAATCGGTATTTTATAAAAGTTACCATCATTAACATTTCAAATGAATATCGTGCACGCATAAATAAACATGCAAGTCCAATCGCAAAAAAAAAAAAAAAAAAATGGTGCATACATTTATTTCAATGGAGCTTTGGATTTTCAAGTTCTAAAAATAAAAGGAATATTTTTGAAAAAAAAATGCAAAAATTGATAAATATTTTTTTAATAAAATTAAATGCTTATATAATTTTTTGACATGTTTGTTTTGCATGCACGAACTTCAAATATTCTAGAGTTCTTTAAAGGAGATGCATTGCTATAGTTTATAAACAAATGTCACATTGTATTCTAAAGTAAAACCAATTTCTTTATACTTTTCTACGATGCGAATAAAAAACAATTTGAAGAGGTTTGTATGAGTGTTATATGTCATAAATATTTATCTAAAATTATTTATTCGCGTTTTTACATTCATAATTATTCTCCGATAAAATTTGAATTTATAGTTTTCTCTGTTTAAATGCATTTTTTAAATAAATCTTTTCAGATACGAACCATTATTGTTTGTTTGTTCTCTAAATATGATCCGAATTGTTTTGCCTTGTAATTTTTGTTCCACTCGCATAAAGTAAAGACCCCGCTAATAAGAATGTTAGAAAAAATACCCAAACTTAATTTTATGCAAACTAAATATTAATAAATATAAATTAAATATTCTTAATAGAAATGCTACAAATTAAAAGAACTTGGAGGAATATTGGACGGAGAAATAAAACGTAATTTTTACCAAAATGTTTAAAATATGAGAATATAAGATTAACTATTTATTTTTCATAGAGTTAGAACTGAAAATTTTTAATGCCTTTTAATCAGATAGTAAAAGAAAGTTTCAATTAATTAAAAAAATATTTAAAGATTACAAATGTATGTACAAAATGACCAATTATTTGGTTATAAATTAAAGTTGATTGGAAATTTGTAATATTTCATTAGCCATGTATAAGTATAGTTCTATATATATATTTAAATTATTGAAAGTCCAATGAAGCGAAAAATAGGAAATTATATTTTTAATATTTTTTTAAAAACATATGTTTTTAGAAAATGTACTGAAAATATTTATTTTATTAAATTCCTATCATTAAAATAGTATGCTAAAAATAATTAAAAGTACATTTTTTTATTTCTTTCTGCAATTTTATGCCTGCATTAATTTTGTAAAATAAATTTGGTAACGAAGGAAATTAGATTTCAAATAAAATTTATGAATTTTTTTTAAAGAACATGAAAAGTTCTTTAAATTTGTTTTCATAAATTTTATTTGAAATCTAATTCCTTTCGTTACCTAATAATTGTGCCTGAAGGGTACTTTTCCTGCATATCCGCGTGTCCGTGAATTAAATCGCCAAGTAGAATCTGTAAAAAGCGATAAGCATGCCAACGTGCAACCCTGTTATGACGTCATGTGACTTCAAGTATGCGGGGGGGAGTCATCAATCGGCTTACATTACGTCTATGGGGAGTTTACCATCTTTAAGCCGTAGGGTTATTATAGTATCTTTGGCCGTACCCAATTGTATTTCACCCCATTTGTTTACAAATTTATGAGTGTTCTCTAAAAAGTGGAACTAACTTTTTTAAAAATGTTAAAATTAAAAGGACACAATCTCTGAATGAAAAATAATTACATAAATATAAAAAAAGCCATATAATTTTGAGATATTTGAAAGGTCAGCGGTAAAACTCCTTTTCAACACAAAATTCGATCTTGAAAAAATGTATTCGCATGAGTGGTGTAATGTGGTTTACTCCAGCGTACAGAAACTTAAGGCTTTTATATAGTTTTACTCCAAAATTTATCGTGCGTGGTGATAGTACTCCTTGAAATCTACAAGATAGCACGGATATATATTTTTTGAAAACATTGGAGTAAAGTGGTTTTAACTCTGGCGCCTTCATTTAAATGCATATTATAAAATGATTGACATTACAGTAAGTCCATCCTCCTTGTGTTGTGAGGTGTTTCATTGCTAACATGCCATTCATACCACCGCTAACATATCCCATTCGTCACTTTGGGTTTTCTTTCATAAATTTATAATTTTTTTTTTGACTTTCTTAAAATCAAGCTCGAGACCCATTAATTCCCAGTTCGGATTCATACCCAGCAGTTTAGAAAGACCCTTGTATATATGAAAACAAAATCCCAATTGGTTAGTTAAATTAACGTCGCACTATAGCTACGCAATTGGGAATAGGTAACGGTTTGACATATATTCTTAAGGAAGGACCAGGGAATATAGACGCGTAATTTTGAACAATGTTCAGATGAAGAGAAAAACATCTCAGGTGACACCCCACGCACCTGATTAAGCGTGAGAACATTTGGACTAAGACAGAATTAACTTGCACCAGTCCCCTATACAGAACAGATGTTTGAGTTTGGAAGACTAGAGACGAAACTGGAAACTACCAAATTACGCAATCTCTGAGCACAGTACTCTATGAGTTTTATGAGCTCTCTGAGTTGTTTTACAACGTGCTAAGTAAGGTTTTAAACGACAGATTTTTAAATATTTTTAAAAAATATGTATACATATAAAAAAAAAATACTTACCGCATGTCATATTTTCAGCAAGTCCTGGCGGAGATTGTCCGAATAGATTTTCGCCGAGTGCGTCAACACAAATACTCCTGAAAAGGAATACAAAGAATAAAGATCTCAGTGCCAGGACTGCTTGTATGTCATTTATGCTAAATTGTACTAAACTGGATATTTCAACAATTAAGTGTACGGTTTGGCTGTTGGGTGATTTAAGTCCAAGAACAGACTTCCAAAAACAGATAAGAACGTTTAAAGTTTATACTTAAATAGAATCCCAATTCATGGGAACACACTCCAGCAAGTGTTAGACTAGCACCCAACCCCACTAACTAAACTGCTTGACAATTTCTAACCGATGAAAATATATTTCGACCTAGCCCATGACACTTCGACGGCATTCGATGAAAAACAACGGGGCCTTCAGCCTGTCATTCTTGTCACATCCCATATAACAATTACAGTTATTTACTGTGTCAATAATGTTAAGCGGACTGATATTTAACTCATTATTGAGCAACCTACTAGGACCCATACTACTTGGAAAAATGATAGATCTAGCTGTTTAGTAATGGACAATATGAGCTGTCTAGAAGTTGATCAGCCGAAACTTTTGAATCCCCGTTATTAGCAAAATGTTCTGATTGCATATGCGTTATCTGGGAGGACAGTTTTATAGCGATCATTGCGAATAAATTGGATTATTGTTTTAGCAGCGAATTTTTAGGTATTTAAAATCTTTTTTTGAAAAAACTAATTCCCCAAATAAGGGAACTTTTTTAGTAGCTTACTTTCTTTTCTTTTGCTGCTTTGCTCGGAAAGTCCCATCTGACTCACAATCAGGAATCCAAATTTGGTCAGCATACGTCCCATTCGAATCCGCAGTTACCTGATGTCGAATATCCTTCAACTTACGACACCCGAGAAGTGGATTATCTTTGAGAAATAGGCAAATAAATACTGTTCAGTTTATATATAAGGTGATCAAGAAAAGGGAGCAAGAAAATTAAAAAAATAATAATTTAAAAAGTATAGACGGTAGCACGATGAGGTTTTCACAGAAATGTACAGAAACGCAAAGGACTAAATAGTGATTTGTGTTACCAACAGGTGGCGCTGTTGTTGTCTCAAATCTGATTCCTGCCGATATTCGGCCAGCATTTAAAGTGTATTACCGAACTAACGTTCTGTCAAGATGAAGCTTATTATCTTTACCGATATAAATTTACTTGTAAGTGTAAAACTACTTGACATCACAGGTGTACACACATAAGCACCTATTAGACATAGACACCTATCGGTTGTGAATTTAACTATATAATTTTTTTTTCGTTATAAAACAATCCCATGTGTTTCTATGCAAATATGTGTAAACTACATCGCGCTAGTGTCTATACTTTTCGAATTCATGAATTATTTTTTTTTGTTATATTTGGCAGATTCTTGAAATTTTCGAACAAACGGCATAACTTTACATTTTGTTTAATGAAAACACCATATACGCATATCATTAATAACTTAATTTTTATCTTGATAATTTAAGAAGTAATCAACGTACTTTAATAATTTAATTCGATTGCCTAATCAATATTCAAATGCTGACGCTTTAATCAATTGCGAAATATAGCTATTTTCGATTGCAGAATCTAGCTATAGTGGATTACATAATATAGCTTTTTGATTGGGTAATATTGGTATATTCATCTGCGTAATATATAATTTAATAGCTATTTTTAATATCGTAAGCTATATGCAACAAGTTCTATGATCTAATTATGAAAAACAGTAATCTTCTCAAATTGAGGTTAGAGGTGCCCCCCCCCCCTCCCTCCTCAATTCAAAGACGCTCTCCTGTAAATATTTATGTGAGTATAAACTTATTTAGTTTCTGTTATTTCAAAACTATGTCATCTATTTTATTATTACATGCTTTTATATAGTCTGGCTCAAATTAATTGTCAGTTGGGTAACGTCCCTCACAGCAGGTTGTAGCCATTCAACATACAAGTTTATGCGAGTTGAACAATCAGCTTTTCTAAACCATTTAACAATGTGACGTAAGAAAGGCCATTTACCCAGAACAGAACTGTATAACTCGCTCTATTTTCGTTGCGTCGTTAAATTTTGCAATTCAATTATAACCCTTTTATAAAGGCTATGATGACATGGAACTTGACATACTTACGAAATTCCGATGACAGTACGATACTTAGTCACAATAGCTAATAATTATTATGTATTTTAATTAAGTATTAATATCATTTTATAATTGCGGAGCAAACATCCAAGACGTGTTTCGTATACCCAACATTATACATTATACCCAACATTAAAGGATCAAACGTAGGGAAATGCAAATAACTTTTTTCTTAAATACATGAACTCGTATACAAATACCAATTTTTGAGAGTTATTTCATTGGAACACACTTTTTCAGCTAATGAAATAATTTAGTTGGATAGAAAATTTAGTGGCGAATGTAGTGATGGAAAAATATATTTTTGGGAAACTTTGGATAAAACACGTTTTGATTGTTGGCTGCCCAGCTATAGTTATAAAAGTGGTGTCTAGGTAAAGTAAATTGACACCGGCGTTAAACCATGAGACCGCTCACTACACTTCTTACGGAAAGTCTTAACTTAGTGGGTGAAGTTCTTTTACTGGTAAAAACGTCTTTGAAATGTCATATTTGGTAATACGTAAAGCATGTACAATGAAGATTAAAACTTTAATGTTTGAATTCAGAAAAAGATTAGTTAGAAGTATGAAGACTAAGAGAAGAACTAGATTTTTGTTTCCCAAAGAATCCTCATTGCACAGAAAGTTTACATGCAAACGCTCTTATTTATTGATAAATCGGTTCAGTTTCATTCAGAAACTGCAACCTTTTAACTAATCGCAGATAATAAAATATACCATCACTTAAGACACAGACAGAAGTATATATGTAAGTATTTATCAACTAATAAACCGGTAGATAACTTCTTTGCCATTTTTTCTCGAAATATTTTTTCTTGAAGTTTTATTATTTGAATCATTAATAAGTGATCCTTTACCAGTTCACGTATGTACTTTAATTTTCTATCCTTTAAATTTTATACAAACATTCTGATAACCCATTTAAATTTATATCAGAAAATAATATTTCACACAAAACCATAATTGTTTGTCTTTTCAAAATATTTTTTTTTTTAAATTTCTGTATGGTTTTATTTTAACGCTAAGGCATATTTTAAATATTATTTTTTTTAACAAATAATTTTCCCAGATCCTTTAAACTATAATACATAAGAATTGGTAGTAAAATATTGTATACTACATGTATTTAATTTTTCTATAAATAATTATTCATAAAAACATAATTTTTTTCCTTAAAATTCAATTTTTTTTACTTTAGTATTTTTAAAAAATAAACTACTACTCGTTGAGCTATTTCGCATGCCAATTTATGATATATACGTATTTTACAATATGCATAAAAAGTTATAAATTTTTCCATTAATAATAAAAGAACCGTAACGTTTGGAAAAACTTGATACCAAGTAAAACCAAACAGTGAGAAAAAATGATTTAAAGTTTGTGTTTCTTAAAAAACATACCTGTCATCCAGCATAAAATCTCAAATAACTCATTTAAACATAGATACAAGTCTAGAATTTCGTAAGCATATTTAGAAGATTCCAAACTGTACTTTTAGCAAATAAAAAAAAATCGTACTTTTGACAATATTTGGTTACTGTGTCCCATTAAAGCCCTAATTTCATTAAACAATTATCTACAGAGTTCTCACTGAAGTTCTTTGTTTTAAATAAGCGTGTTCCTCAATTTAACTAGAAAAAAATTAACTTCGTGTCCAAATTAACAGCACAATTCTCTGACCACGTGGACAATGGAAGAGTTAAAAATATAGTGTAAGGCTTCACAGAAATCATTGCGAATGAAATGTATAATAAAAAGCTAACATTCCTTATATTCAAAAACATAAAAGTTTTTTTAGTTGCTTCAATGTATAAAAATTTATGTGCCCGTTCAATTTATGCTCGTGAAAAAAAAAACAGAATTATTCCGCTTTTACTGAAAACCAAGTTTTTCTTAGAAATCCACAAATGCGCAATATGTATCTTTGAAAATGCAATGACCAAAATTTAACCACGTGACTTTTTTCAGTAAATAAGCTATGACATCACACTGTTTCCGACAAAGGGCGAGATAAGTCACCAAGGAAAATTGGCACACAACGTTTTAGGAAGCGTTCTAACATGTATGGATAAAAATCTCGATTTGACGACTATGAAAGTGGGATAATTGTGGGTGGGTGAGATGTTGAAGAGCAGCAGTAGTGAAAGTGTTTAAAGTCTGGACTGTTATCCAGAAAACTCAACTTGCCTCGTTCTCCTTAGGTGGTTAGAGACTACTGAATGCTCGAGCGGAAAAAAGCAATGGACAGGTTTGTAAGGGGCAAAAGAAGAGGAAACAATGCAACAAATTACAACACATTTTAATCAAGAATCATATCAAAGAATACCGGAACGCACTATACACACAGTGTTTCAATCTTACGTATTATCAATTTGGCAGTCACATTTAAAATGATTTATTTATTATATAAAATACAGCTTTATTTATTAAAGTGTATTTTTATAAAAAAAATATCTAATATCTTACAACTCGCATATCCAATTGATGCATACTATTAATCCAGGCTCACATTTTTCAAATGCAATATCGTGTAGGGATGCGTCCAAAGGTATTTTATACTTTTCCCCATTTCCGTTAAAATATTCCCCCCTCCCCCTCAATAAAAGACCATCCATAAATAAATTAACCGTAAGAAAAATCTTCCATTAATAAAGGACCCACGTTTATCTCATATAAGGATTCAGCTCTTATTTTTATATATTTTCTACAGAATCTATTGCAAGTAGTAAGCATATAATTTGTCATAGTTAAAGTAATAAATTATAATTTTAATTTCAAAATAATTATAAATTCCTCTATTAATAATTTTTTTTTAAATGGGTTGTTAAATAGATGCGACGCATTGAGAAAAATAAAATGACATGAGATACGACGCCGACCTCATTTATTCCAAACTCTAAAAGGAAAACCAGATATGTGTTAGAACTATAAAGTATTGCCATTAACATGTAACTTCTCAATATTAAATCCAGTGGTTTACTTCTTATCACTAACCGATTATATACAAAAGTAAAACATTGTGCAGCATACTCCTATAAGATTTTAAATTGTTTACTTACCAATGGTTTCGATGCAAGTATCACAGCATTCGCAATACGATGATCTAGACACATGCTGGTCCTCTGGGCAGTCCTTTATGACGTCACAGTTTATATTATTACAAAATCCAGTTTTGCAACGAAAAACATCAAGGCCATAATTAATAGAACCAACTTGGGTACTTAATGGATCCTTTAAAAAAATTAAAAAGAGAAGCCACAAAAACATAACTTTTGTGTCAAAAAAATCATTCGAATAGTCTTTTAAGTGTCTATCGTGGAAAGAGTCTGTCATATTTGTGCAGTGTTATTGAAAGTTATATCCTTATAGCAACTGATACAATATCTAATCTACGCTTATCAAGAGTTACATGAATGACAGCTTAAAATATAATTTTTTTGAAAATCCTTTGTTGCCAATAAAAAAAGATAATGTGTTCAGTGTTTGGTTTCACTTTTATGATTGGTAAAAGATATTCCTAAAGTCGTTACACGTGTCTTTTTTTATGTGGGTTTTCGAATTATTATTTTTTTATTTTTTCTGTTATTTTATACTCATGTACAGGTATACTCCTATTTATAATTAAATTTTTAATAGATTTCCAACGGAGCATTTATTAGTTTTCTTGCAGAGGGAGCATTGTTTTGATTATCATATTTTATTTTTGTTTTACTCCCTACTTCTTCTATAATTGTTTACATTTCCAATTTCATGTAGAAAGGTTGGCTGCAAGTTCAAAAACAGAGTTCCGAGACCGGAGCGTTTGAAGTTTGCAACTCTCCGTGGTTATAATTTTTAATGCAATAATGTTTAACTCATTAATTTTTAATTATTTTTTATTTCTTATTTCAAAATTCTGATGATTATTCTAGATTTTGAATTTTTTGAAAGTTCTTATAATAAACTAATAAAAAGTAATAGCGGATTTATTTTTTACGTAAATAAACGTATTATAAAATAAAAAAAATGTTTCGGAGGGACTAGAAAATTTAGCTGAAATTAAGTTACCTGTTTCAGCTGAGATATCTGCTGTATCTCAATAGTAATAACGTTTTTATTTAAAACTAGTAATATGTCCTGTCGTTGCTCCTTGCGAAGTAAGGGCGATTTTTTTTGTTAGCGTAGCCATCGCATATCACTCTATGTTATTCAATTGCTTTGAGTAGTTTTCGAGATACCAAAACATAGTACATTTTTATTTTTATGCTCACGACTTTACATGCTATTATGACTTCTATTTAAACTGATGTTTTTGTAAATGTTTTTTTTTTGTTATATAAAAATTAATGATTAAAAAAGCCTTTGCGAATACTAGCCTTATAACATAGAAAAAATAATTAATTTCTCAAATATAAAAATAAATCACTTGGCGTTGTTGCTTCAATGCCAATTGGTGTTGAAAACTTATATTAAACTTTTTTTAAACGTTACATATTTTTTTTTTGTGGAACAAGTATAAAAAAGAATTCTTTAGTGACAATAAACCCTCTAGTAAACTTCGCATTTATTAGTGTTAGTACTGGCAATGCAATAACATATCAAAGAACAAAATATTGCACTCTTCCAAATTGAAATAATTTATCGTATTTGGCGAAGTTTATTTTGGTGTCAATTGGCGACCGGAGTCTATATACCAGTTTTTGAACATAATTTCTAAAGAAAAATATTTCTAATAAAAAATATTAGGAATTATTTTTATTTATAACTGTTCACCCTGCAATTTCAAAGAATTATAAAATATAAGTTTTAATATGCCTGCGTCATGATTTACTGACAATATTTCTTTTAAAAAGTATTTTTCAAATGTTCATTTTTGAATTTCAATAACATTTTTTTGAGGTGAAACCTTTAAAATAAGTTACATAGAGGTATAAATATAAAAAAAAAAACTAAGTTAAACTTTTAGGGTGCCCATTCCGACACTATCCAGCAATGGCTTCTTAACAAATATCACTATTGGTATAAAAGTAATAGCGGTGGATAGGAAATTAGGAACCGACGCGTTTAAGATCTTGAAAACAAAATCAAATCATATTCGTTTGGGGGAATGAATGGATACCCATGGCGTCAGACAAAACAGCTGACTAATCTTCCTCCTTCGGTTGCCGAGGTTTTTATTAACGACCGCTTCCTATAATCTGCTGCTCAATAAATGTATTTTTCAAAGAAAAATCGTATTATTAGAAGGCAACCAGTATTGTCGAAAAATATTTTTGGTCGCCAAGGTGGCTTTTAACAATAATGTTATGAAGGGAAGATATACAATGTAAATTTACAATAGGAATAATGTATGTAAAAATGGAAAAAATTCTATAACTTTTGAACGTTTACAGATATCCACATGAAACAAAGTGCAGATGTTAAGTTGGAAGATTATTGATAAAATGGGGTAAGTTTCATAGAATTCCCTTTGGTTGTTTTTGAGTTGAAACCACAAACAATCAAATAAACAAAGAGACAAAAATGTCCCACCCCCCCAACAAAAAATGTCATCTCCACAACAAACTTTGAAATTTAATATTTATTGAAATAAAAATTATTTCAACTAGTAATTGACCTAGCAAAGCTCTGTGAACATTTTAAAAAGTAGAATTAAAATGGTTTGAAAATATTATATTTTTTTCATCATTAAAAATACTATTAAAATGTGTGGTGGAGGGGACATGATAATTTTTACAAATAATTATTTATATAATTTATTGAGTGTAGTTGTAATTTTTTAATTGTAATATATTCAGTCAAATATATTGAAGAAATATTCCTTCAATTTAACTTTAAATCTTAAGGTTAAATATTTTTAAAAAGGGAAAATGGATTTATCTCGATTTCCCCTCCTCAACAACAAAATCAGAAATTTACATTTGAAGTTAAAAAAAGTGCGAAGAAGTTTATTTCGGGGAAAAAACCATTATTACATCCAAATATAACTCATAATGAATCCGATGAGACATGATTTTTTATTCTACTCCAAAATTCGTTTGTACGAAGGTCAGGGCATAAATACCGTGGAATTGCCGTATTGTGAGTTCAAATCAGCATGACAGTATGACAAAAAGTTAAGATGTGGTAAACTCGTGATTGGAGGGTTTCCAGATTAGCTACTAAATTACAAAAGTCGCCTGAATATATCCTCAATTACCACCGTCGTGTATACAGGACTGGTGCACGTTAAATATGATGGGGGTCCAATGTCCTGACGCTTATTGCGGTAGTGCCGGGTGCCAGCTCAGATGTTGTCCTCGTCATCTGACCATGGTTCAAAAATACATGGCAGTGTTCCCGGGTCTTTTATCCGAGATTGACCTCGAACCCTCGTCAATAGCTCACTGTGCAGCTTTAGTGCGACGTTCATTAACCAACCAATCAAACATTGTTTTTCATAGTTTACGTACTGTATTGTTTATTATAGTTTGTATGCTAATTTTTTTTACATATTGCATTGCTTTTCATAATTAACCAACTGCATTGTTTATGTACCCTATTTTGTTTCTTTGTTTTAGTAATTTTTAAATGTCAACGATACTTTTAATAAGCGTTACTAATTTCCATTATACGACAACTCATCCCCATTTCGAAGAACAATAAATTATACTTTAGTGTCGAAACAAGTGCGTTCTTTCTTCTAAAGTCTTTCTTTGGTGTTAAAAATAGATAATCAATACAGAAGTTTGAGGCCGAAATCACTCTGCAGCATATGGTCTCCAAAGCGATTTGAATTGAAATGAACTTGAAAGGAGAAAATCGATTAGCTACACCCACATTTATTTTAAGAGTTTCAGTGAAATAAAACTAAAGCGAAAAAGCCAAACTTGAAAACCTTACAATTATTTTATGTACAAAACAAAAATAATTAAAATAATTTAAAAAAAATTATAACTATGATACTATTATAACAAAATTTAATATGTATTTGATCTGTAATTTTTTAATAACGTATTGAACTTTTTTCCAAAATTATTTCATAAAAACAAAACTGTCAAGCCTTGGATCATTTTACATAACTTTTATGAAATTCAAGTGATTTTTAAAGCAAAGTTTTAATAGATCGAAGGCATAAATGGCTTTTTTAATACCGAGTATGAGTATTTCTATATAAATCTGAAGTTTAACAATATAAATGCTTTAGGTATATACTTATATTCAATAAATTTATTGCTATTATATTCATATCTGTCAAAATGGAGATTTACCCTTTCTCGTAAATTTAGAGTAATTTCTTATTTGTTTTAGTCCCAACTACATATTGAAGTATTTTAATTTTTCCAGTCGCTCTAAAGTAATATTACAAAAATCTTAAACCTCTTTGAAAGTAATTCTTGTAACATTCAATATATTTTGAAACGATGTGTGAAATTAGTGATGGGTTGTTTTCTACCAAGATAGATAATTACTAAATTGACATAAATGCTTCTATATTTAAACTGAGCAGGAGAATTATATATAGACAACCTTTAACATCCGAAACAAGAATTACCCATTTTACTACTTATTCTAGAGAATTAAACACCGATAGAAACACATAGAAGATAGACATGCAAAAAAATTGCATTTTAATGCATTTGGAGTAAAGAAAATGAATGGAAACCACATGAAATTTAAATTTCAAGCAAACTAATTTAAAAAAAAAAGCGAGAGCGATATTGAGATAAAGAGAGCGATATGAGAAAGATAGTGATAAAGAAAGAAAAAGAAAAAAAAAAGAGAGAGATAAATAGTTATGATGTGAGATATGAGAGAAAAAAAGAGATAGAGAAAAAGAGAGATGAGGAGAGAGATAAAGATGATAGTGAGAGAAAATAGAGAGATAAAGAAGAGAGAGAGAGATATAGGAAGAAGATGACAGATGAAGAAGAGCGAAGAGATAGAGTGGAGAGAGAGGGAAAGAATAATCAAATGCTTGAAACCCTTCCCTTTAAAAATCATTAAGTTTAAATTACAAAGAGTAAAGCTGATATCCGAATAACTGCATTATGAAGTAATCAACGTAGCAGGATATATTTATATATTATTTGAAGAAATAAACTAACATAAAAATTTATAGTAAGTTTTATTTATAATTTATTCGTTTTCTTCCGTTAGAAATTGGAATACAACTTATTGTAGAGGAAGACATATTATGAAAAAACACTATTAAAGATCGAAAAACACACGCGAAAACGTTTTAAAGTGAAAATAACTTTTTTTTTCCAACTGTGTACAACTTTTACTATATATATTTAAACTGAAATATAATATACTTTATACCAAATTTAAACAAACATATATTGTCCTTATTTCCTTACTTTTTTTTATTACCACGCTAATATATTCCCTCCGGTTGTTAGAGGTGAAAGCCGTAAATATTTATAACAATAGAAATTTTATATTAACTTATTTTATGGGAGAACTCCCCGCTAGTAGTTGCGTAGCATTGATTTTAACTCTGCGCTGTGGACTACTGCGCACCCTTCGCTTGCTTACGTCATTGAAAGTGTCACTTTCGGGTGGCTTCACTACAAAGCCGTTCTGCAACGAAGGAAAGTCGCATTTACTGTGAATTCTCGAAAGTTGATTCCTTTTAACGATCATTCAGATATCTAGAGGGTTCGTATCTTTGATTCTTATATCTTCATTGGTTAATTAGAATATTGTTAATGAATGAATTAGAACTTTAACAACTGCAATGCAGTAATAAATTACTGCGTAGTAGCGTACACGTACTCAAAAAGATAGCTTTCGATTTGTGCAATCTGTGTTAACATTTTTGGCTTAATACGTATAAGAATGCAGTGTGCCATCTTTCGAAACTCATTCAAATAGTGATATAAATGTCGGGGTTATATATTACTTAATTAAAATATTTTGTTTATGGTGTGAAAATAGCAGTGCAAATAGATGCTATGCTATTTAGTACAGTTTTAGGAATTTACTGTATTGAGAGTCGATACATGATTCAATCGGATAGTTTACTGTATAATAATATTTTAGAATTTTAATATGTCATAGCATGTGTGGTGTAAAAGTATAAACTAACTTGAATAACCTAACGTATGTAAGCATGGATTAACTTATTTTATATAATATTTATGAGAATGTGTTAATTTGTATGATGTATTGTTTTATGAAACATTATTTTAAAATTTAATGTTTTATACTATGTATATGACATGAAAACAGGAGTTAAATTGGATGATGTACTATTTTATTAATATATATTTTGGGTTTTACTGTTTTATACCATGTATATGATATGAAACCTGACCATACATTAAAATGTATAAAATTGTGTTTAATAACTTTTGAGTGTTAATGTTTCATCGTGCGTATTATGTAAAATGTTTCATAAAGCGAGTTAAGATGCATGATATAGTGCTTTTTGAATTATTCTACATTTAATATGTAATACTGTGTATGGTTTGAGAGCATAAATTAAACTTGAGATTTACTACTTGATAAACTGTCATGTTTTTTAAGTTATTTTTCATATATAGTGTGCTGAGACATGTATCAAATTATATGATTATTGTTTCATAAACTTTTAGATTTTTATAAGGTTTCGTACCTGAAGGGTGAAAACATAAGAAAAATTAATCTCTCATATTTCTGGTCTATTTAAAATATAAATGATTTAATAATATTAAAAATAAAATTATTTTATTTATTTTAAATAAAGATATTTGTAACAATTAAAAATGTGACAATAATTTTGCTTAAGAATATGTCTGAATTATTTTATTAATATGTTTTTAATACTAAAAACAATTTATCAAAATTAATTTATTAAGTAAAAAATTTAAATACATTTGTTATTTTGTGTCTATTAAAAATTTATTAAAAAAAAATCTTATTTAAAAATACAAAATATTTTCTTTTTTTTCTAAACAAAAATCTCTACGGCAAGCAAATTTGAAAAGATTTTGAAAGTAATAATTAGCAAAAATAAATTCATTTACTAAACCGAAACAACCGAATTTTCGCAATTTTTTTTTAATTTACTCTAGAATAAATTCTACGTAAATAGAGGATAGAGGGTGCCACTGTCAAAAAAAATATTTGATTGTTTAATTTTCTAAATAAAAGTGTTTAGTTGTTTAATTTATAAACTAAATTTATAACAAATGTTTTGTGTATTATTATTTCAGGTATTTTTGAACAATGATGCATCAGCTCCTGTTCGTTTTAGTTTTGGGATGCATTTTCCCAACTTATTTATTATCTCCTTTGTCTAGAAGTAAGTTTTCTAGAATGATACTTTAGAGCCTTTTTTTTAATATATTTTGAGAAGTTTTTATATTAATTGATTTTAAATTTGTATAGAATTATTTGTATGGATATGGGAGAATGGAGTGGTCTGAGACAATTTTCACAAAGTATATTGTATCTAAATATTTTCAAATTATCCAAGATTGTTATTATGTGTGGAGCAAAACCCACCTTAACGCTTTATTTGAAATTTCAATATATTTTTATTGTAAGAATGGAGATTAAAATGATAAGAAAGTTAGTAAAGATGTTTATACTGCCCATATTTACACTACAATTTTGTACAAAACTATTTCATAAATTCTAAAGATTACTTGATACTCAAACTAAAATTTCATTTTCATTCGTTAATTATTGCAGTAGAAATCTTGTAGTCAGAACACTGTCATTTTTTTAAAATTGTTTATTGTAAAAGTTGTAACAAAACGTTAAACAAGTCCAGTACAATACTAGATAATCTAAATAGGACAATTAACAAATAAAAATTTCACAAAATGAGTAAAATCTAAATTTTAAATTCAAGCAATAAATAAAAAACTTTGCATTAACTTACTATTAGAAAAAAAATATTATTTAATTCTTTACACATTCAACACACAAAAATAATATATTTGAATTATAAAACATAAAAAAGGGATTTGTATTGTTATGTTAATACATTGGATAAAACGTAAATATAGAAGAGCTATGGGATTTGGAGGGCTAAAACGTAAATATAGGAACAACCAGTCAAGGTTCATTTTGAGAAAACTGGTTTTAAAGGAAACCACTCAATAGGAAAATCATTCTGCAACAATTCGCTACATGTCCATTGCCGACGCTAAATGTCCAGTGTCGCTACTGATTTTTTTTAGCATAGAAAGTGAAACCTAGAACTTCCATTTACATTGTAAACGAAATTTTTTCAATTTACGTAAGAACCGATTGTTGCATAACACGGTTCGTTTATGCTGTCCCAGCCTTCCCATCATATAGTATTTCAATAACATAGCTTTAATATCAATTCAGAATTAAAAAATAAACTACTGTTTTATGAACACAACATCGTTGCTATTATTATACTAACACAATATTTGTATTATACAAATGATACGGATGTAAAAATTGGTCAAAGTATACTTTAAATTTATTTTTGATGAAATAAAGCTAGAACTTTCAATTAAAAACTGTTACAACTAGAAAGTAAACGTGGGGTTTTTAGTTACCTATTTAGTCTTGGAATTTAAAAATAATTGCAGCGTTAAATCTTTACCTCAGAGTCAGACGGGCCTAAGTCACATTTGGGCAACTTTACACGAGAGGGGAAAACTGAATCCTACTCTCATTTTAAAGCATTGGACTCCAGCTTTTATAGCACTTGTTAAAGGCTTAAAAATAAATGTTGAGTACATTTTGATGGTAAGATTCGATAGAAAAAGAACTTTAAAAATAATCTGCAATAAAACAAAAATCGCCAAATGTGGACTTAGGCCCATCTGGACCTGAGGTAAGTGTCCCATACATCCCCATTCTCCAGTATTATAAATCTCAATGTTTGATATAACTTAATAACATAAAAAAGGAAGTTATATAGACATTTAATTAGTATGTTATTTAGAGTTTAGTTATAAGATTTTAATTAATGTAATTAACATTTGATAATAATGTATTTGATAAGTAATTTTCCTATTTGCGCTATATTTTTATACAGAGGAGTCACAAATTGTTAGGCGATGGTCATTGTTTGGCTGTTTAACTACAAATAAGAAACCATTTATTTAGTTATATTTGAACTAATTACTTTCTTGCTACTAAAGCTAAGTGACTTGTTTAAAATATAAACGAAGTTGTTGGGTAAAAATAATGTTTCATTATGCCAATACAGCTAAATGTGATAAGTCAATGAAATACCAACATCCGGCAGTTTGTGACGTCCCTGCAAATTAGGATTTATTTATGATGATAAACATGACATTTTATAAAAAAAATATATATTTATGATAATTTATAATTAGAATATGTACATTTACAATAAAATGATGAAACAGATTTATATATTAAAAATAAAACAGATCTCACACACATAAAACAGCATATACTATTGAGTTTTGGTCACGAATGTTTACCGAATTTCGGATAATTCTGGACATCTACATCACGAAATAATGATTGATTCAGCTTAGATGTTCTCGAGACTTTTGCATGTTTGACAAAGCGGAACATGCTATTATGCTCTTACACAATGAATGAAACATCGTTTTGTGTTGATTTTCATTTATAGGAAATTATATATAATTAGTCCGAAATAACGTTGTAATAGTTAATGAAGGTATATTTATATAGGGTGGTCACAAATTGTTGTTCGATGGTCATTGTTTGGTTGTTTAACTATACATAATAAATCATTAGTTTTGTTATGCTTTAACTACTTTGTTGCTTACTAACAGCTAAGCGAAGTAGCTGGGAAAAAGAATGTTTTATTATGCTGAATGTGATATAGCCAGAAAATGACCAGTGCCCTACAATTTATGACCACCTTTGATATTTCTTGAAAGTACAGTAGATTTTAATAGCAGACAAAAACTACCAACATACCAAAACATTTATTTCTTTGTTAATAATTAATTACTTCTGCCATCATGATTAATTTATATTTACAATGTAGTATGTTCAATTTCTTATATCTGCTTCTAAGAAACTTTATATAATCTTTTTTTAATTGCAATTATCTCTGTTAGTAGAAATTCATTATTGTTTATATTTACAAATGTTCCAGATACGTTACTGTTTTGGAAGTACATTTACTTGTTACATTACCATAATATTGCTTAAACATTTTTAACCACATTCTTTCCTAAAGATAAAATTATATAATTTATAAAGAATAATTTAAGTGATATAATTATTTAATTCCAAATTATATAATTTATATTGTTTATAAAATATCAAATTACATTGAAAAAAAATTGCATAAAAACACATTTTTATTCAAACCTTCTGAAACCTATTTTTAAATTTATTAAAAAGTTTCCAACGTTTGTTATAATATTTTATATGTATCTATAAAAATAAATAAAATGCTTAAATTTGAAACATCCTGAATTTTTTTTAATTTGTATAACTTCTACATATTTGAAAATAAATAAAAAATATAGTAATATTTTTTTCCCAAATTTGACTTGTCTTCATAAAAAATATAAACTATTATATTGTAAAAATTCCTTTAGATTTTAGATTTATCTAATTTATACGCAATAAATGTTCAGCTTATTATGTAGAATGGTCGTTTTACATTGACAACAATAAAGTTAAATAATAAAATTTGCGTCAATTACGATTCAATTAAAAAAATTACATTTTACAGTGAATATATAATTTATATAATTTAGATATGAATATTTAATATATTATCAATATTTTCTTTACAGTGGAACTCAATCAGCATCAAGTAAGTGGACATTTTATTACATTTTTCAATCAAATATTCTTATTACACTAAGGAAAGTTTTGCTCTACTTATGGAAATTAAATATCAATCCTTATGAATTTGCAATTCTGGCCCATAATTACTTGTGCAGAAGGGAGGTGAACTCATAATCGAAAGTGTATGGATGGAACTGGTGCACGTTAAATCTGTCGTTGCCCAAATGCCTTCACGTTGACGAGGTGTGGAAGTTTAGAGAGTAGGGTAAAATCTCAGGTGTTCTTTTCGTCACTTGACCTTGATCTATGTCTTTTACTTGGAATAAATCCCGATCCATTTAAAAATTCAGCTGTAGTGCAACGTTTATTGAACTAACTTTTTATATTTCTTTCTAATTAATGTATAATTGTAAATTATAAAGATACTGTAATTAATGTAGCATTATTTGAAATTATCCCAGTATCAGAATTTGTTAATACGTTGTGTTTCATCAGTTTTTAAAAACATAACATTTATATTATGTTTTATTCCAGTTTCTCATATATAAAAATGCAATACAAAACATGTTAATTCTTTTTCATTATTTTTCATTTTTATTGTGCTAGAAGTGCTTAAGAAGAAGTGTTTAGAAGTGCTTAACCATAGTGCGTAGAAGTTGTAGCATGTCAACCAAATATTTAACGCTTTGACTGCTCGCGAGTAATATACAACTCGCACTACATTGTATTTTACATTGGGATTAACCCTCGTGGCTATTAAAGAATTAGATAGTAGAGTTATGAATTTGTTACCTATCACAATTCATATTTAGGTGATATAAAACGCACTTGGCTACAAGTTCAACTTTCTTCAGACAAACTTTCGCAAACAAATTTCCCTTGTAATACAGTTGGGAAATTGTTAATTGAGGAACATTGATACAACCAATATATTTGGAACTATTCTTTAATTTAAATAAAGTAACATTTTACATTCTTTCATAACTTCTGTCTTGTGAACTATATATAAATACATATATACATATATACATATATACATGTATACATATATATATATATATATATATATATATATATATATATATATATATATATATATATATATATATATATATATATATATATATATATATATATATATATATATATATATATATATATATATATATATATATATATATATATATATATATATATATATATATATATATATATATATATATATATGTATATATATATATATATGGATATATATATATATATATATATATGGATATATATATGTATATATATATATATATATATATATATATATATATATATATATGGATATATATATATATATATATATATATATATATATATATATATATATATATATATATATATATATATATATATATATATATATATATATATATATATATATATATATATATATATATATATATATATATATATATATATATATATATATATATATATATATATATATATATATATATATATATATATATATATATATATATATATATATATATACATATATATATATATGTATATATATATATATATGGATATATATATATATATATATATATATATATATATATATATATATATATATATATATATATATATGTATATATATATATATATATATATATATATATATATATATATATATATATATATATATATATATATATATATATATATATATATATATGTATATATATATATATATATATATATATATATATATATATATATATATATATATATATATATATGTATATATATATATATATATATGTATGTATATATATATATATATATATATATATATATATATATATATATATATATATATATTATTTACAAAAAAAAATTACAAATTCCCATTAAAAAATAAATGGATGCTAAAAGGAGAAATACAATATTAAAATTATGAAATCCCTTTTGGAGCAAAAGTAAAAATTCAATCACGAAAATACAGCTGAGGGAAAAATATAAAAGTTTTACTCGATGTATGAGTTTCATCAGATATGATATAAAGAGGTAAAATCAGTTTTTTATTGCTTGCATTCTTACAGTGAATCAGGACAGGATGTGAATAGTGCATGAATATGAGGCCCAGTAATAACCTTGAACCTCTTCTTGTATTGTTCGTCGTATAGCAAATCTAAATTTACCATTATGCAAGGATATCGTATTAAAATTCCAAATAAAGTTCAAAAATATTTCGAAACATATCTAGATGTTTTAATTTATTTTAAGAAACTGGTATTTGCGGTAGGATTTTAAGTTTATTTCTCTTAACTGAATAACTGAAGAAAATTATAAATTTAAAGATGAGTCGTTGCTTTAGAACTAGCCAATTCATAAAGATATTGTAGAGTTATTGAAAAGTCAGTTGATATCTTACAAAGGCCAATCTCTAAAAATAGAGATTTACCCTTACGTGTCCGTGGACACGTAAAGGTTGAGAAGCAGTGGTTTAAAAGCACGTTCACAACTATTTAAAGTAAAATATTAAAAAAAAATATATAGAAGCTAATTTTTAAAATTATTTTATGTTCTTTTGCCAACGTTAAATTTCTAATAATGCGAAAAACTCCCGAAATTAGTGTGATACAAAAATAAAACACACATTTACATAATTACACTAAGTCAGTTTGCCAGTCTTACATTTTGAACTGCCTTAGCTTTAGTCATTAAAAAGCTACAGATAGCTTCATTTTTAAGCATATTTGCAAATTAAACATTCGAAACGTGTTTATTCATGTTATAAGATAATTCATTGGAAAATGAAATAACTTACTAAATGTATTGACTTATGCACAGATTCCAAACTTTCCGGGTTATTATCAAGGAGAGAAAACGAATTTTTTTAAAATGAAAAAACAAAAGCTTAGTTAGGTTGGATATCCGGAGGCCAATGTGATACAGAAATCTAATATTTTAAAAAATTTGGCAAAGCAAGTTCGGATGAGTGCTCTTTATTTAAATGTATTTTGGAAAATATTTATAAAGTTTTAGGTGAAAATAAAAATTTGTTGTAGAAACAAATAAAAATTGACTGATATTAAGAAAGCGATTACTTGATTATTTAACAAATAATAAATCGCAATTGTAGGACTGATCTAGTTATGAAAAGGTTGATTATTTCAATTAACGTACCACTATAAAGCCGTGGCTTTTGGCAACTGAAAATAATACTGCAGGAAAGACCCGGGAACACTGCCATGCAATATTGAAACACGGTCAGGTAACTAGAAATACATACGATCAGGCATACAGGCAATCTGACATGGGCGTGAGGACATTGGACTATGACGGAGTTAACGTGCACAAGTCCCCTCTACACGGCAGATTATTTTTGGTGTGGAAAAAAAATGAATCAGACAATCCCCCGATATTCAGATTGTTACACACTTACTGTGAATCGAACCCGTGCCCTCACTGGTGCTGAGTCCGAGTCGGAAATTACTAAAATCATTGAGGTTATTTCCTGAGAAATAAATATTGGTATATTCATAATATCAGATCTGCACATAATTTCCAATCTATCAATCAACTCTTGGTACACAAATATACAGGGTGGTCTAAATTGTTGGATGACGGATATAGTCATTGTTTGGCTCTATCACACTTAATTGTATTGGCATAATAATACATTGTTTCAGCCTAACTCTTCTCTTATATTTTAAACAATTCGTTTCTTTCCAGTAGTTGAAGTAGCAACAAAGTAGTTAAAGTATTGCAAAAACAATGATTTATTGTGTGTTTTTAGGCATTCAAACATTAACCTGCAACTAACAATTTAACAATTTGTGGCCGCCTTTTATTTCAAAGAAGACGTCTTGATCTTGACTTTCCCACTTATCTTTCCTTCAATAGAAAATAAAGATGAAGCTTTTCCTTTTGCTCTGATCCAAGTGCAAAGATGTAACGTAAATGCATCGGGACACTCTGAAAACCCTTCCGAAACGGATAAAAAAATAAAGCTTTAATAATAGATACTAAGAAAGCCCATGGGTCGGGAAGAGAGTAATAATAGGGTTAAGGGTAGAAAAAAGGAGTTGGGGATAGGAAATTATTTCTAAGAAAGACGCCGACATGGAAAAAAAATAAAAGGTTTGAGATGATGTTTTCGTGCTTCTGTTTCTCAGAAAGCGCTGGATTTTGTAAGACTTAGTTTTAATGAGATTATTATTTCATTTCGAGGAAATATGGAAGTGGAAAGCGTGCGTTAAAGTTAAGATTTGGTTGATGAGTCAAAGGCGGGCAGGTTTTTGAAAATTGTTTTTAGGCATGGGGAAGAGTGTATGTGAAGTGTATGTTTATGTTTAGATGGTTAGATAGAAAACACTTATGGTTTAAGTTGATTTATGTTGACTTAATAACGTTTTAATTATTTTATAGTAAAACACACTAAATTAGTGTTTTTTAATTATTTGTTGGCTAATGCTAAAACATTTATGTTAGGAAAACTTCCCAAGTTCATTCTAATTGTATTTCAGAAAAAGCTAATAACTATTTTGTTTAAACCTTTTTTGGTATTTTTTTCTTTTTTCATTCAATGTTAAGAACAAAAATGTATTTTTCTAGTTTTAGAACCAATTCTAATTGTCTGATATGTAGGTCTCTATGCTCTATCCTGGTAACCATTGTCTGTCTTATATGGTCTCATGAAGACTATGAGCATTTTTATCGATCTCACGTGACCATCATCTTTGACATTTATTCCCTTTCAAAAATTCAATAAGCTCATTAGCAATGATGCGGTTCAATCGAAAAATGACGAGCTCGCTTTTTAATGAAGTCAAAACCACCTTAACACCTTGTTCTAGATGTAGGAATATATTTTTATTATACCTAGTTCTGAAGCGTGATAAACGATAATAGTTCATCAAAAACCTCATGGTATTTTTAAGAGACAAGAAACTTTTTTTTCCGTTTTCGAACAATCACTGAGAAATGACCACCAGTGTATTTTCCTGAAACCTTCAAATGGTATTAAGAATAGAAAAAGTTTTTATACTATTTACCCAGTTAGCAAGGTAACAGAATACTGATTCGATTATACAGTATTCCTCAACTAAGGACAATCTAAGCGAATAAAATCAATATACTACAAGGTGATGTATACTTAACAAGAAAGTTAAAATTTAATAATTAAAATAAACAGTAGTATTATGCAGTTTTCACATAACTACGCAACAATACATGAGATTTTTTATACAAAATGTTATATTTATTTAAAAAATGTTACCGCTAGGATGATTACATTTGTTACCAATCGTTGTAGTTGTCTCAGATCTGTTGCCTGTCGGTATACCGCCAGCATTTAAAGTTTACCACGTTTTGCCAAGTAGCCCAATTCCCAAACGTCTCTTGTCTACTTTGGAGAACAAGCCCATCACATTTTTAAATCAATTTTTTTTTCGTATTACATTTTATTTCTACACCTGGAAGTATGTTGTTCAGTGTGTAATATAATAACATAATTTGCTTAATTCCAGGTGCAGAAATAAAATGTAATATGAAAAAAAAAATGTGATTTAAAAACGTGATGGGCTTGTTCTCCAAAGTGTATAAAAAGATAATTTTCGGAATTGGGCGATTCAAATATGCTTTTAAGTGTTAAGTGTAATGCTACTTGAAGTCGCAGGTGTACATAGATATACCGTCGTCATTGGATATGTGGAAAGAAGCTAATAAATCATCATATAACAGGAATTACAACTGAAAAACCATTTAAATGCTGTGCAGGCTGTTGTGTCACATCTGATATCCATACTGATGCATGAATAACGGTCGTCACACTAAATAGTTGTAATCCTTGTGTGCTGTGCAAACTGTGCTTGGCTACTGTAATAACGTAATTGAAGCGCCGCATATCGATGAAAAATGTAACTATTCTGAAAATATTTTTTTCATTATTAAAAACCTGATGTATTTCCATGCATATCTGTGGAAACCGCATTGACTTAATGTCCATGCTTTTTAAATGATTAAATTTGTACTTTTTCTGATACTTTTGGATCACAATTTATATACTCATGATATATATTCGCATTTATAGCATAATTTGCAATAGTAGCTTTAAAATAGCTTTCCAACTTCACATTTAGTAGCTAATATCAAAAAGAAAATTGTTTTAATTTTCCTATTTCATGTCCGTCTTCATATTTCATCTCCGTTTTCCTATTTCAACTCTTTTTTTTTATTTCATCTCGGTTTCATAATTGCTCACATTTCCAATGTAATGTGGCTGGGTTGACTGCAAAGTAGTTTAAATTCAAAAATAGTGTTCCGATATAAGAACTTTTAAAGTTTGAAATTATCCTTGGCTATAATGTGAAGTGTTGCTGTTTAACTCATTTTTGGGCAGCTAATTTTTGGGAACTATGACCCACATTACTTGGCCAAATCTTGCTGCCTAGTAATGAAAAATACTGTTAGGTAATTTTCGAATCCTCTTGCAACTCGCACCACTTGACAGACAACTCTCTTATATAATTGTGTATCATTACGTCATAGGTAATATACTAACAAATCCTCGTAATCCAACCGAAGTTCAAAATTAAGAGTTTTTTTATTCGGAATAGTTTCTAAATAGTTTCCAACAGTACATTTTACGTAGCTCCAGTGTAATGTTAATAAACCAAAAAAAAATCAAAGCATCAGAACATATAAGATTTCTCAAATGAATGACTTACTATACAGTGAAGTACTACTCTCAAAGAATTTTGAAAGTACCAGTAATGTTAGTAGATATTTTTTTTATAAACTTTAGAAGTAGTGTGCGGTTTTATAATGCATATCTTAATATGAGCTTACGCAGGGCCCCTTCCCCCCAATCTTAATTAGTAACTCAATAGTTAAAATCTTAACCCACTAAAGTTCTCCTATCTACTAGACTTAATTCAATGGACCAAAGGGTCGACAAACCATAAGGTTAGTTCAGATTTCCGGTTTTAAATGTCGGATGTTTATGTATGATCTATCTAGAAAAACGGGTTCTCTTTGATTGGAAGCCTGTGTTTTTCATGTCATCTGAAAGGGGGTTCAAGTTTCTTCATGTCATCTGAAAGGGGTGTAAGAGTGGGCGGGGTGGCGGGCATGCGGTGAAAGTCCGAAAACAAAGCTTTGAAATTGATGGGGCAGGTAGCTCCACTTTTTCCGCTTTACATGTTTTTACCTTATCCTATAAAGAAACAAATCCTCTATCGATTGGTGAAAGAACCAGGTAGCTCTAAGAAATGTCTATAGAGATATAAAGGAAAATGTCCCCTTCAAAATTATCTGTAAGATGGCGCCCTAAGTTGTTTGGTTGCGAAGATATATCACATGCAAAGATATACACGTTCAAATAGAATAAACATCTATGCATACTGTTGAAAAAATGTCGAAATTGATTTAATCCGTTTTCGTGTTAAACTCTTTATAAATTGCTTACAATTTATCACCTAATATTACGAATACTAATACATAAAATGTATTTTTAGCAGCTGGTTTCTGATGACGTGAAAGAACTAGAAAATCTTAGAAATGAAAACAGTAAGTAAAACTGTTATGCAATATACACTTTTCTAAACAATTTTTCAGGATTAAAATATTTTTTAAATAACGCATTTTAATAGGAAAATATTCGCAATTTCATTGATTTCTTTTATAATACTGTGTATAAGATCTTAATTTAGATGAGAACCGTATTTTAAGACATATAAAAATACAATTACTAGTGATATGGAGAATTCCGTTACAGCATAACATTTAAGTAATCAAAGAAACGAGCAACACTAATTTGTTTAATAACGTTTTGAGGTATTTCAATTATTATCGCTATAAAAGCTATTTACATATAAAGCGGATTGTGTGTAAAATAATTCACAAAACCATGAGTAAAAAAGCTCATTATTATTATTCAAAATTATGGAAAAAGTGTTCATATTTTAGTAAAGTTGTTGTGTTTTCATCATCATCATAAATAATCAGAGATAACTACGGTGTAAAAATTTATTTTGCATTATATATCCTGGTAAAAAATAAACTACAGTAAAAAATGTTCCTGTAATAATGAAAAAAAAAACTTATTTGAATTTAAACGATTCTTAATATAATGTGATAATGGATTTAAAATTTAATATATAAACAGTATTATGTATTACCTAATTATATCACTTAATAATAAATCGAAGACTTTAAATAAATGAAATTGATCATTTGTCTAAATTTTAATTAAATTAATATTTTTAGTAAAATAAATGCTCCTGTTCATTATATCTTACTGGAAGTTTGCTCATTGCTTTCTTCAATATTAAAGAAACTGTATTTGCATTATAACTTTTAAAATAAAATTAAAATATTTTCATACTTTTAGGCAGTTGATTTTCATGAAAATGACACAAATTAGTTATAAAAAGGTATTTATTTCTTGGATAGTTTTAAAAACTAAACCACTAAAATAAACAAGTAAGCGTTATGCCCTTCAATAAAATAATTTCAAAGTAATATGATATAATTATTTACTCTTCCCAACGATTGAACGATTGAAATTAATATATAAAAATAACATCATACTTTTGACGTGTAAAGTCTTCTAAACCGTTTTCTGGTAAGCGATTGTATGCAGGGCAAAGTGGAGAGTAACAAAAACATAACTGAACGAAACCACGAGTCGCGAATCAGCTTTGACCCAATTGCATCTATAGCACATTCGTTTAACGCTCTTAAACTTCGTTTTAGAACCGAGACACAATGTACATAATCCATAAAGGCACTCAATTGAGTTTGACGTACACACCTTAAACCCTGCAGCCATTTCGATTGACACAGCCTATCTAACTTTTTCTCTATATACTGTCAATTAACGCGGAGTTTTACAAAGCTAGTCTCAATAAAAAATGACTGATTTCAGGCAAACCTACCAACACCTCTGATAACAGCCACCCATCTGTGGCGGGAATCGAGCCCGAAGTCTCTCAGCCTCTGCCAACTCCTCTTCCAAACGTCGAAGAACCTCAAGCGAATAGCAGGAGCGCAATCTTTCGACATAGAGGAATTACGGAGGCAAAAAAGAGCAGAGGTTATTGGAACAAGAGTCCTCAGCAAGTAAATATATCCCATAACAGCTTTATTTAACCCTTCACCCTGAGAATAACACTCTAGGCCTCCGAGACCCACGAGCTGATTCCATCCCCCCTTCTACTTACCCCTAGTAATGTTCAATCCCACCCGCTCTGGTATACCTCAAGGGGTCAATCGTGAACACAATGTCCTTTTATTCGGGTCAATAGACATATATTTTGTTTAAAATTTGTTTAAAATAATCATGTCTTACTGTCAGAGTTAAACGCATAATGTTACTTAGGATTGATAAGAAGGTTTCTAACTCTTTGATTGTTTCTTTATTCACAAATTTGTTTTAAAAAGTCGCCTTTTAATGTAGTTAATAATATACTTTAATAAATAAATATGAATAATATATGTAGCATAAAATAAAATGAAACTGTTAGTTTGAAAAATAATAAATAGTTAGAATATTGTTTATTTTGAGGAAATGTAATATGAATATATTAGTATTAGAAATATTTTTATTATTTGGAATTAAATTGTGAAATGTCTTCTGCTAGATGGCTTTCGCAAGCAGAAATGTAGCACAAAATGTAATAATTTAAAAGGATTATCCCGAATTAAATAATTATATGTCCTTTGTATTTGTTTTTTCAGTTTAAATGCTGAAAATACTAAATTTTCAAGATTAAAAATATTTTTACTTTTAAATTATTGGTTAAGCCAAAGCAATCTAAAGTAACAAGCAATATTTATTACTTCTCTTATGACAATTATTAATGAATTGCAAGTAAAATTAACAAATTATTTACTAACTAAAAACGGCATTCATTGAAGCCGATTCATTGATAGACGAATACCCTTAGTTTGCATTTATATAAACACTTTGTACTTTGTAAAAGATTGGTATATTTTTAGCCAAGTGACGGGTATGCAAAGTTTGCTGGAATCCAATATTCCCCTAGCGACTTGGCTGCTTATGTTTTCACTACTGGAGATGAAGAAGGGGTTGCAGTTGCAGTAGAAGAGCTAGTAAGAGAGGGAATGGTAAGAGACTAATATTACAGACTATAAGAGATTAATATTTTAGATTTTAAAAGACTATTATTTTATGCTAAATGTCACTAATACTTCAGTCTATTAGAGTACTATTTTAATATATCTAATATATCTAATATATCTTTAATATATCTATAGACTATCTATATCAGTCTATAATAGTTAATAATAGACTTAATATAATTAACTAATAATTTAGTCTATAAGAGTAATATTTTAGTCTACAAAAGTAATATTTTACTCTACAAAAGTAATATTTTAGTCTACAAAAGTAATATTTTAGTCTATAAGAGTTAATATATTAGTCTATAATAGACTAATATAATTAAGTAATATTTTTGACTATAAGAAACGAATATAATAAACTCTCATCAAAGTGTACAGTATATGCGCAATTGAAAGAAGTCATGTTATCAAACATTTAGGTTATTTTAAAAAAATACCCAAAATTTGCGACACAAAATTAAAAAAATAATATTTAGAAGTAGGAGAAGAGGGTAGAAGTAGGACTGCAAACAAATTTGGATTCACGGATAATATTCAGCAGATATAAAATCCTCAATTTTTTTAAAACTTAGTTAGTCCAGGGGAAGAACGATGGCTGTCCGTTCTTTCTGATTTTACAGTAACCACACCATGGTATATGAATACTTTGTTTTAACAAAGTATTCATATACCATTCCTGGACATGCACATCATTCTAATATTTTACCGGTTTGTTTTTGAATGACTTTCATAGTTCTTACTTTTTTGCACTTTAATATAATGAATGTACAGCCCAGTAGCTAATGTAAGCCTCATCGCGATCTTAATTTCAAAGTGGGCCCATGTCATTGTCCCCTATTTTTTAAAAAAAAATAGTATTATTTCCTTGGAAATACTAAATTGCTACTTTTGAAAAGGAAGGAAGTTGAAAACGAACATTTTAATAGAATTTCAGCAATTGATAAGCTTTGTTTATGGAACTCAAATTGCAAGATTTTTTTTAATTGTAATACAGTTTAATTGTAATACAACAAAACTCAGAAATAAAACACGACTTCTGCATTTAGTTGCCATTGTCTTCAACAGATGGCACTGCGGACTGCTGGATTCAGAATAAACACTAGGGTGGGTCGATTTTTTTTTTGTTCGATATCGTTATTCTAATAGTGCGGAAAGGACCCGTGTGATCAATAAACAGGCTGTAAAATATTTTTTTTGATCTTCTGCCTCCTCATCGCACTTAAAATTTCGAAATTTGGGTATAATTGGTCTTTTTTCACTTATTATAGTAAAAAGAATATTTTCCGAAATAGTTATCCTAATAGTACGGTAAGGGTGTCTAATATGATCAATATACACGATGTAAAATATTTTTTCGATTGGATAATATCTTCTGCCTCCACATCGCACTTGAATTATCGCTATTTTTGTTAAAAGTGCACTTTTTCATGTGACAGAAATATGGTTCTCTAATACTATTTAATACATGCGATAACACAAATACACTTACCGGTGTCTAGATTACAGATATTTAATTCAACCTTATGGTAAAATTCATTTCCAAGAATGACACAGGGGCCCGTGCCCCCCCGCTCCCCTCCCCTCCAGACCGGTCCATTTAACTTTTTCCTTATGTAATCGTGGAAGATTTATGTAGGTAAAAAACTTAGCACAGTTTTTGTCCTGTTCTACAAAATTAGGAAGTGAAGCATTAAATACCTTTGGACAACAACCACTGAATCAATCTATCGTGCAGTGATCTCCCTCTCCTTTGAAATAGTCACAAACCACAACATTTTTACATAAATCGTATCACTGATTGTAATAAGAACGTCGTTCTAATGAATTCGTCTCTATTTTCAGCTCCACATAAACCTTAGCGGATGCCATTGTTACTAACTGTACACATATGTGCGTGAGATGAGAAGTGAACTATAAGTCCCATTTCGGGTTGGTTTTATGTCTCACAATGGACCAGAATATGTCAGTGGGTATATCACGGAGCATTGGAGGAGTAGAACCGGTAGTATAAATGAATAGTCAATCATTTCCGTATAGTTATCAGTTTCAAAGTTCGGCTTTGATGGCAGAAAAATGAACGCACACCCCTCTTCACACCTGCTTTGGAAGGTGACACTCTTGCCTTAATTATGCGCCCTGCAGCAAGCTCTCTAATGTATGATTTTGTGTCATTCCGCATTATCAGCAAAAGGTTCTCAGGATGCGCGGAGTAAGCGTGGAAAGAAATTGCTGCATCAACGACATTCTTCAGGTTTTGACCAAGGTATTTTGATCTAGAGATAGCTACCCAAACAGGCTTAGCATCATATTTTAGGGAACGCGTAGACTTTATGTCGCTGTAATCAGACAGCGCGAATGCGACTGTGTCCTAGGATTCTCTTCCAATGCTCTGTGATCTACCCACTGACATGTTCTGATCCATTGTGACAGATAAAACCAACCAGAAATGGTACAGCCGCGGAAAAAAAACGAACCACCGATGATTATTTCGTTAGTTTTTATAGTAGAGCTAACTTAATATACCATTTTGTAGGGAATAAAGTCTACTATACATTGATATACAAAAAATTTGCATAGGGGACTATCTTCATACTTGAATCCGCACCAGCTTTAAAATTTTCAATAGCAACACCTACTTTTGATTCCGCAGAAATGTTCCCCGCCTTCAAAATAATCTAAATATAAATTTTCATTAAGTTCCTACATTTATATGCAGAGATATTAGACGATATGTATCTATCTTATTTGAGGGGCTACTTCCACATTGGACAAAGTATTAGTGAGACTTCAAAATGAAGTACGCTGGTAGAAAATGTTTTGGCGTTAGCCGTGGTTCTTCTTTCCCCGTGGTCATTCATTCCCCCACTCCCGTATACCCCTTGATTTTATATAAGAATTTAGAATATATTGTATTAGGTATATATTGCACGGGCCCCTGTTTTCCCCATCCCTGGATCCGCCAATGAATTTGACCAGGAGGACGAATTCTAATATCTGTAATCTAGTCACCTGTAAGTGTATTTGTGTTATCGCATGTATTAAATAGTATTAGAGAACCATATTTCTATCAAATGAAAAGTGCAATTTTTAACAAAAATAGCAATAATTCAAATGCAATGTTGAGGCAAAAGATATTATCCAATCGAAAAAATATTTTACATCGTGTATATTGATCATATTAGACACCCTTTCCGTGCTATATAGATAACTATTTTGGAAAATATTCTTTTTACTATAATAAGTGAAAAAAGACCAATTTTACCCAAATTTTGAAATTGCAAGTGCGATGAGGAGGCAGAAGATATTCTCCGATCAAAAAAATATTTTACAGACTGTTTATTGAGCACACGGGTCACCCTTTCCGCACTATTACAATAACGATACCGAAAAAAATGTTTTTCGACCCACCCTAATAAACACCTTTAAAAAAAAGTTCCTTGTGTATCAAAACATTTAAGTTATTTTCAAAGTGTCGATGGCTTTACTATTAAATTCATGGAATTATCCTGATTTATCATGATTTTTTAAGATAAAAATGTTTTTATCTGACATTTTATTGGTTGGTTGATTTAAATAACTTTGATCAGATTGTAATAATTAAAAAAAAAATTATGCATGTAAGGAATCATTTTATTGTGAAAACCCCTTTTAAGACTAAATAGATTTTTATACTATAAATATCAAGTTTATATGCAATATCAAGCGAATTTTATGGTTTAAACAGAATTATTGAAATTATTATTTAAGTAATGACGATTTTGCAGATGGGCCGAACAGATGCCATAAACTACTTGCAGGACGTCAAACAAAATTTGGCATACTTAGAAAGTGAGTTTGAGCATCAAAAGAAGCTGGAAGAGCTTAAAAGTCGTCTATATGCGAAACCAGAATTAACTCAGGTATGAATCAGGTACTTTTTGTAAATGTGTATAAAAATTTTGCTGAATTAAGTTATGAAAATATTGTTTCAGAAAAATATAAAAGTATTATAATAACTTATCTACGTAGTGAAAATACAAGGTTTTTTTCCCCAAAGGTTCAATGCAGACAAATAAAAAACTCAAAGAAACATGCAAGTATTTAAAATAACATACATGCTTCATGAGTGTTTTATGGAGGTTTCGAAAAAGAATTTATTCTGATTAGTTTTCGCATGGTAACTCAAAATCGTGATTTTAGACATTTGTATGTTTCTACAAAGTCACAAAAATACTAGAGAATTTTTCGAATTGTCAATCATATCTTTATTACACCAATACAATATATTCCTTTCCATCAGATGCTTCCAAATTCCCCAAGGGAACAGTTCATTTCCGACATGGACACGGACAAGCGAGATTCTAAGGCAGTTGAGGCCCCTTCCGCCCCAGCAATCACCACTGAGCAACCTCAGCAAGTAGTCATTGCATCTACCTCCGAGCCAAAAGGACCCTCCATTGCAGCAAGCACCACTACTGCACCAAAACCAGAATCCGCAGACAAGGAAGTGACCGATAAAGAAGCAGCAGCTTACAAAGATGAGGACTCTAAGAGGAGAGTCCCACCACGGAACACCAATACCTTTACCATAGAGGTCATCTATAAGTTAGCCAAGGATATGTTCACTCAGAGCATATTGCGAGGTAAGGATTGGTTGCAGAAATTTAATTGTTTCAATGTAAAAATACAACTACAAATACAAATAATGACGACCAAATTCATGCTCTGAGCCCATCAAGGTTGGTCCTGTGTAACCCGTGGCTTCAATTCAGAAGGGGGGGGGGGGGGGGGGGGGGGGCATTGCCCCTGCACTTTTTTTTTTAAGTTGCTTCCTTACTTTTTAAATATAGCACTTTTTAATAAAATACAAATAGTTTTACTGTATTGCCAAAACTATGAAAAATTTCGTCCCCTCCCCGCTACTACAGAAGATAAACGCTTACTGAGTAAGTACCATGTGTACAAGTATAAAAAGCGGATTTCAGACAACAGATGGTGCACCAATGCAGTTTGCGCTATAAAGATTTGACACTGCGCCATTTTGTTCTGTTATCAACAAGTGTTAGACGCGAACGGGTGATAAATTAGAAAAGTGCGTGCATAGTGTTGTTTTGTTGGGTTCAATATGTCGAAATTTATACCGAACAAAGAGCATTCGTGGACAGCATTAATTTTTATGTTTTCATTTGAAGAAAACTGCTGCTGAATCACACCGATTACTTCGAAAAGCTGAACAAGCTCCATTGTAAGATACGGCCAGAATAACGAAAGAGGCAACCCAAAGTCCTTTTTCTTCATGCTATTGTTCCATTACATACGGCAAAAGCAGTTCGCTGCACGTTGGAAGCATTCAGCTGGGAAGTGCTATCCCATGTGGCTGACTTACCAGACTTGGCTCCTTCCGATTACCACTTGTTTGCATCGATGGGTCACGCACTTGCATAAAGCATGCTTTACTTAGCATGCTTTACTTTGAATAAAGCACTTTTTATCTTCCGAATGCAACGTGTTTTTTTTTTTGAAAAAAAATCCGCATTTCATACTTGTACGCCTGGTAAATGTGTCCATCGGCCATCGCAAGTAGTTAAACAAGGTTGAAGTGTCCAGTTTTTGTAGCCTAATGTTTAAATAGCTACTTAAAGTAAATTTACGATATTTTTTAAACCTATTTTAAAAACGTTTTGTACATATACATATATTTAGAAATTTTTCAGCTATTCGATTTACAATGTTCGATTACAAATGAACTTTATTTCAGTTGTTCTCTCTCGAGATTAATATACATATGCTTTTGTCATAAAATTGCCGTTATATTTTTCTATTAGAGGAAATGAAGCATTATTATTTTTTTCATTATTAGTAAATGTTTCAAGGTAACCTGAGCCCAATTTTTTTTTTTTAACCCTCCACCCCTCTTCGATCTTGACCCCTCGCTTTAAGCACCCAATCGCCGCCACTGTGTGTAACACATTCTAACAAACTCCCAATGTCTATCCATTTGTCTTTTAAAACTACATATTCCTAACTAATTGAATATCTCTTAAGGAAAACTATTCATCTATTGCTCTATTATAAAAATAATACTTTTTACCTTCACAATAAGTTCTTGTTATATTTATATAATTATTATCGTTATCGTATATCTTATTGTATATCTTATCGTATATATTATCGTATATCGTAAATAATATTATCGTATATCTAGGTAAAAATATCCATCGGTCTTGAAAAGTCTTGATCTTAATTGCAATTTAAGTTTAAAACTAATGATATCGGAATTCAAATTGATATTCTTTGAAGATTATGTAAATATCAGAAATTATTTTAATTAGTATATTCTTGTAAGTAGGAAAGAACTAACATGGTTAGATGGTAAAGTTTTTAAACTCAAATTTTAAATAAAAATGTACATAAAAGAGATAATTGTAAGATTATATCTCAAGATAATAATTCAGACTTTTTTAGATTTGAGTTATTTCAAAAATAAATGCAAGTATCAAGAATTGAAACAAATATCTAACACAAATATATATTGTTTTTTTAACACTAGTTCAGTTAATTCAATATGTGAATTCTTGAATTTTAAAAATTATTTTAGATGATCCTACCGCTGAAGACACATTGACGGGACTGGTTTCATTTTTGGAGAGTGAAGTAGGAAATAAAAGAATTTCCCCTGAACAGAAGGAAAAAGTGTTAGGTACGTAATTAATGTCCGTGATGAAAAACCACCGAAATTTCGGTTGCTTAAAAAACATATGGCTTCATCCGACATTGAAATTTTAAACAACATTTTCCTTCATCTGACAGAAATACAATATTTATGGCTGTGTTCACTGGTCTCTTTTAAAATGCATCTTAACTTTTGCCAACTGTCCAACAAATACTATTTGTGTAGCTCTACAACAACGCTAACCCAATTCGATTTCAAAAAGTTTATTAGATGAGCCATTTTAAATAAATATAATACATTAGAAATGTGGTATTTTTTAAATGCATATGAATGCAAACTTATCTGGATCCTTTCTTTATTCGGAACCTTCACCAATAACCCGTTTGTACTAATACTAATTACTATACTAATTACAACTGCAATTTAATATTCTACCACATACAGAAGTATATTACCTTGATGTGTTCTTTATGGACATAGATAATTCAAAATTTTGCTTAAATGCTTTTTTTTCAACATACTTCGGCAACTAAAATGTTCGACATTTTTCTATCTTCTTTTCATTTCTCTATTTTAAAAGAAACGGTTATATTCCTTATTTTTAAACATTGGATAAAATAAATGGTCTATTTGTTTGTTTATTTGGGTTAACTCTTATTTAGAGTAATTGGATTAACGTTTCAAAAGAGCTGCACAAATGGGCTATTGTTAGGCTTAAATAATTGTAAAAATATATAGTAAATAACTAAAATAAATAATGCACATTTTTGAAATTATTTTTTAAATTATGTAACAATTAAATTATTAAACAAATTAGGCAGGCTGTGTTTAAAAATTAGTCACTATATTAGAATATTTTTTTAAAAGTATGTGCTCTCCATAGTTTAAAAAAAGTAATGAGTTTTACGAAATGTTATTCCCTATATCTTTTCAACACACAGATAATAAAAATAGAAGTCTAATAAACAATTTAGTAGGGATTTTTAAGAACAATATCTCAATTGTTTTGGTGCAACTTTTGTTTGTAGAAATAACAATCAGCAATCAGTTACAAATTGATTGAAATTAAATAAACAATAATATACTTTAATAAAACAACAGTTTCAGAATTTTTTAAAATCCATAATACAAAAAGACAAAATATATACAGGAATTATTAGATTATATAGTGATAATGATTTAAATACAAATACTTAATGCTATTGTAAATTAGAAGAAAATTTATTAATGTAAAATGGAATCCTTTCGCAAAGTAAAAATGTAAATTAATATTGAGATGATCCCCACAAATCGTTACAACGTTTATTATTTCCCTTTAGTTATAGAAAAATGATATTTCATTATTATCTTTATTCATATTCCATAAAACGCTTAGATAATGCTAGCCGCGCACTAGCAACTAAACCGGTTAGTCAATCGCAATGGCGAGCTCAAATTATATCCGTTCACTGAGCAACTTTTTATTGGGAAAAAATATTCTTTTTCTTTTTTCGACATTAACAGTTTTGGCAAAAATCGACATTTTGGCGATTTTTATTGTATTGAGGTACGACTTTGGAAATTTTCATCTTTACTTTGAAGATTACGAAATCTGAGACGAAACAGCCCTGAGTTGAATTCAACTAAATAATCAAAAGAATGTGGCGTATAATTTTCCAGCTGTTCAGTTGATTATAAGTTGCAATACAATGTCTGTTAGTGAGTGACTAGAATTAAATGGGACTTGAAATGTATTCACACCTTCAAAAACAGATCAAGTGTTTTAAAATTTAAATTTACGAATTTTTAAATTAGATTACAAAATATTTTTAGTTGCGGTGAATGCAGTCAGTGTTTTTTTCCGATAAACTTTTGATGAAGTTGCTACTTAAACATTTACTAATTTGTTAACCTATCATTTTGTGACGTTCTGTTTTGGATTTTTTTAAAATATTTTTTTGTAACGTGTAAAAAAATAAAACCTAAATCCACCTTTTTGAGACACTTTGTTTAAATGTATTTCTTACATAATAAGAACAGTACTGAAAATTTGGAATGAGTAATTTAAATGTAGAATTGTTGAGTACTTTTATGAATAGGCTTCTTTTTTAGTGTGCTAAAGTATGAAACTTTTATAGACCAAAATATGTATTCTTAATTTAATAAAAATTGAATTGAATGTTTTTATTTAGTTGATTATATTGCACTATTATTATAAAACAAACAACTTAATAACTCAAAATGTTATTTAAAAAGATAACTTATTTTCATATTTTAAAGGCATTTCTTATATCAGTTTGCATAGCAGATAGTCTAAATTGTTTTCTTTTGTAAGTAATTTCAGAAAAAACATCTCAAAATTCGAAAAATAACTATCCTTCAAATAACTCTAACTAAACTAATTTTTTTAAAGTACTCGGATGATATATATAAAACAAAAACGTTTTCCCCCCCCGATATATATCATCCGAGTAAAAGACGATAAATTATTTCAATTAAATATCGAAATGACTAATAGGTTACGTATTGTAGAAATTACAGTAGAATTATGTATTTATTATGATAGGTTTATATATGTTACACTTGACAGTAGGAGTTTAATCTAAGGGAGGTTTTACACGTTAGTTTGTAATTGAGGACTGAAATGGAAAACGACCGAAGTCCAAAAAAGAAAATATTTCAGGATAGCTGAAAAATGAAAAACACTTGCATCTGGTACATTCAACCAGCATGATCTTTCGACAAATTTTTGAACTATTACTACTGGAGTTCACACTTTAGGCGTTCTCCACTTTGTTTAGCTTGGTCTTTAGGACATTTTTCCGTAAAAAAAGATTTTCGATTTTTTTTTTGGTACTTAGGTCGTTTTCCGTTTCTAGTCCTCAATTCACTACAGAAATTAGTCCAATGTTTCAACCCGCTAATATAATACGTTGTAAAATAAACCAATTCAGTTCCTTTTAACCGATTTACAGCATTTTTCTCCATGTGAAAACTGACTAAGTTGAAATATTTTAATTTTTTCAATGTTAAAAATGCCATTCAATGCCATTATTTTATTTTAGAAATTGTATCTGCGGCATTAGTGGACAGTCTCCGTGAGTATCAGGGATACTTATCCGAAAATCAAGGTCCCATGTACGAAGAATCCGGTATCTATCAGAATATGGCTGATAACAGTGGCTCCCTCTCTGTTTCGAAGGTACCGATGTCGGAGATTTATCGCAAGTTAGCTGCTCAAGGTAAGAAAAATTGTTTGAATAGTTAACCTTTACATGTCAAATGTTATTCAAGAATTATATAAATGATGGACATTCAAAACTTCAAAATATCGGAATTTCTACTTTTCGCTAACATTGCAATTTACGATAGAAGTATAAATCACGATAGAAGTATCATGATTTATTTCATATATATATTTTAGCGTTTATACCCGCCTCTTAGTAACTTTGTATTGTGTGTTTTTTTTAAAAGTATAATCGTCTTTGTTTGTGAAAATTCATTGCTAATTGTTAGCAATTTAAAATTTCCCAGGCACGTTAATTTTTGTTCTTTTTTTTCGGGGAGGAGGGCGGGGAGAATGATAGTTTACTGATATAACTAATGATAGTTAACTATATTTCTTAAGCATCTCACTAAAAAAGTCAGCATACAATCTTCCTCAAAATTGTGAAATTGTAGTGCTATGCAGGAATACGGCAGTTTATTTTGAAGATGTATTAAATTAAAGATTTTTACTTCCGTATTCTGTGACTATGAATTGAATATTTGTGTATATGAATTGAATATATACACTACTGTTCTATTATCATTATTACTGTATTAAATTATGATATATAAAAAAAATTATAAACGTTTGTTCTTTGTAAAAATTTATGAGTATCACTACATATCTTATGAAGAGATTTCATTTGAAAACAATATAAAATATAATTTATATATATATATATTTAAAGTTATTGTATCACATTAATTGGATTATTTTAATACATGTATTTGAATACCAGTATGTTTGCGATAGTTTCTTTTAAATTGTACACATCAATAATGTCAGCATAAAAACTTCTTAAAATTTCGATATTGAAGGTTTGATGCTGGAAAACTGCATGTTTATGTTTGAAGATCTATTAAATTGAATGTTTTATTTCAATATTCTTCATACAACCTGTAAAAACATTTTAAAAAATGCAAAAACCTTCAATTTTGAAGCATTTAAATTATTAAAGGTAAAATGAAGATTTTAAAACATTTTATGCAGGAAAATTAAAAACTTAAAATAAACTTTTTCGTTTCAAAATCCTCTACATCTATCTACAAAAACATTCGATTTCAGAATTGTAAGGAAGTTTTCATCTTCACTATTTTGCTGGTATATTTAAACATTTTCTTGGATGAAAAATAGATACAACTTATATTATATGTAAATATTAAATTACAAGGAACATTTTGCATAAAACGCATTTTCATTCAAACTTTCTAAAAAATAAAAAAAATAATGTTTATTAGGAAGCTTTAAAAATATATTCAAATTCTGTCATAAGCATTGCTTTCTAAATAAATATTAAGAAATATAATTATTACATAGATATATACAAGTTAATTTTTATACAATTATTTTAAATCGTTTAAATACTAAATTTTATTTTCTTGTTAAAAATATGGTTTATAATATACCATTTAAATAAAAGTTTATTTTACAATTTCTAAATTTACATATTTATAGGACATGACAATATGTTGCCGATAACTTCAAAAACTAACAGGCCTATTTCAAGTAAGTATATTTACATGGAATTCCTGCATGGAGTTAGTTAATCTGATTTCGATTGTAAAATTAATCTAATATTACATTTGATTTATGTAGTTAGTTTCTTATTTAAATATGGCAATTTTGTAAATTTGTAAATATTTGTAAGTCTTTAGGTTCATTCTCTATCCAGAATTTTTAACGTTAAAATGCTATAATTTACACAAACACACCAAGAAAATTAATTTATTTTACTGTATTTTTATATTGACATATTTTTATATTGACATTTTTTTATATTGACATATTTTTATATTGACATATTTTTATATTGACATATTTTTATATAAATACATAACATTAAAATATATTATAAATATAAATTTTACTTTACTAACTTCATCCGTTTATAAATTCGTTATAATATTTTTATGAAATTGTCACAAAAAATTCAAATATTATTAATACTTATTTGAAATTAAAACGATGATAATGTATTATACTTCAATGAATATTTATATATTTGCATAAAATGAAACGTGAATTTGAAACGATAGTATTGTCTCTCATGAGTAATAATATTAATAATGATAATGATAATGATGGAACACGTAAAGAAAATGGCAATTATATCACTGGATTGTGAGACTTTTGTCTACGTCAAGGTCATCGTGCCTACTTATAGGTAAATAGGGCGCTGATGATCTCCTTCCTAAAAATTTAAGTTATGAACGATGAGAGTGTTACTTTAATATATTCGGTTTGTATCGATTTCATCCCTATTGCAACCTTAATTCCAAAATCTACTTTGATACTGTGTGGCTGTCAGGAGAAAGCCCCCAAATAGTGTTGCTAAACGTGTAACGTTTCAAATGAAGTGTATGGGGAGAGAGAGAGAGAGAGAGAGAGGGTAGCTTAACAGTGCGTGCACGTGCATTCAGTTCAGCATTGTTGTGACTATAACACATAACTCTTGTACACTGAATGGCCAAAATATTATGATCATCTAACGTTTTTTTAATGAATCAGTTATAACGCCTCACTGTTTTCGCCAGAAAACGAGATAGGTATTTAAAAAAAAAAAAAAGGAATGGTGCTTTCTTAGAACGTTAGTAAAAGCGTTTTGTTCAACCATATGTGGGTAAAAACTTTATTTGATGGATTTCGAACGTGGAAAGATTGTGAGTTCTCGAAATTTTTGAGTGCTCAACATCAAAAGCGCTCCATTTTGTGAAATGTTCAAGAGCAGCTGTAGTGAATGTTTGTAAAAAATAGACTGAAAAAAACATCGGTGTCAACGATACTCATATGGTGGTAAAATATCCGTATATAATAGTAATGATATAATAATAATAATGAGGTAATAAAAATATGAGTGTCCAGATTTGTAAGGGATAACCGAAGGGAACAGTGCAACACAGATTATAACAAATTTCAATAAATGACCTTCTCAAAGAATCGTTCTCTGAACGCACTCTTTGCCTTATACTTCAGCGCATGGGATATGTGAACAGTCCTAATATTTTGCTCACTCAGTGTATTTCACATTCTACCCCCAGATTTCAGTAAACTCGTCCGTTTCTGTGACAATCGCCAGACAAAAGAATTCTGTCGGCGGGCTTTCTCCTCGCAGCAGGGTGTTTTCGTCAGATTATCTTTATCTCTAAGCATTGATACAATACATATATTTAACAGTTGTTGACCATTTTACTTTGCGTATTGCTTACAGATTCCATTCTCATAGGTTAATAACTAAAGGCAGCAAGTAGTCCCAACGATGGTTGAAGATTGTACAACGGTGTCAAGTCTAAAAATGTTACCAGTCATATCCTAGCCCTGTTATAACCTTGTGAAACCCCTCCTCTTACATAATTTGCACGTTAGTTACTTAATCGAGTTGCACAATGTATGTAATAATATGATTGTGTTATGCTCCTTACCAAAAAAACATTTAAAACTATTGAATTCTTCAATGCGTTACACTATGCACCCATTTTTCTTATTATGTTTGGAGTTATTATAATTGGACCGATTGACTATTGGATACTTAATAAACTTAGACTTTCAGAACTTAATTCTACCTAATATAAACTAATATAATCGATATTCAATTAAATTGTATGTAAGAAATACTGAAGGCTATTTGTCTTCCAATGCGGCTAGAAATTCGATAGAGTAGCCGATGGTGTCATTATAAATTTAAAACAAAAAATTCTAATTACGATTTCATTAGCTTTCTTAAAAGCAGTGACATTAAATTATTTTAAAGTTATTTTATCTTAAGCTCTTTAAAGCTTATTCTAAGCATACTCTTCCTGTTTCAAAGACATTGTATTAAAGTGTGCAAAATAAACTAGTAGGATGTTTTGAAAAGGGAATAAGTCAACTTTTGGGTTATTAAATTATGTTATTTATTGATTTTTAATTACATATTTAAACTTTTTTTGAATTGCGCATCGGAAAATTATATTGTAAAGCATTAAGTTTGTTGTTTGCTTTGAGAGATTTTTTCTGATCAATGACAAAATATTTCGCTCGTTTAAAAATATATATAACTAATACCCTTTTCAAAACCATTTACTTATTTAAATAGTTATTCTAGATTCATAATGTTAGATATATTTTGAGCATAGATGTTATTGCTTTGAAATGAAAAATAGCAGTTAAGTTACATAGTTTTTAGAATAACCTCATGTAAATGAAAAGGCTGAGGTTTAAATATATGTATATAAAAATGTCAAACATCGAAATCTTAAATAGCTAAAACAATGCTTAAATATATAAAAATGTCAAACATCGAAATATTAAATAGCTAAAACAATGCTTAAATATAAAAAAAAAATTAGTAATCTATCTTTAATACTATATAATAGTATAAATTGTAAATTGACATATGTTTCTTAAATTTTTAATTGGAATAATTAAATATGAAGATCAAAATTTGTTGATTTTATACTTTGTTATGCTTTGTAACTTCATTTTACTCTTTTTTTATTTAATTTTAATTTTTTTTTATTTATTACTTTATTTAATTTTTTACTTTATTTTATTTTATTTGTAATCTACTTTATTTTTACTCTAATTTACTGATTTTTATTGTCTTTTTAAAGTACACAACTGTTGCTATTCTTAAAATTTAAGTAATATTTGTCAGGGTTAGAGGTTTGATATTTTAATCAAAGATTTTTTCGTATTATATAAAATAAACTCAAATATTCTAATAGAACATTTCGATGATAAATTATATACTGACATAAATTAGCAATAAATATAAAATTTATTTTGAATTTCACTGCTTTTCAGAAATCCTTTGAATATTAACTTAAGTAATACGTTGTCAAAATACTTGAATTTTTCGAATAGTACATAAATATAAGGGAATATTAAATTGTATATAAGAAGTTTACTATAGAGTGTGATTATGATATTTCTTTCATTAGAAATATTTAAAGATAAATTATATTAAACGTTGTTGATTTGAAAGAAGTTTATATTATCTTTCAAAACATATAAATTCAATAATTCCAGTTTGAAAAAACGTTACAAACAAACTAAATATATTTTAGCACTATATGTATACTTTTGAAATATCGATAGGATTTCAAAGCCCAAAAGAAAATCCATTGAATTTTATTCAGCTTTTCCACAAATATTTTCCGAACTTTTTAGGAGTTTTATAATAACACTGTTCCACCATAATAGATTTATAATCAGCAAAGTTCAACTGGATTCTTGTGTAATTTTTCAGATGATTTGTAGTCAAAGAGTGTATATAATTGATGTATAATCACGCTTGTTATATTGGATGCATACGCAAGTTGACAAACAGTTCCTTATTTTATATCATGTATTTTGCTTAACAAGACGGTTGTTAACCATGAATTAAATTTGTATTAATTTTGTTATGCTTTTTATGTAGCCAATAAATGCCTCTGTTGTAATTAAGAGTATATAAATTACTTTTAAGCACACACACACACACACACACACACACACACACACACACACACACACACACACACACACACACACACACACACACACACACACACACACACACACACACACACACACACACGCACACGCACACGCACACTCACACTCACACTCACACTCACACACACATATACATTTATTGATGTCTCATTTCATTACATAAGTATCTCAGATCGAATCCGAATGTCGTTTCAATCTTCCGTGCATTCAGAAAATTACCAGTGTTCAACAAATTAAACTATCTTATATAAATTACGAAATTGTAAAAATGTATTCTGTGCCGGCAAATTTAAATTACATTGTTTAAAAATATATATTTACAAAAAATCTCGTTTCTTTTTAAAAGAATAGCTTTTAACTTGTAGCCAAATGAAAAAGACTTGAAGAATATTAATAAATAAATTATTGAAATAAATTAAAGAAAAAAAGGTTTGTAATTCTCTGGAAAAACAGGTAACCCCATGGCGAAACATTCGCGATCAATCGGAAGGTTGTAATACATTGGTTCCCAACCCAAGGTCCGCGGGTCATTGGTCGTCCACGAGGGGACCTATTGTTTAATTTCAAAATTGTTTCAGTCGGCATTTTCAAAGAGAAAGCCGCTTTTGCCTGAAAAACCTTTTAACTCTTTCGTACATTTGCTTTGAATGAGAGCAATTAACCGTAAACCAATCTTAAATATTTTGTAGGAGAAAGCTTAATTTTCACTTTCATATGGCACATTGTTAACGGACTTATATATGTTATGGATTAAAAAAATATTTTGAAAATATATATATATATATATAATTCTTTTATTTGCAAATTTGATAGAGTGTTTCTTTTACAGCTATCCTTCTCTTTTTAAATGTGCTTTCGTGTGCAAATATATAATATATAGAAATTGATTAATTGATTTACAAGAGGCTAAATAAAACATTTCATTGCAAAATATATGTATTTTAAATAATTTAAAATGTTATTTAACTTAATAAGCTATCAAGCGACCATCTTGGGTTCGCAACGCTAAGCCAAAAACGAATAACAATGCCACCTCGCCAAAGAAGCCAACAAGAAACGAACGTCCGACGGAACTAGAGCTTAGGCCGCGTTATGTCAGCCGCGTTAACAAGAGCCCATGTTAGGTCGCGTCCTTAAAACATATTCCAGAACCCGAATTACATTTCGTACAAAAAAGAAAAACAGTATTGGTAGAACTGTATTTTTGTTCTGTGACGCTTGCATTTTTGATTTTAAACGCTGGATTCGTTGGTTGGTCCATTCAATAATTCAACCCACTGGCCAGTCCGGTGTCTCGGATCGGACGAGGATGGAGGAAAAGTGCGGGGACATGTTCCCCAGCTTAATTGAAAATTGTTTGAATAATTTATTTTCAAAGATAAATTACACTTTATTCTACAGGAGGGAGTTTTAAACTTGTGTTGTTTTCAGTAGCTAATTCAAATGTACAAATTCTTGTTTGAAAAAAAAACAGAACTGATATTCCCTAAACAAGACTTTAGAAAAGTAAAAACCTTAAACAAAAACCTCGAAATAGTGGCTAAAAAAGTTGTGAAGTTTCTAAGGGGTCTCAACCCTGCACACCCTCTCGCTAGTCTTTTTCTTGAGAAAAGCTGCGCTTTCTTTTCTTAGTTCGATTAAAAAATTATACATGCGGATATATATATTGTTTATATATCGATATTTTTTGTTACATATGCAATAATTCAGATGCATTTCCACCGTCTACCATCCGTTCTTTGCCTAAAAACGGGTGGCCAACTAAACATCAATGCGCTGTAGAAGAGACAACGTTATATGTCTTGAAAATAATTTTACTAGGCCAGTTGCTAAGGTAAAAATATTTTTAAAAAAATTAATAAATTGCTTTTTAATCTAAGTTTGCATAATTATTCTTATTTAATAAAATTCATATATTTACGTATTTTTTACAAACTAAAAATTATAAAATAAGACAATGAAATTTATAAAATGAAGACAAAATTTAATTCAATTGAAAGAAACTTTTAACATTATAAAAAAATTTAATATAGAAAAGGAAATTTAAACTATCAAATAAATCAAAAATAATATAAAAAAAACTCATAGCAAAATAACGTTTCTTGTTCAATAAATTAATGTTAGTTTTAAGAATTTTGCGCTAGAACTATCAATAATTAAGATGGTTAGGGTAGCAATGCTGTCGGTCTATTTACAACACTCGAAAATCCTATCACACAAAAAATTTAAATCACACAAAAACAAAAATTCATGGCATAACTGAGCGCTCTGCAAAAAGTTATTCTATTTTAAACTAACATTTTCTTTTGTAGTACAACATGACATAATGAATTTGAACTTGCGCCACCAGCGCCGATTAAAATAAAATAAATAAAATACATCAGCTACTCTAAAAGAACCCCTTTCCTCTCCCTTTCATACGCGAACCGAATTCTACTTTTCAAGGATACGCCTTACGAAAACCCCAGCTTATCCCTTGGGACGTCCCTTGTCTTTTTATGGATTTACTTACGAGATTTCTTACAAGAACTCTCGTAAGAAATCCGCAATTCCGTAGGGTAAGGTGCGGTAAAATGGGTAGGTATTTGCTTATTATAAAAAAAATCTATTTACATTCCAGAAAAAGTTTATATGTTGCATCTGGCAAGATTTCATGTTTAGTAGAAACATGCTATTTTTTTGTGGCTCCTAAAAACTTTAAAAAAAAACTAAAACGGTCCTGAAAATTAAAAAAAGTCATGTGTTTATTTCCAACTGAAAAATATTTTAAACTACTGTTTACAACAAACAGGTGAAAAAAAAATTAAGACACCTTTGTCTCTATTCATGTTTTAGTGTGGAGGGGTAAAATGGGTATTGCAAACGGAATTAGCAATTTCGGATGTGCAATATTGTTTACACCCCAACCCATTGCCGATCTGGATGTCATGTCGCTCTTACTATGGAAGAGGAGAATTGTATATAGTACAAACTACTCTATTGTATCCCAATGTGGTAATCTATTTTATCGCCAAGATTTGATTAATGTAGCTGAACAATATTGTTTGGCCAATAAGAAAACTAATCATAAAACTCTTGACATATAATAGGATAGAGCTTTCGAAATAAGATGGAAAAGTCAACTGACAAAAAGAAAACCGGATTTGTTATCGAAAACAAGTATTTTTTTGAGTGCTTGACATAAGTACATTGTCAAAACCATTTATAATTATGCTAATAGAAAAGTAAGATTTGATTAAAGTTTGTTCAATTATATTGCCTTTTCATTCCATTACACCTTTTACTCTACTACTTGCTATCCATTTCACTCCACCTTTGATTAAAAAGGAATACAAACAAAATCCTAAAAATTTATCGATTTAAAGCTAAAAAAAATTATGAAACCTATTCAAAGATATAATCAAGGAACTCGTTGCATAATTACACTACAGAAACTTTCACATTAATTACATTTTAAAGTGAAAACTAGCTTTGAATGAAAAATTTGCAATCGATCTTTTCATTTTACCCCACCTGTATTTGAAAATCGATATATAAAATTTTTTTGTTAGTCTTTTTTCTTTATATAACTTCTTTTAAATAGACCTCTTAGAGTAGCAAGCTCATAATTGGAGAGTTGTGGGTTGGAATCTCGACATTGAGAGTGCTGCGAGCTCATAATCTAAGGGTTGTGGGTTCGAATTTCGATTTTGAGAGCAAAACATACCATATATTGGTTCCTTTAGAGGTACACACATGTTGGTAAACAGTGCGATTCGAATCTCAGTGTTTTCTCGAATTTTTTTCCGTGTACATTCACCTACAGAGCGGTTAACAGGTGAATGTACACGGAATAAAATAAATTTTATATTTATTTTTAAATTTATAGAAATACTTTCAAGTATGGTCGAGTGGTTTTGAATATTTTTTATTTGAAGATGATCTAACGAAAATATAACCAGTAGACACCATGCACTGCAAATGTGGAGATCACTTTAGGATCACTATAATGTGTTCCAGTTCCAAAAAAAATGTTCTCAATATGTTCTAATCCACCGATATGTGTTCAGATAGTGCTCTTAACGCGTTCACTTAGTAAGTGTTCTAACTAGTTCCGAAAGTGTTCTAATTTGTGATCTCATGCTAACAGAACACATGTAGAACATTGGAATACAATTATACAGATCATTTTCAGAACGCTTTGTTTCCTTAGTCTTACGAAAATAAATCATAACTAAAATAAAATTTTCTTCAAAACGATTACGAAAATTATGTGGGTTGTGAAACCGATCCAGGTTTGTTTTTGTCCATCCATGCCGGCGCCGTTCCAAACTAGCAAGCCTGAAAGATTTATTTCCCCATACGTCTCGCAGTGCAGTTTGCGTTCAATGCTATTTCGTCTTCTAATTGCAGTGATTCAAAAATATTTTCAAAGGTATGTACCTTATTTAGTATTTCATTGCATGTTTATTAAAATTGGTTAATATTAAAGTGTGCATACAGGTGATAGGCTGCCCGCTTTACAGAAATCTAGGCCTAACAAATATTCGGAAGGCAAAGCATGTATTTTGCACAAATGTGTTTAACCTATTGCCTATATTTTATACATGCGCTTATGTGAGTGGAATGTTTTGTTCTTGCCTTTAATTTTTTTTTTTTACCATTAGGCTTGCTTGAAAAACAAGATATTTTGAGATGGCTTTCATGGGCACGTGCTCTATGTGTTATTTTGTAACAGATACAAATTCAAAACTCACAAACCATGATGTCAGATTCCATAGGAATGATCCGCATTTTGTAGCCATTTGTCATTTTCGTTCGTATATTTCAAACAGTTATATAGTATATAAAAAACATGTTTAGAAATGCAAAGCTCAACAAGATTCGAGATCAAATTTGAATGTAAACGAATCAAATCTGGATGTTATGGAAACAGATTTTCAATCGATTCCAGAAGCCCAAAATACCACCTTTGAGTTTAACCTTGCTGCTTTTTTCTTAAAATTAGAAGCAAAACATGGCCTAACACAGAGATGCATTGACGTCATTGCTGAAGAAGTTGGGGCATTGCTAACAGAAGCAAAATCCAGAATAAAATCTGATGTAAAGGAGGCCTTTGACAGAAAAGGATTATCCTCAGCAGATGTTGATGAATATTTTATAGAAGCTATTGATTTAGAATTTATGACAACAAAATTTAATTCTGCTGAAAAGGGAAAAAAATATTATATGGAACATTTAGATCTCCTTGTTCCTATGCCGCAATTTATTTTCAATGAAATCAAAAGAGTCAATGGAAGAGTAACGCGAATTAATCGAAATGCATATTACGTTCCCTTCCTTGATTGCCTAAAAAATTTGCTGTCAATGCCCGAAGTTCTCTACTGGGAAACTCGTCCACATCGCAGTCAAGATGCTATCATGAGGGACTGGTGTGATGGGGATTATTGCCAGAAAAATAAATTGCAGAATAATTTGCTCATCATATTGCACATTGATGATCTAGAAACTGTCAATCCGATTGGAATGAGCAAAAAAGTCCATAAGCTAACTGTTGTCAGTTTTGAACTGGCAAATATTCCTCCACAATTTCGATCTTCTCTTCATGTCAAACAGTTTCTTGCTTTATGCAAAACATCCTACACGAAAAAAAATGAAAATGCCCTTAAAATCCCTTTATTAATTTTATTGAAGGAGTGATTGCATTGCATGAGGGTTACAGTTTTGACATCAACGGACAAACTTTTCGGTTTAAAGGTGTTCTTCTTGCAACTCCAGCTGATACTCCAGCTTCAAACCAATTGTGGGGATTCAAAGAAGGAGTAGCCAATGCCTATAAGTGTTGTAGGACCTGTGAAGGGGTACGGCCAGTAATTTTTGAAAATTTTAAAGATGATTCTTTTATAAAACGAGATACAGAACAGCACCTACAGATATTAGAAATGTTAGAAGAATCGTCTTCCTCCAGTATTAGGACAATTCTGAGTAAGCAGTATGGCATAAACCACCGTTCTCCTTTGTTTTTGATTAAAGATATTGATGCATGTGTTACTTCAGGGCGTTATTCTTGTGGAGATGAAAGACATGTTGTACGATTTTATATATGTCCAAAAGTTGTTTACATTAGATTGGTTGAATGAAAATATATTGTAGTTTGAATATTCTTTTCAGGTGACAAATAAACCACCTGCTTTTACTGCTGATAACTTGAAAAGCAAAGGCAAAATCATAATATCAGCATCAGCAGTTCTTTTTTTAATTTATGTCTTGCCATTCATCTTAGCAAAAAAAAAATCCTTTCACTGATGCAAAATTGTTGAATTTCATCAGAATCGTTAAAATTACACATATTTGTACATCACCTTAAGACTGAACCTCATTTAGCATCTCTAATAGATATTCATCATCAAATCTACAAGAAAGAATATCCCCCAAAAGAACTTACACCTAAATTCCATTATTTAATTCATTTCCCTAGCCAAATCAGAATGTTTGGTCCTCCCCGCCATCGATGGTGCATGAGATGGGAAGCTCATTTTTCAGTTTTTAAAAGAAAGAAATGGGGAAGCTTTAAAAATATTGCTTTCAGTATGGCCACAGTTATGGTCATGCTACCATCAATTAGGTGTGATGGGGGAGAAGAATGCCAACTTCCTATATAGTGGCCATTTCATTGTCAATGAAACTCCTTATTCTGAAGATTTACATAATGATTTCTATATGTATTTTCAAAGTTCGGATGATATATGGTTTGCAAAAGAAGTAGATTATCATGGGTGCACATACAGGCCTGAAGTAGCAATTGCTGACAAGAGTGAAAAAATGTTTTACTTTGTTGCAGCTTTGCTTTCAAAACAAGACCAGGTGCTTCTGCTTGTTAAAACTTCGAAAAAATGCTCATTTACTAATAACTTTAATGCATATGAAGTTGATTTTTCTGAAGAGGTAACTTGCAGAAGTATCGAATCCTTCTCCAAGCCATTTCCTCTCACCATCACATATGCCTTTGACAAGAATTATATTGCCACAGTGATTGTATACCAACAGGTAACTAAGCTGCGATCAACAACACTACACTCAGGGCAACAGTGCACTTCGAGTCTCAGCAACCGTAGCCTTGTGGTAACGTCGCCGCCTGGGGCCAGTAAGGTTGCGGGTTCGGTCGTCTGTGTTGGCATCTTCAATTGTTCTTACTTATGTTAATTTATATTTAATTTACCTATTCTGTTGAGTTACGTCATGTATTATTTCTATATATAAAATCGCTCCCTCGAGCTGGCGGAGTTAGTTTGTTAGTTTACAGTTTGTAATAAAATTGCTTGCTTAGAAATAGCTTCTTTTAATTATAATAACATCTACATGACAATATTGTCAATTCATATGCTTGTACAGTGCATGGTAAATAGTTTATTTATAATTTTTTTTTACCATTTTCTATAATTCTTTTTACGAGTAATACATTTATTTAACTAACAAGGAATTCGCTTTTTACATTTTTAGTGTAGGATGAAATATATAAAGGGAGTTTTCCGCACCTATTGCAAAGAATGTGGCATTGATGAGTGCGATGATTTCATAGCAAGAGAGGATTCTTTTTGTGCTTATTGTGTATGTCCTCCTGTAAAGCTCATGAAACGCAAGTTTTTGCAGACGCTTTTTAATATTGTGATATATTGAATTTTTTATATGTATTTTGCAATTATTTAGTCTACTTTAAACTGCAGCAGGAAACACTTTATTGTACTGGGCAACTACCCTGAGAAATTAGCCTAGAGTCAAAACAACTATTTAATACTTTTATGTTAAGTATACATAAAAACACACACATTTATTTAGATATATTAATCTGCAATTAAAATTGATAATTTTTTTTTATTTGTTTCATTAGAGGAAACTACAGATTCTGGCCTAGAGTCAAATTCTGGAATTTGCATTTCCCAGAAACAGCCAATAAATACTGGATATTGTGAAACTCCTCCAGTAAAGCTCATAAAACGTAAGTTTTTACAAACTCAGTGTTTTATCTAATTATGCATAAAAACTGTAGATATATTAATTGAATAATTTTAAATCGTATGGTATAATATACCAACCATTTTAAATCATTTGGTATACATAAACCAAAATGGAAACTATGGGATTCTTTTAAATATTACCTAACAAAGCATGGCGGTTCATATATTTTATATAATAAACATGATATACCCAAGGTTGAATTGTGATAATATACATATGCATTAAAACTTCAGTTTTTTAAATTTAGTTCTGTAGTCTGTCATATACCAGAAATATATAAGATATATTTCTGGTTGTAAATTTTGAAAATATTAGATTGTTTTTTAAAAAACAACGTAATATAATTTTTTTAATTTTGTCAACTTTCTGCTATTGTGAATTCATTTAAATATGATTTCATTAATTTTATTTTATGTATCTAAAAATCAGTTATACTTTATATTCAATATACTTTTGTATATTTGTATCATTAAAAGATTCTACTGCAGATGTTGTTGAACTAGAGATGTCAATAGCAGTCGATCAACCCGTTAACAGTGCTGATAGGGAGTTTTGGAAAAAAAAAACAGCATAAAAATCTAGAATCTGTAGTAAGTGATTTTCTATTTAGCTGTTGATTTGTATTAATGTTTTATACATTTGAATGATTTCACTTAAAATGGCCTACCTAATTCATAAAACAATTTCCGATAACTTAAATATTTGATTTTTTTTCCAGATCCCTGATTTACCAATATTCTCGAAAAATGTGGAAGATGCATTGCAAAATGGCACTATTAAGGGAAAGCTATGGGGTAATTTAATCATGCAGTGCTCATCCTACTATGTGCATTCTCCTCAAATGACAACAAAGACCATATATGACACAGTAGGACGCCAGATGTTTGAACGATATCTTTCCATCGAGAGTGCTGGACCAAAACCTTGGGTAATTTATATTTCAGTAATTTAGTATTTAGTCATTACAGGGTGTTAATGCGACTTTTAACCCCACACTTTAAAAAAAAATGTCTACCTCAAAATTTTTAGCCCTTTTATAAAACTTGGGAAATAAATCTATATAATATTTGGTGAATTCCGGGAAAATGTTGCCATGGCACTTAAAATTTAAAATTTTACTTTGTGGCATTTGTCATATACCATTTTTTACAGAAATATAGGAACTTTTTGAATCTTAACATATTTTTTTTAATTAACGCAATGAGTTTTACAAAATTAAGGTCAGTCAATTCTTTACTTTATGTTTTTGAATGGTTGAAAATCTACATTTTGTTACATACTATAACTCGACTAAAATCTGCTATCAAAGTAAAATAAATAGGTTAACTTTTATACTTTATTCATGTAGTTAAGCTTTCTATTATTTTTTTTGCAAAAAAATATTGTTTAACCTTGAAATGAATGTTTTAATAAGTCAAACCATACATGTCCTTCCGTTACCAAAATACTATATTTCAACCACCTCACTAGGAAACCATTGGGTCCACAACTTAAGGAATTTTTGTACAAAGCAGACTTATGACACTTGTTATATAGAAACAGTTAAAATTTTATTCTATTTTTAATTTAGATGTTTTTTAATGGTAACGGAAGTACATAAAACGTGGTAACGGAAGGTCATCAATATAGTAACGGAAGGTTGGAGACTTTTAGTTAGTTGAAAGACAAGGATAAAAAATAATTATGTAGGGCAAGTGCTTCACCCAGTAATGCTGTTGTAGAAGTATTATGTTTAAGAACACAAAATAATGAATGACTGAATGGATTTTATATTTCCTGAGAAAGAAGATAACTGCTGGAATTGACTCTAATAAAATAATCAGAAATTAGATAAGTCAGAAATTTCAACAAATAGCTCTAGAAACATAATTTGTTGGAGAATTAAATTTGCAAATGTCAAATTAGCTGAATAAACGGTATTTAACACTTATTATTCTATTTCAAAAAAAATTATTGAGTAAATTGTTGTAAAATAATCAAGTTTTGCAACTTTGGAATTTTTGTCCTTCCGTTACCGTAAAAAAAAATTAATATTTTTGGGCCTAATATAATAATTTTTAAAAACTACACTGCAATTCATAATAATTCAACTCTCCTTTAAGTGTCCTTTCTAGATTTTTTTTTCTTTTACGGTTTAGCTGAACTTTTAGTAAAAAGATGTAAGTGTTCTATACCACTTCCAAAAAACGTCATTCCGTTACCATTACTAAAATTTAAATAAAAAAAAGTTATTAATTGCTAAATTATAGATATAGCATTTTTTATAAAGTAAAGTGTATTAAAGTCTATCTTTCAGTTATTTGAAATTAAATATATTTTAATTGTAACCATAAGTTGTTGTACAAACTGGCCTTCCGTTACCGCCGGAATCCACCATTTAACAATAATATATTCAGGTTGTTTTAACCTTTACTTCGTTGTAAAATCGCAAATATTTTTCTTTTCTTAAGTCATGCCTGCTGTAGTGCCAATAATCTAATGTTATAAACTTAATTGAATTTAGCTATTTATTTCAGACAGTTTTCACGAAAGCTCTTAGTCAGAAGATAAGGAAAGATAGGTTGAAGGTGAAGGGAGTTTCTGATGCTTTTCGGAAAAAAGGTTTTGAAACCTTGGAGTTCAGAAAAGAACCTAGTGTTATGTACAATCAACCAGAAGTTGAGAGGAGTGAGCATGTGTAAGTGTTTCAATTCATATAACAATATATTTAAGGCCAAATGTTTAATATATGTAAAATTTAAATTCGGAATTTACTAACTGATTTTTTTTTGTTTTGATTGATCATTTAATCTTTTCCATGTACTCATGTTTAATATTTACAAACTTAGATTTCAAAGAACACAAGCTGCAGTGGCAACTTATATTACAGAAGATGTTCAAAGTGTGAAGAGAAGATTAATTGAAGAGTGGGCAAAGCCATGCCCAGAAAAGGCTATGATTAAGTCATATTTAAGAGATACTTTTCAAGATCGAACAGAGGTCATCAAGAAAAACATTCTGTTTGAAGATTTCTTGAAAGAATATCCTTGCTTTACTTATTCTGAATATGTAAGTTTATCCAGTGTTCCACAAGTACTTTATTAATACAAGTAGAATATTTTCTGGTTCTTCCCTTAACATCCCATGTTTTATTTCCATATTAATCTTAATGTGTGTTAATGAAAAATTGTCAAAATATCCCATTCAATCCTAACCATAACAAGGCCACTCAGCCTCAGGTCAATAGTATTGAAATTATACTTCAGGAAGATAATGTGACACCTTAAGTTGAGAGTCCACAAAAATTAATAATCTCTACCTCCTCGAATTCCTCCTCCCAATCTTGCATCTCTTTATTTAAATAAAAAAATTAAATTGCATTCTCCCTTAAACTACTAAAAACACAGGTATCCGTGTACGTTCGAAGGCCAATTTTTGAAAAACTCACTGGCACTATATAATTAATTTATATTTTGGTATAATACATCTCACAATGAAGGAAAACACTAAAAAAGGAACTAAAAGTTGAAAATATTTTTCACGATTGTTAATTTAATGAAAAATTTTGGCTAAATATTAAACAGACTATATACATTCCCAATAAAAAAATATTTTAAATTTTTCAAGTTTTGTTCTAACAAAATAATTTAAAAAAAAATTCTAGTGAATGACCTAAAAGTTTGCCAGTAATCTTATTTTTCAGCAAGTTATTGCTAATCGAGTAATTAAATCTGGAATTTAAAAAAAAAGTCTTACCGCAGTATAAAGCACCTTATAAATAAAAATAGAATGCATATAAGTTTATGAGCTTAGTTCATTCACTAGATATTATTGCCTGGAATAAACTGCCACAAGCGTCCATTAAATGATTCATTCGGATTTTGTGTGAGTCCATGTAAAAAAATTTTAAGTAATGTTTTATCGCAGGGTTCCATATAAACTGGTTTTATGATATTAATTATGTTTGGGGGCAATCCTGGATATTTTTCTTTGATTTTCTTACCAGCCGCAGTGTCGCGTTGGAATTTGCACCAACCGTCTATTCCTTTAGGACACTGGCCATGTAGAGAATGTTTCTTTCCAGAACAACAGTGGAAAAAGGCAGCTAAAACTGCTGTTTGCATGCCTTGCAAGTCATTAACATTGTTTCGAATGGCAATCCCATAGTAGTTCCGAAGTTTGTTGATAAATTTGTCTGTTAGTTTTACTTGACCACCTATTCCCTTTTGCTTTGCTTTTAATTTCTTTAGACGTGTTCCTACTCGTTTCTGCACGTGGCCAATGCATTCCTGCTTAATTATCGTATTTTCTTCTCCATAAATGGATTTGACATATTCGTACCCTTTCGAGTCGCCATCAACGTAAAATTCCATGTAACGCAGTTGTCGTGTGTGGACTGACCGACCAAATATTCGGTATGAACCAACAGGTTCCATACTTCCTGCAGTCCCTTTGTGATTTGATGTACACTCATGGGGCAAAGAAGGGTCTTCCTTGCGACATTCTCTACAAACCTTGGACATCATTTCGACGTCCAAAATATTCCCTGTATCGACAGAAATTGCCGTAACAGCTCCATTCAATGAAGAAAAGCCACGTCCTTAACGAGCCATCAACAGAAACTGCACAATCCCGCCATGAGCTGTCAACAGAAACTGCACAGTTCACCACTTGTGTGATTTTAAGAGCTTGACTTCACGGGAAGCTTTTTGCATTGCTTCGTAAGCACTTGATGAAGTTGTCTTTATCAGTTTCTTTTCTTGGCACCTAAATGTCTTACTGGACATGCATGGCGTATTTAAAGCTGAACACAATTTCACGGCACTTGTATAACCTTGTCCAATTATGCGCAGCCCAAACACAAACAGGGTGTTTATTATAGCTAGTTTATTCATTTTCGTTGACGTTGAAAATCCATGCATAAATAATCAGCTTTGACACTTCAAAGTTAAGTTAGAAGACAAGCCATACACACTATCTTCAGACAAATGTAAGTTTTTAGTAAAGCATGATGGGCATATTAGCATAGTAAATACAGTTTTCAATATTAAAAGATCCACACTTCCGTTTCCTAAACAGTCTGTATACAACTTTTCACTATCAAACTCGCTTATTGCCGATTCCAATTCTTTTTGGAAGACTATATCAACTAATTTCTTTTCACTTGCTGTCTTTGGTTCAGAATTGTCATTTTTCGTAAATCGATTATTGATGAACTTTCTCTTAACAGGACGTCTATTATTTCATTTATTACCCATGTTGATAAATTAATTGCATATAAAAAGCTAATAATACTTATTTTTTTACGTTTAAAATTCGAAAAAATCTAAAGAAATAAGCACATACCGACAAATCTAGGAATGTAAATAAACCATTGATGCCAATTCTTAACAGCTAAATATTAGTTAAACAGAAAATAAGTGTGGCCAAAGCAGTAGCTCAATGAAAAACATATTAGAAATCAAAAATTGCAAATCAAAAATCTAAAATTAATGAAAAGGACAGTTTAATCAACAACTTCCGCTGTACTTCCGGTTTGTGTTACAGGAAGTGTATTTGTTATAAAATATTAATATCTACACTAACAATTGCCGTACAAGCACAGTTTCTGAAAGCTAATGAATCATACTTTGACATAAACCCACAAACCAAATTACGATGATTTTGAAAAAAATCGTAAATTTAAGGTACCTGGATACCTTTTAATAAGTTTTCTGATGCATTTTCCAAAGTTCATTTTAGTTTATTACTTTTCTTGTGCATTTTGGTATGTCTAAACACCCTAAGCTTTAATTATTGCATATTATTTAGAGATTCTGAGGCTGCACATGGCTTGCAAAGCAAAATAACTTGCTTCATTTGATTAAAAAAAAATTATACATGTAATTTCAGAATTCCATCATGAAAACAAAAATACAAGTGCCCATTAGACATGTTTCATATAATGCAATTATAATTTCAATTAATGCAATATATTTTTTTTAGTTGATCTATGAATTTAGTATGCTGTTGGGAGGAAAGGTTTTTAGCGGTACAAAATGAAGATATTCTTTGCGAAGATTGCAGAGATGCATGGCAACCACAAGGTAAGCAATTAAGAAATTCTCAAGTTTAAATAAAACTTTTTTTATATAAACCCAATCCCTGTTTTGATGAATTTGTTAGATTATACTGCACATTGGAAAGAAGTGAATATTCAGACAGATATTTTAAAATTGTAGGTTTTGTATATTAATATATATTTTTTTTAATTGTTTTAGGATGAACTATCCGATTGGTTGTTGTTTGAAAAACAATGTGCACTTAAGACCAAGGGAAATTCCAAGCCAATCATAGAGATTAAAGGTATGGATTTTAAATTTGATTTTTTGTATGATGGAATGGAATGTAAAAAAATTGCTTAAGGTATGTAGAGTTTTGGAGCTTTATTCTACTTGCAATAAAATTTGCCTTTTTATTCTATTTTAGGACAGTACTGAGTATACTGATCGGCTTAAAAACACATCAGCTTTTGAACCCCCTGCTGGTGTTGTGTTAATGTCTGATGGGATAAAAGACTGTCATCACCTATGCTGCGCACATAGTAGAAGTGAAGACTGATTGCATGAATGTTCAGTATCTGCTGAAAACTTTGTTAGCAGCATATTACATATTTGAGCTGATCTACCATAAGCCATATGTACAAGCAATGGGAGTCTTAGGATGTTTTATCCTAAGGCATAATTATTACAAACTTAGAGTCAAAGCAACAATGTTGCTGAATAAAACTTCAATAAATAAGTAATAAAAAATATGTAACAACATTTGCAAAAATATGTAACAGCATCTGCAAATGTTTAGTGATAAACATTTGCATTGCAAAATATATTTATTGCATTTTTTTCCCCTTTTTAAGAATAAATTGCTTGTTTTTTTTTAAGTTGTCTGGTTTTCATTTAAAATTGTGTAATTTTTATAATACTTTTATTTATGTTTATGTATGAATGTTTTCAATTAAATGGTTGATATTACCAGAACTTTTTAAGCAATCAACATTGCCCATACTGTCTTACAGTAAAAGATATTTGTTATTAAAACGATCATAATGTGTTCTCTAGAACACATTTGAAATATGTTCCCAAGAACACATTTGAAACATTTCCTGATGTCTCCTTTTTTATATCACTTTAAATGTGCTTTGAATATGTTCCTAGGTAAGAACACAATAGGCTCACATTCAAAGTGTTCTTGGAACACAATAAGATCATATTAAAGTGTTCTTGGAACACTTACATTGGAACACTTTAGAAGTGTTCTAAAAAAGGAGTCAGGAAAAGTGTTCTATATTGTGTTCTAAAATGTGTTTTCCACATTTGCAGTGTGGATTTCAGCTCCCAACATGCCAAATAAAATCTTCTCCCGAAGTCATTCTGACAATATTTAAAAAGTTAAAAACACAGCACCCAGACTGGCTCTTTTCAAGACTAAACTACAGAATACATCTTTAAAAAGAACAGGCGCTGCATGTAACTGTTTCTGAAAAAGAACAGAATAAAAACGCGTCCGAATGCAAAGGATTAATATAATGCAAATTTTAATATTTAAAATACTGGTAGTTGAAAATTTATTTTAAGTTGTATGTTCAAGAATATAAATTATTGCTCTTTTTATACAATCACTAATGCTTGTTTTAGTCTATCCAGATCATAGAAGTAGAATTAACTATAATATACATGTAAAAGTTATTTACTGTCTAAAAATGGGATATTATACGGACAAACTCCTCAAAGCATTTTCACAAGATAATTTTCTCCCTTAAAGTTGTGGAACAATCAGAACTACACAGTGCTCCATTGGAAACGGTTCCAGATCTATCCCTAACAAAAGATCCGGCAGACGATGACGAAGAAAAAACTGAGCTGGCACCCCACGCACCATACATAGGCTTGAAGACTTTGAGACACGACAGATTTAACATGTGCCTTCCTATACTTGTCCAATATGGAAATTTGCGGAAGGTCGGGAACGAAGATGGCATTTTTCCCATCATTCGCTTGCTAAACTGTCAGAGACGATATTCAAACCCACAACCAACCGCAGCCTGAGCCGAATATGGTCATATTCGATATCGATTTTGATAATGTTAAATTTACCATTAAGTTTTTTTGGTTCTCTAGTAACATCGATTCTTTTTTAAAAAAATCCCCTACAATGATCATCTTTTGGGCACGTTCAATGGCGTGTTCATGTTCAGAGCATAGTAAAACGTATAAATGTTAGATAACTCTTTTTATCACGACGAGCATAACGCTTTTTATCATGTTTAGTTACACACAAATGAAAAACTCAAATTGTATCCGCGTAGTTAGAAGCTTTTTAGTTGGAAAACATATCCTTTGCTTGCTGCCGCGCTAACAGCGTTGGCAAATATTCGGCAATTTGGCAATGTTGTATGTGAGTAAATAATACGAGTGTTTTGATTTTTCAACTTTACTTTCACGGCTATGCGAAATCGGAGACATAGCAGCCCTGAGTTGAATGCAATTAAATAATAAGCAGCAGTTGAAGTGTGATTATTTAGTTGCTCAGTTGATTAAAAGTTGCAAATTGCTAGTACGCCTAACTGCCACACCCATCGATGGTTTCATTTGCAAGGTGGTCTCAAATTGTTGAACGATGGTCATTGTTCGGCTGTTCAACTACCCATAATCAAACATTTTTTTTCTATACTTTAAAAACTTTGTTGCTTCTAAAGCTAAACGACTTATTTAAAATAACAACGAAGTAGTTGGACACATACAATGTTTATTATGCCGGTACAGCTACAGCTAAATGGGATACAATGATACAAGGACCATCTCGCATAACATTTTCTGACCACCCAGTACAATTATACCTATTTTTAATAGCACTTTCTGCTTAGCGTTATATCAATACATACATTGCGTAAAAATGAACTTATTTTAGTGTTTCATTTAAAAGCCTTGAACCGACTGAAGCATCAGTCAGCATTTATAGTTGAAAACAATATCTGACAAACTGTTTTACATACATATATAGGCGAGTAATTTAGGTCAAAGCTCTGACCGCATGCAATATGGAGATCGTTAATCTTTGTTCTGATCAAGAATTATTCTATCGCTATTTCGTATTACTTTTCACCAATATTACTGATTTGATTTGCATTTTAATTACTTAATTAAAAAGATATATTTACTAATAACATTATTTACTAAAAGTAAGAAAGTACTATGGATTATTTTAGTAATACTAAATTAAAGATATTTTCGACCATTCCTGGATGGAATTCCAGATTCGGTTTTCTCACAAAAGTTTTGAGATGCGTTATAAATCTTTGATTGCAACTGAGAGGCTTAGTTTCAAAAGTGCGTATGTACATTTGTCGTACTTGTTCATGCGATTGAGGTAAATAAAAATATTGCCAAGCGGAATTGTACAAATAAGTAAAGTAGATGTACATTAGGGCGGGTCGAAAAAACATTTTTTTCGATATCGTTATTCTAATAGTGCGGAAAGGGTGACCAGTGTGGTCAATAAACAGGCTGTAAAATATTTTTTTGATCGGATAATATCTTCTGCCTCCTCATCTCACTTGAAATTTCGAAATTTGGATAAAAAATGGCTTTTTTCGCTTATTATAGGAAAAATAATATTTTTCGATATAGTTATCCTAATAGCACGGAAAGGGTGTCTAATATGATCAATAAACACGATGTAAAATATTTTTTCGGTCAGATAATATCTTCTGCCTCCACATCGCACTTGAATTACCACTATTTTTGTTAAAAAGTGCACTTTTTCATGTGATAAAAATACGGTTCGAATACTATTTAATAGATGCATTTACACAAATACACTTACAGATGACTAGATTACAGATGTTTGAATTCATTCTTATTGTCGAATTCATTGGCGGATACAGTGAGGGGGGATACAGGGGCCCGTGCCCCCCCCCCCCCCCCCCCGCCCTCTTCCGACAGGCCCATTTCTTTTTTCTTCCTTATATAATCGTGGCAAATATAATGTAGGTAAAAAGCTTTTTTTATTTTACAGTTTTTGTCTACAAAATCAGGCAGTCACGCATTAACAACCTTTGTTCAACAACCACTAAATCAATATATCGTGCAGTGATCTTCAACTCCTTTGAAATAATCACACAAAATCTTTACATAACTTATATCACTGATTTTGATAAGAACGTTGTTCTAATGTATTCATCTCTATTGTCAGCCTCACATAAACCTTAGCAGATGCTTCTGTTACTGTTACTAACTTTACACATCGTTCAACTACATGTGTGTGAGATGAGAATTGAGATAAGTCCCATTTCGGTTTTTTTTTTCTCTCCAAATGAACCAGAATATGTCAGTGAACGGAGCATTGGACGAGGAGTAACAGTGGTAGATGTCCAGTCAATTATTTCAGTACAGTTATCAGTTTCAAAGTTCAGCTTTGCTGGGAGAAATGAACGCATACCCCTCTCTACATCAGGTTTGGAAGGTGACACTCTTACCTTAATTATAAGCCCTGCAACAAGCTCTCTAATGTACGATTTTCTGTCCATCAGCATTATCAGCAAAAGGTTCTAAGGATGCGCGGAGTATGGGTGGCGATAAATTGCTGCATCAACGACATTTTTTAGTTTTGACTAATATATTTTGATCTAGAGATAGCTATCCAAACAGGCTCATAACCATGTTTTAGGAAAGTGTAGACTTTATGTCGATCCATGTTCATAGGCGTAAAGTTGTCAAAATTTTTTTTTTTTGGGGGTGGGGCAAAAATTTAACTTTTCACTGAAGAAAATTGCGTATATTTGGGGGGAGCGGGGGGGGGGGGTAAATATAATTGAAATCCGAAAATTTATGGTAATGTAATTTTTCCTTTGTCATGATTTTCTAGTTTGTCCATTCAATTAGATTTATGGCCAAATTCAGTGGCGTAGGAACTTCTTTTTTTCAGGGGGGCTGAATTTTTTTCTTCAATATATATATTGTTATACAATATAAAATAGTACGGAGTTGTGAGATATTAAACAATTAAAAAACAATCAATGCTTTAAATTTTTACTTGTTAAATGTTTTAACTTGTATCCGTTTTTGTTTTGACAGCTTTAGAACATAAAGTAACCAGGAACAGGTTAATAGTAATTTCAAATGTCCGTATTGTACGTTAAATTGTGAATTTTTTCAGATTTGAGGAATTCGTCTCTATTTAACTTTCTTTAACAAAATGTAATTTTCTAAAAGAAGAAATTTCAACTATACAAGCTGTTTAGAAAATAGTGCATGAATCTGATGGTTTATTATTTCAAAAGGAACAAATTATGACGATAATTAAATTATATTCAAACGATTATAATTTATGAAATGTCCATAAATAATATTTTTTTTATTTAAAAACGTATTTTTTACATTATTCTTAAAATTACTCTTTAAAGCTTTAGCGTTGTAGACATTTATATAAATACTTGAAATTACGTTTATGTTAGCTGCTTAAATTGATAAATTTTTAGGTAGTTTTCAAACTAAACTATTATATTTATGCTTTTCTGACATTTAAAAAAAGACGTAATATAAAAAAAAAATTACGTGAGCCAGAGTACTGACTACAAAAATATAATAAAATTAGATATTATATTGTGAAAACCTATAAATTTGTCATTTTAAATATTACTGAAATGAAATAAACCATAACAAGTATTCTATTGATGCAATAAAATAATTAGCAATTTAGACTTTATGTAAAAACACATTTTCCTTACACGAATTCTACAATGACATTTCATTTATTATATGTAATTCAAGATTAAAATGAACTTCAACTTGTTTTTAAACATAAGCATATGCTTAGTCTTATTCACTTAATAGTGTATAACAAAACTAGAGTTACTGCCAATTGATAAGCATAATTACAAAACATTTATCGTTAGAAAAGATGGTATTAGTTTTAATTGACTTTTAGAATACAGAAATAATTACTTAACTGACAAAACAAAGGAATAGGCTGACAGAAGAAATCTACTACCATTCGTTTGCAAAAAGAAATGCTTCCTAAGATTGCTGTCTTTACACTAAAAAAAGAAACTGTAATGCGGTTGTAAGATCTCACCAGGGATTTCTTTTTTGTTGCTGTAGCAATTCCATGACTACGGCTCCTAGAGGCAAGTTTCAGAAAAGCGTACATACAAAAACTGTCTACACAAGCATACATGGGTCATTGTCATTCACAATGGGGGGATCATCAATCAGCTAAAATCGACTATAAGGGCGAGGGCCAGTAAATTACAAACAAATGGGGACTAACTATACAATTCACAGCTTTGGTGGCCATTCACGTGCTTTGAAGATGAGCGTACTACCCCCTGGTACTACCCGACATGGCTGGTCGAGTAACCGCAGATGGCGGTAGGCATTTTGCAAACGAAGTACAGCTGCTAACGACAAACAGGTAATTTTCTGGTGTTTCTCACAAAAGGTGACATATGACTAATGATATGTACAAGTCGTCTTCGATTGGAAACAGTTGAGAAAGGAACTCATTGTCCTCCTGTACTTTTCAAAGCAAATTCCCCCCAATTTTAAACACGTTTAGAATAAATAAGGGGTGCTTCCTTTCGAATGCCTCTTTGTAGGAATTCTCTATTCTACGATTGGTTTTTTTAAGTAATTTAAAAAAAAAAAATAGTATAATATTAGGGGGGGGGGGGGGGGGGACAGTGGCGGCTCGTGCACTGCAGCAAGTACAGCCGGGCTGCACCTAATTTTATATTAGTGTCTTTTAAAACTAAAATTATATATTTTACTAATTTTCTTAAATGAAGGTTAGAATTGGAAATGAAGATGAAATTTCAACGCTTGTACGTGTTTCCGTAATGCACAATTTCAGGAGAGGAAAAATCTCCATTCAATCAAAATTGCAGCCAAAATGCGAAGTTCGAAGTCGGCTGCATAGTTGCCATGACAATCTTACGTAGTATGACTTCCCCTACACGCTAAAATGGAGGATGTGACGACACAAACGTAGCGCAAAAGGATTTTTCAAATTAGCTGTACAAGGGATTTCGATTAAATGATTGGTTCGTTGCTGAATCGGCGAGGAGGGGTGGAGGAAAACGATAATTTTGAAGAATTTCTCCAAACGGAAATATTTTTTTCGATAAGTTTGCACGTGTTTTGTTGTTTGTTTACTTAAATTAATATTAAAATTGACCGATTCACAAATTTGATAGGAGGATTGATTTAATTTTCAAAAAATAAGTGTTTTCTATTATTTTTACATGTTATCTTTCATAAAAGTTTAAAGGAATCTTTGATTTGAGTTTGAGTAATAAATTTTAAAGAATGTCCGTTCATGTATGGTTGTGGAAAAAGGCGAAAGGGGGGGGGGAGTTACATGTTTTCGGCTGCACTAACATTTTTGATCACTTGCCGCCACTGAGGGGGAGTGAACCCCTTCAAAATAATTCCTGGGGGGGGGGCCTCGAGCACCCCCAGGAATTATTTTGAAGGGGCTCAGGGTATCGCATTTCAATTAACACAAAAAGCTTAATTATTTAAGAATAAATAATGAAATGCAAGTTACCTGTTAATAAACTTGCTATAAGTTGCATTGCGGCAAAGCATTTAAACGAACCAGTAATTTCGACAAGCATCCAAATGAAGATTTTGACATTTACACTGCAGTACAACAAGTACAATAGGTAAAGTCCTAGACGGGAATCCACTATTAGCCGACACTCACCTCTACTGAAGAAGCCCAACAGGCCTTTCTGAAGAGTATCCCTACGTCTGTTTCAGATAGTTGCATAAATGTCGACCCCTGGCCACCCACTGTGAGACGAGGCTGAAACTTTAAACGGAGCATTCACAGTATAACGGCAATTACATGTCACCATGCTTTGCTTTAACCCTGGGATATAGGCTATCAGAAGTTCTTGTACTCAGGACCCACGGGATCAATTCGCGGAAATCTCCTCAAAGTTGGCCACTGTTACAAGAAAAAAGGGGTGTGACCAGTATTCACTAGAGGGCATTCTACCCTTCCCCCCTAATACACCGCCTATTCTTCCCATTCTTCCACGTATAGTCACTGGTTCTAGCCAGACTGGCTACATATGCTTTTGTTGAAAATAGAGATAAGGGAATTCTGTAGTTGCTAGGAAAGGTTCATAGTACATGTTGAATATTAAAAAAAATTAAAGGATTTTTTTTTTTTTTGCAAAATACAAGTTAGAACTTTTGAATTATTGGGGGCGGGGCGTAGCCGTGTTTTCAAATTATTGGGGGGGGGCTCGGGCCCATGGGCCCAATACAAGTTTACGCCTATGTCCATGTTGACGTGTAAACTCTCATAACAAACTTAACTATGTGTGTGGAGAACTGACATATAATCGTAGTACTCTGTTCGCTGTGTCATACAGCGCGAATGCGATAGTGTCCTAAGTTTCTCTTCCAATGCTCCATGATATATCCACTGACATATTTTGGTCCATTGCGAGAGATAAAACTAACTCGAAATGGGACTTATAGTTCACTTCCCATCTCACGTACAGGCAGGTTAGTAACATAGGCATCTTCTAAGGTTTATGTGGGGCTGACAATAGAGACGAATTCATTAGAACAACGTTTTGATCACAATCAGTGATATGATTTATGTAAAGATGTGTGATCATTTCAAAGGAGAGGGAGATCACTGCACACCATATTGATTTAGTAGTTGTTGCCCAAAGGTTGTTAATGCTTGACTTTCTGATTTTGTAGACAAAAACCGTGCTAAGTTTTTTACCTACATTTAAATCTTCCCCGATTACATAAGGAAAAAGATAAGTGGACCTGTCTGGGAGGGGGGGGGGGGGGGTGGTGCACGGGCCCCTGTCCTCCCTCACTGGATCCGCCAATGAATTTGACCATAAGGATGAATTCAAATATATGTAATCTAGTCATATGTAAGTATTTTTTTTCTTTCTGTAATCGTGGAAGATTTAATGTAGGTAAAAAACTTAGCACAGTTTTTGCCTACAAAATCAGAAAGTTAAGCATTAATAACCTTTGGACAAAAACCACTAAATCAATACATCGTGCAGTGATCCCCCTCTCCTTTGAAATAATCACACAACATCTGTTACATAAATCAAAATCTTCCACGATTACATAAGGAAAAAAAGAAGTGGGCCTGTCTGGAGAGGGGGGGGGGGGGCACGGGCCCCTGTATCCCCCCTCACTGTATCCGCCAATGAATTCGACCATAAGAAAGAATTCAAACATCTGTAAACTAGTCATCTGTAAGCGTTTTATTTGTGTAAGTGCATCTATTAAATAGTATTCGAACCATATTTTTATCACATGAAAAAGTGCACTTTTTAACAAAAATAGCGGTAATTCAAGTGCGATGTGGAGGCAGAAGATATTATCTGATAAAAAAAATATTTTACATCGTGTTTATTGATCATATTAGACACCCTTTAAATGCTATTAGGATAACTGTTTCGGAAATTATTATTTTTCCTATAATAAGCGAAAAAAGCCATTTTTTACCCAAATTTCGAAATTTCAAGTACGATGAGGTGGCAGAAGATATTACCCGATCAAAAATATATTTTACAGCCTGTTTATTAACCACACTGGTTACCCTTTCCGCACTATTAGAATAACGATATCGAAAAAAATGTTTTTTCGACCCGCCCTAATGTACATACATACTTTTAGCATTAAAGTCTTGAATTGAAGAGCTTGGTGCCGAACATTTGTTTATTACTTTTAACTAAATGGAATCAAAACCTTCATTCCAACGTTCAAATGTAGAAGAAGACGTGTAAAATACTTTTAAGTTGAGGGATATGGAAGCTTCCATATTCCTTATTTAGACAACTTTTGTTGTGTGAACATGCAGTTTATGTACAAAACTTGCAGTTATTTTTCTAGGTATTTGTCTCTTTTCCAGTCTGCCACAGTGGACTTATGCAGTTTTGACTCCAAGTTCTTATTTCCAGCGTTGAATATGTCGTTATCCTAAATTATGATTTTATATTTTATTGTTGAAATTGATATAAGATGACAGTTTTTTAAAATTATCTTCATTTTATTGAGCTTTTAATCCATGTTTTAAAGTTTTAAGATTGTCTGAAAGATCATTCATAAATGTTTCACTATAGTACACTTGTCTCTGGGCTTCCTACTGTGAATTACCTGGAATAGTTATTTCTGATTACTTAATTTCTAACATATCTGAAGGGACTTTTTTAAATCAAACTACTAAAGGAAAGGCGTCTGTAAAAGAGTGTATCTTTAAGATTTTCCAGTTAATTTAACTGTTTCAGAACTAATGTATTTTGTGTGTTATTTGAATGCATTGAAAAATTCATCATTGTGTTAAATGTTTTGTTACTAAATTATGATTTTTTTAGTATTGAAATTGATAGATAAGATGACAGTTTCCTAATAGGTCATAACTAAGAAATGAACACACTGTGATAATACAGAAAACTGAAAGCAAAACATTTACAGAAAAAAACAGTTTATTGACTTCATTTTTACATAAAAAATGAACACAGAAGTTTTGTTTACAGGTTGTCTTGAAACACTAGTTGATTCTAAAGAAAAAGTCTAAAAAAACGACAAAAAAGTAAATACAATCACCATAATAATAAAGTTGATAAAAGTAAAAAAAAATTAAAGTAAAAAAAAAAGCTGAAAAAGTAAAAAAAAAGCTGAAAAAGTAAAAAAAAAGCTGAAAAAGTAAAAAAAATAATGACCCCGTAAAAGTAAAAAAATAATGACCCTGTAAAAAATATGACAGAGTAAAAGAACGATGATAAGGTAATATCAGATCTCATTGAATTGTGCTAGTTGACACATACCAGTTTATCAAGAAAAGAGCTTCTTTTCCAATCAATGCATTCAAGAATGCGTGAGCTCAAAAGCAACACAGCTTAAAGATGGCAGTCGGTGTAAAGAGGACTGCCAACAACGCAGACGTTTCTGCCAGTGGTCTCCCCCCTCTTAAACTCCAACCTGGCAATGGAAATCCACAGATGAAATGGTGCGATGGCCAGACAAGGACCTCACAGATCGGCTCTGGTCTACAGCCTGCTTGATGTTGGGCTGGCTGTGGTAGTTACCGAATCGCCTTCTATAGTCGAAAGAAGGCTCGTTGATCTCCACCCTATCGGGATTAGGGGTGAAATAAACGGTAGGGTTGGATGCGAAATTCCGCACCTCGTTGCCTCTTTCCACTTGTGCAGGCCTGTAGGGACCTACGAGGCATTTGTGGATCTGGAGTCCAAGAAGGACAAAGAAGATAAAGGCTGGGATGATGAAGATGCCGGTGAGTATCAAGGGCTGTTGCAGATCGGACCAGCATGTGGTTTCAGAGAACGGGTCCTCGACGAATTTTGGAAGTTCTTCCAGATTGGGCACTATAAACACAAATAAATATTTTTTTACAGCAACATTAATTACCAATGTTATATATGTCATTCTATTGGCTAATCATGGGCATTGACATTGAATTAGTAACACCCTTCAAAATAACGGATACCTGCATTTGGATAATATTAACGGAAGGAGGATGTTACTAATGTAGGGTTAAATGCTAGAGAACGCAACACCGGAGCTTTTAAGGCCAATGTTGGATATATTCTAAAAATATATATGACGATTTAGCGATTAGCGAGTTGTCTTGTAATTGTCAGTTACATTATAGAATTGTTATTTTTAATAAACATATTGATATTCGAGAACCATTACTAATTAAAGTTTTTGAAAATCATGGTAAGAAAAAAGTTGTTCAAAAAATACTCCAGTAAATAATTAAAAAAAAAAGTACTAAACAAAAATCGTGATTTCTTTAAAGTATTTATTTTAAATGGAATTTGTCTATCTATCTTTTGTAACCTTTATCAATAAATCGTCGCTATGGTGCTTTTATCTTTGCCATGTTAAATTTCCGCTAGCGCACCTACAGTTTTTTCCAATTATTGCTTAACGATGCTATTAATCGAATTTTTTAAAGTCATTATTGAAAAGATTAAAGTGTTTGGATTTAAGGATTTACTAAGACTTGGATATATACCAAGATAGAATAGTTACCTATGCTGGTGCCTCGCATATGTATCTGTTCCTTTACTTTGAGGCCAAACTCCAACTGATAAATTTCTTCCGGATAGAGTCCAAGAGGATACTTCTTGTCCCCAGTATAACCATGGCTTCCCAAACTTCTCACTTTTCGCATCTTCCGGACAATCTCGCTCGTCCTTTTCTCATCCTCGGCAAAGTACTTCTGGATCATCTCTGGAGTCAGACCTCCCAGGATCGGGCCGTCCTTACTAAAAAAGCGGCTGTGGTTGTAGGTCTGGGGGCGCATGAACTTTGAGTAGTCATCAGAGGTGGTTCGGTGAGTGAAGTTTTTGCCGCCGAAGAGCTTGAAGAATTCCTCATTAGGAAGAATCTCGCTTTGCATTCCTTTTCTATTGCCAACATTGCATTTGGGAGGCTGTGGGAGGAATACAAAGTGGCTGCATTTTTAACCTTAATTGAATCACTGAGAATACAAGCAAAGTTCACTTTTTTCTGTTTTGAATTTGTAATATCTGAATAGTAACATTCAAAACGAGTTTTGTCATTACATCACTTAAATCGCCACCGATTTTTTTATCGAACTAAACTACTTTATTTGCCCAAAAAACATGTTTTCCTATTGAAATTAACTTGCAAAGATTGGAATATGTACATTAGTCAATGTATTTGCGTTTGAACAGGAATCACTTCAATGTGACGAAACCCGTTTTGAATGTTTGTTCTTCATCTATGAATACAGCTTGAGGAGCTTTATCACAATACAAATAGACCTTGTAGATATTGACCCGAAAATAATAATATACATTTTAATACAAGGGGATCAATATGTCAATGTACGAGAAACTAACACTTTGATATCATTTCCTGAAATCAAACAGGATAGTCATTGGTCTATTTGTTTTCTCAGCCCTCCAAATGGCATTTTAAATCTAGTAAATGACATCGATAGTCAGAACTAGCCGCGCAGGCTAGCCGCGCACGGGCAACAATTGCACTGCAATTTTTAATTAAACTGAGCAACTAGAAAATCAAACACCAACTGCTAGTGATTGCGACTGTCAGGTTTCAGAATTCGAAATCGTCAAAACGAAGGTGAAAAATTATCAAACTCGGTTTATCATTGGTTTAAAAAAAAAAATGTCAAATTGTCGATTATTTTGTTAGAAATTATATTTTGTGCAAAAGTTGCTTAATGAGTGGATGCAATTTGAGTTTTACAGTTGCAGTTCCGATAGTTGCCAGTGAGCTAGTAACTGGAGGCCAAATATTTTTTTCCAAAATGTGAAGTTATAAGGTCGATGCAGTAGAATTTTATTATAGGAATATTTGGGTAAATGAATCCTTTACCATTGGTCCACATTTGTTGAGCTTCTTCACGCAGAATTTGATATCACATCTGTAGAATACATTGTCAGTGAATGCGAACTTATGGGCTGGAAAGGTGACGAAGGAGAATCTCAAATCTTCTGAATATATCAGCGGTCCCATTACAAAGCCATCAACAGTGCACCTGGAAATATACCATTTCTATTTCTACAACGAAGTTGGGACAATAATAAGAAATATCAATAGTTGTTTAAGAAGACTAAACTAGAGAATGACTGTTGTGCATAATCGACATGAACTACAAATTTAGGAGTCGTAATTTAGCTACTAAAAGCTAATATTGTTTTAGCTAATATGAGTTTAGTAGTAAGATAACGCAATTTTTTAAAAAACGTATTTAGTAACTTCAGGTTATATATTAATTTAAAGGCCAGATTTTTTGTTGAAATTTTAATTTTGAATAAGTTTTCTAAAGAAGTTTACCTAAATAAAGCGCAAATTATAAAACTATTCAAAGCTTTTCAAATGTGTCTATTCATTTATTGCAGTCTTCACAAAGGTTCTATAGCAAATAAGATAAATAAACAAAACCATAAACAAATTTTCATAACCCTTTTGATGTTTTAATTAACTTTAATATCAAAAGAGATAAATAAGAAAACTAAATATAAAACAAAAAGCTACAACTATTGTAAATGGGATTTATTACTTAAGATTGTTCTTTATTAATTAGAGTTGTTATTACTTAAAATTGTTCTTTATTACTAAAAATTGTTTTTATTACTAAAAATTGTTTTTATTACTTAAGATTCTTCTTTATTACAAAGATTGTTTCTCAATACTTAAGATTTGCTTTTTATATAAGATTGCTATTCCTTAAAATTAATTCTTAATACTTGAGATTTGCTTTTTATATAAGATCGTTCTTTATTACATAGGATTGTTATTTATTATTTATGATGGTTCTTTATTATTAAAAACTTTCTTTAGTACTTAAGATAGTCCTTTATTACTTTTATATCATTAAAATATATTAAAAGATACCTACCCACTTCGGTCGTACAATAGATGTCGGTCTCCCATTCCTGAAGTTACGTAACAGTTGCTGACTTGCAATGAGTACATCTCTATCAAAAAAAGGAAAAAATACACCGACGGTCAACCGGGAATGTGTTGCAAAAATAATTATTTCTTATTAATAAATACTCGTGTTTTGAGTACAAAATAAATGTAGTTTCTTAAAGAGTTTAATATTAATAAGTCTCATTATAAGTTTCTACAATCTCTCATTCTTGAGTTAGAAACCAATTAAGTGCCAACGTTTAACTCACTCTTTTAGTCATTGGCAAATCTCAAATTTCCACCCCCCATATAACCTTAAATATCAAAGTTAACTGATTAATTGTTGGGCTTATATAAAATAATAGTTAAAACAATTGTTAATAAAAGCTTATATAAAATAATAGTTGCAACATTTTCTATTTTGACCTTTGAAATATATACTTATAACTCGTTGTTTCATAATTTATATTATGTATTGATATTCGGGAAATATGTAATTTATTTTTAATCGCTTTATTAGACATTGTCATGTAATCTTTTCAAGTGCAAGGTAGCTAGCCAAAGTTTGTAATGTAACAGTTTTAAAAAAATGCGTAAGATTTTCAATGGAAAAGTTTGTTGTACAATTTAAAAATATAATTATTTAATATTTATAAAAAAATATATTATTATTTCCTAATTTATAAAAAAAATATTATTTCATAATTTATGTAAAAAAATTGTTTTTAATAATTTATCTAAATAATTACTGGTATTAAAAAGATTATAAAATATTAGTAATTAATTATTCATTTATAAAAAAATATAGTAATTATTTAACACATTATACAAAATTAATTAATTATGATTTAACAATTTAGATAAAATTCTTAATTATTATTTAATAACTTAATGATGCAAAAAATAAATTATGATTTTAATACTTTATTAAACGTTATTTAATACAAGTTAATAACTTATAAAACTTCAATATTAAGGACACATTGAAGGAAAAAAAATAATCGTTGTCTAATGTATTAAAACCTGAGGTTGAATCAATTTGCTAACACTTTTATGCGATGACATACTTATCTATGATGTTATATGAATTAAGTTGCTAAGTGAAGATGCATTTTTTCTTTCCTATCTTACCGTTTAATATCTTTCATAATTTAAACTTACCGTAATTTTCCATTCCAATGACCAAAGTTACGTTTTGTCCTACAACCACTTCTTCCGCAGTAGTGCGACTATCAAGACGTCCAGTGTACATCTCCATAAACAACCTGGGCGGATCTGCATTTTTGGACAGATTTGTCGCGCCTGTCTCATTGAAACTGTATAAATAAGCAAAAATACGCTTTATTCAGCCAACGTATATATATATATATACATATATATATATATATATATATATATATATATATATATATATATATATATATATATATATATATATATATATATATATATATATATATATATATATATATATATATATATATATATATATATATATATATATAACTATTCTAAACAGTCCCCTAAATTTAATCTTAGCAACATTCTCTGTTATATTCAAATTTTGTAAAGTTATTTCCGAAATTACCTAAAAACCTTTTGAAGCAATTAAAAAGGGTTTATGCATGAACATTTCAAACTTCTGAAAGCATACAAGTTTTTTTTTTAAGATTTCGGAAGTTTTTAGGCAGGAAATTTCAGAAATGAAGGTAATATTTGTTTAAAAAAAAGAATGCCGTTTTTAAAAAGGTTTAATCGAAAACAATGTACAGGTATTTCGCTGATTTTTTTGCTGGGGAATTTATCAAAAATAGAACGGCAGACATCAGAAAAAGCTATAACTCTATATTTTGACTTAAATCTGACATATATGTTGCTCAAAAGGGAGTGTAAATGTGCCAAAACATATTTATTCCTACAGTCTTTAAAAATAGCTTTATTGTAACTTATTTTATGATGTATTAGAACTGTAATTTTTCAAAGAAACTTAAATTATATGCATTTTTTTCCAGCTGGGACCGTTACCATTATAGTGTGAAGTGAATTTCTAAAAAAAGATTATTCGTTGGAGTTTTTGTAGCAGAAAAAAATATTTTATGCAACAGATTTAAATGTAAGGTGTGTAGCTGGGTAAATAGATATAAAAATGTTTGGAAACAGTCAAATTTGGGCGAGTCGTCTGTCAAGTGATGTAGGTCTAAAAAAATTTAGAAAATGGACCAACACTATTTTCAATTTCTTGTCGGCTAGATCATTTGGTCAAGTGGCGTGGTCCTCGTTCAATATATTGCCCAATTATGAGTTAAATGTCATTCCATTGCACATTAGAGTTAAGGCGATTTGCAAAATTTTAACACATTGGCTGCCATATGAGTTGTAATTAATTATCGTCTAAGTTTGTACCGTGAGTTATATACAACTCCTATCACTGACTACGGTATTTGTGCTGTGAAATGCATACACTTGATATATACCATACAATCCTATTGTAGGTACATTCAAAATGGCCTTCCACATAAAAAACTGAGCTTGACTTGGATTTTTCCTACTGGATATACATTTAATATTAGTAGAACGCAATGGCATTAAAACATCCCTAATTCACTTAAAAAAATTATTTGGGGTGCAGTATGGCTGCTTTCAATTGGCTTCCACCGCGCGCATAGAGGAAACAAGTTTGAATCTTTCAGAAGAGTTCAGTGCAGACAACCTACCCAATAAGAAATCATGTTCAAATGACGTAAATATAGCTGATAACATGTTCGGCACAAATAGTATTTCTTCAATTTCGTAACACGGGCTCTAAATTACAGGGATCCCGTTTCTCCAGATTTACCAAATGAACAACGATTGGATCACCTGTAGGCAATTTGTTTGCTTATAAAATAAATACTAGGGGACTCCGCCTCCTACTCTCTAACGCTCATCAACCCCCGAATTTGTTGGAATGATAATTGAGGGTAAGGTTAGAATTTAGCTAAAAATGACTACTTACTTCAATAAAAAGTTGTATGGAATTTACTTACCTGACTTCAAACTTAGTACTCAACGTTTGAGTATGAGTAGCGTATTGACACTTGAGATTGAAGTACTTTGTTTCTGGGGTGACGAGCAAAAGATGTGGTTGGAAAACTAGGGTGTTGTAATACTCAATGGCATTTTCCTGCAATCGAAATAAACTTACCTCAGAGTTGTTCCTAAATTTAGAAATTCGGATAATGCTTTCGAATTAAGTTATGATTAGAAATGTAACTTAGTCGGTTGAAAAAATCTTAAACATAAAGATTCCAATGATTCAAAACTATATAGTATAAATTGAAACCATTGAAAATTAGTGGTGGTTTTCAAAACTTCATAAATATTTGCTTTAATTTCCTCAATTCATACATAAACTTATTTATAGAATTAAGCTTATATTAAATAAACGATTAATGTTTAATACACGTGCAATTTTAATTTTCAACAATTATAGAGAAAATACAGGATGTCTCCCTTAATAGTTCCAACTAGTTCTATTTCTTAACATCTGGAGCAGGAAAGTGTAAAATTAATATGTTTATACTTTATTTACGAGTACCTGACGTTCTTATAAATTTGAGGACATTTTTTAACCCTAAGATAAAATAATAGATTAAATTATATAATTTTTAACTTAGTAATAACTGGCTCACTACACAGCTTTCTGTTTGATAAAAAAAAGTTATTTGATTTAGTCACATTCAGAAGCATTTTAAAATGCTCTTTTATTTATCACAACTTCACAATTTAAAATAATTTCTCTTTAAAATTAAAGTTAATGTCCCATAGTCCCTTATGACCCATCCTCTACTAAGAGCTGAATTGAAGGGATAAGTGGACGAAGGAAATAAATGTTAAGTTTTGATATAGTTGACGTTTCAGTTTTCATTTCGTATTTATTGATGACACTAGCATCTTTAAGCCTTGTACAGTGCTGCTGTCAATGTCAAAAAACAGGCCACCACATACCACCCTCATCCATGGCAATAACACATTTTTTTTAATTACATACCTCTTTCATCCACTTACACCGTCAATTATAAAGTATTTCATTAACTGGTCGCTCAATTTCAAAACGTTCTTGTCCACTTTGGAGAACAAGCCCATCACATTTTTAAATTACATTTATTTCGTATGAAATTTTATTTCTACACCCGGAATTAAGCAAAGTATGTTATTTTACATAATAAACAACATACTTTGCTTATTTCCAGGTGTAGAAATACAATTTATAACGACATTTTTTTTTTTAAATGTGATGGGTGGACAAAAGATGTTTTAGAATGGGACGACTCAACTGCAATATTGATTTCAAACGTCTAACCTAGTCTAGTTTAACCAAAAAAGATCCCGCATGTTTTTAATGCATTGGGGATATCCAGTCTAACGAAACTTTTGTTATCACTTAATTGAAATAATTAAACAAATGAGCTTTCTTACCGTCAGTCGTTGCTTAGTGTTGCAGCCATTCAAAGGAAATCTAAATATGAAGCTTGATCTAGGATCTGCATATTTCCCCATGCAACTGGGATTTGCATGTTTTGGATAAATGAGACCTGTGAAATTGCTCTCAGCGTTCACAAACAGAACAATGTATTTCATACCGCAATGGAGTTTCAACTCAAACGTACGGTTTTCATACCCTAAAATAAAAAAAATGATTCCTTTATAAAATATATTCATTTTATTAAGAAAATCGCCCTATTACTATCTAAGCCCATTCTACACGGACGTTATTAACGCGCGTTAGCTTTGCGGATGACTCTGCAATTGATGGATATAATGGCAATTGATGTTATATCCATCACCAAGGGGTTAGTATTCCCCAATCACAGAGCCATCTGAAAAAAATTAACGGGCTTAAATAAAAGAAACATTTCAAATAAAAACAGCAAACATCTTATCTGTTTGTTTATGAAATTTCATAAATGTTTGGTAATATTTGTATAGTTCAGCTCTGGCTAAATGTCTTCTGTAGAGCCACTTAGTTTACATGGTTTGATGAGCTGATTGGTCAACTCACTGAAATTCATTTGTTGATTTGCTAAAACCAATATTAATGGCAGTTACCCAACCGCCAAATAACCAGAGCCAGGCTGTACTAATGTTGATTTTTTTTATTCTTATAGTACCAATAACTTCATTTAAGAGGGACCAATTTAAATAAACAGTTCATAAAATTTCAAGATTATATAATGTATGTCATTTTTTAAGTACACACACAAGAAAACACTTTTTTTTAAATTTTTATATGAAGACCTTCAAAAATATTTTGGCCATGTTAAAAATTTTAAAATAACCTATTTAAAATATTAACATATTATTAAGAATACCGGTTCCTTTAAGAATAGTGCAAATGATTGGATAGGCATATATGGTCCCATTTATAGTAATAAATATTGTGTAATTGGTTTAGTCTAATAAAGACTAACATCTTCTTTTATTAAACTTGTTCTGATTAGCAAAGCCAGTTTATCAAAACATCCGATATTAACTTGTGTTCAAAGAGTAAATACTAATATATACGCGCTTTAAAGGGTTTCTGATTGACCCAAAACCATTTCATTGAACATCCATATTGGCGAAAGGATTTCATTATAAATGATTTCATTATGTCCTTGTTTTTGCATTTCACTATTTTTTTAAATAAACTTTCTGATCACCCAAGTCAAGCGATGTTTAAGCCATTCAACTATTGCAAGTCAGACATTCATGAAAATTATTTTATATTTTACCCAATTAGGACAAAACATCATCTACCAATCAGGTCCGTCGCACCAGGGGGGGGGGGGGGGAAGGGGTGACCCCCCAATAATCTGGAAACCTTAAAAGTTGGGAATTTCGAGCTTTAAAAATCCCTTAGTTGGTAAAATTTATGCCTGAAGAAATTTAATATTATTAGCAAATGAAAGCAATTGAGGATTGCACTTGTACATTGCACTTGCAAACAAATCAATACCTAATCTATAAAAAAAGTTGAAAAATGTCGATAAGTTGGAAATGGAAGTTTTTTGCACTGTGGGAGTTGAAAATTTCTTATCGTTCAATTACGGAATTTCGAATAGTTAAGTTGGAAAATTTCTTGCTTCAAACCCCCCAAATAATATTTTGTGTGACTGCACTGCTACCAATCATATGCATTATTATGTTTTATTTCGACTAAACTCATACGTATTTGTAGTTTGCTAAAGAAGCAATTGCGATCATTACAAGCGAATGGCACCATGTGATTATTACAATACGTTCTTGTTTTTATCTCCCCTTTAGGTCATTAATAAAGAGAATGCAAAAGTTCCTGTTGATTTTTTTTGTTGCATTTAAACATTGTAAATCTATTTCAGTATCAAAAATTCAAAAACTAAAATGTTTTTTGTTATTCCATTTTCAATTTGATAAATATAAAGACAAATGTATTTATGTTTGCGATTACATTAAAAATTATTCATTCGTACAATTAGATTATCATACAAATTTGCGATAAAATTTATATGACAATCTATTTGTATGAATATGCAAATTCGTGATTATTCATACAAATAGAACAGAAAATTTATGGCGAACAATAGTTAAAATAATTTGTAAGCATCGGGCGAACAAAAGTTAAAATAATTTGTAAGCATCGGCTCATTTAATTCAGATACTGTATTATTAAAGAATTACAAAAATCGGAATAAATTAAAAAAATAAATCATTAAATATTAAAATCTCATTAGCAGAATATATTTAACTACAGTTTTGGAAATTAAGTACTCTATGCCGATGCATTGATGTACAGATGTAGAAAGTCGTTCAAGGTAGCCATTAATCGTTCAAGGTAGCAGAGCATATTTTAAGGAATTTTCACAGGTGGGAACAAGTATTTATCTATGGTTAAAAATAGGATGCTAATAGATCCTGATAAGATAGCTAAACCTCGATGTTAACCTTTTCAAGGGGGTCCGTAACAGAAAGGTTGCACTGGTTGTGGGCGGGGGGGGGGGAGGAAAGGATGACTTGCCTAACAATAAGAGGCGTGTAGCTGTCTGACGATGGGATCGTTAACAATCCTTCCTCAAAACACGCAGATTCGAAGAAGGGCAATTCAGGTGCCGAAATACTGCAAAGCGCAAATTAAGACGATCTGTATAAACCATTGGAGAAACGTCACCTGCCCAAACAGGTGTAATTGCCTGTTATGCCCCCAACAACGTACCACAATGTGTTTTAAAATTCTTCCCATATGCCATGGATCAGAAAGTAACCCAAGTCCACCACTGGTGCATGCTCTGAGGGGGGGGGGGGGGGGGGGGTACACTACACTTAAAGGGTAACAAAAACTTTGTGCGAAAATTGTTTGTCAAACTAATTTAATTTACTTAATTTAACAAAAATTAATGCTGGTTTTCCTTTTAGAAAATATTTAGGACACGAACAGACAAATGAGAGGCAAATCCATGTGAGTAGTGGGGCTTTTCTTGGCACTGGTGGGGAAAATGCCCCACCAAGTCAATGTTAAAATACGCCCTGCAAGGTTAGCATTTGAAAGTTTGTGACTGTTATAAGGAAAGTTAAACAACAATCACCAGCTATTCTTGAACAATTGAGGAATTACAATTTGAGGATTCAAATGAGTTCTTAACCTCAAATTCACGAAAAATGCACTTAACACATTAGTGCCCTAAGGCAATAAAGGCTGAAATAATTTTTGAACTGTCTGATTTTTTTAGTATTGTTTTAAAATATTTCTCTCTTTATTATCATGTACTCCAGAAGAACAACCATAAGTTTATTTATTAAACAAAATGTAAGATATTTACGGTAATATCTTAAAATCTTCTTTTCTTTAGTAAAAATATATTTAGAATAGTTTCTTAGCAGTGGCGGCTGTTCTATAAGTTCTGAAGCTCTGCCTTCGATTTATTAAAATATGTTTGTGTTCATTGAAAGACAAACGAAAATTCAAGGCTGTATAAAAATCAGATAAAAGTAGTTGTAAATAAATTATTACGACCTACATTCGCAACTTACAAACCGTCATAGTTTACTACAGTTTCAGAAATTATCTTTTATCTCTTATTTTTTTAAAATTCTCCTACCGCCAAGGTTACTTTCGCCCTTTCTGACGATCGATTCGTCATTGAATCAGTTGACTTTTGACGAAACAAGAATCTTCACATTTTTAACGAAAGTAATTTACTCTGATTCCTTTCCTGTAGTATCGGTTCATTTTTGGTTCTTATACGTATATATTTCCACAAACGAACTTTTCTGGTCTTGTGGATAATGCGCCTGACTTCGGATCAAGAGTTCAAATCGATTAGTCAGTATATATTTAAAAAAAATTCCTAATATTTGAAGAAATAATTAAAAAAAAAAAAAAAAACGACGAAATGAATGTTTTCAGTTTGATAAAATATTTAATCAAAGCATTTAGCAGACGTCGATGTAGTCAAAAATGACGAAAGTTTCTTAAAAAATGAGCATGCAGCTTTAACAGTGTTGTTTGGTAAATATGTGTAGTTGTATTGAGTTTATGTATGAAAATAAAACTACATACCGTTGGACGTATTGATCATGGTAACTTCAGTGTCCAGGTAGCTGCCGTCCTTCTTCAACGATGATTCTAAACAAAATAAAACAAGGTATTATTTTGCTTAAGAAAGTATATTCATTAAAAAAAAATTACCAAATAATTGGTTTTACAATTTTTTTAAAGCTAAAATTGAACTACAGTGCTCTTATTTTGAGAAATCGCAGCGCTATAGTATGGACGATTTAAAAATCAATCTGGAAAAATTTATAGCAAAACACTTGCTAAACTTCAAGAATTTTTATTTTTGTTTTAAGTTCCATGACGTATTACCATGTATTTTAAAAAATAAAACATAATTTATAGTTTAGTGATTTTTTTATATAAACTATGTAAGTTTGGTCTTGAGAATTCAAATTTCTTTCTTTCGTGAGAATTGAAAGAGAAAACAAAATTATTTTATTTTTTACCTTTAAATTTATAATCTATGAAAACTTTGGAAAAATTGAGTAATTTACAATAACTTTTAGATGTGCAGTGTTTTTAACGGCCTGAATCTCCTGTGTGTTTTATTCACATATTTTTACATATTATAATATTGATTTTTCGTTTATATTTCTTCTACAAACAGTTTTTAACGTTCAATAAATTTTGAGCTTGTTTTAAAAAAATTGTATAAGGGTGTCAGGTTTAGATATATAAAGTGTCAGTTTTAGGTTCATTACAAAATATGGGTGTCAGTTTTAGGAGCACTTCAAGGGTTATAATAAATAGTTTATTAAAAATTAACGTTTGCTTGGAAATAGCTTTTATGACAATTTCTGGCATTATAACAGTTGTTTGAAAACTTATGAACCACTGACTATAGCTAGGTTGAGATTTTTGATTAAAACATAAATTTCATTAAAAATTATTCCTTAAAGTGTTAGATTTAAGGGCACTAACCTTATATGATTCTAAAAAAATGACTTAATTGTAATTTTTTATTGTATATTCATTCATAAAATTATTTACAAATGAATAAATATACACAGAGCGAATAAATATTTCAAATGTATAAATCTATTTAACATTATTAAAAAAAACCACTAAATATCAACAATAGACTTAGTACAACAATAAAAATAGTTAAGAAATTAAAAAACTTCAAACATTCAATATTTAATCCATTTTCATTTTCGTTCAACACCAAACTGTAACTTTTCTAAATTTAGGTTATATAAATATTAAACTTCACGAATACAATTAACTTTTTATAAATGAAAAAGGCGAACTTAAAAAATTAATCTTTGAAGAAAATTAAGACTTTGCAATTAGATATCTATCAATTAACGGAATAATTTGACTTTTTAATTACGTACAATACATTTAAATGAATTTCACTTACTTTCAATAACGTTGGAGCCATCCATTTCAGCAATTTCCGATCCTGTAACTTCAGCATCAAAGGGTAAATCTAGGACCTGATCACCCATCACAAATCTCGGGGCGATTAGAAAAAACATCCAAGTGAAAAAAAGAGACATCGTGACAAATATTCGCTTTTACAATATCAGCACAAATTGCGAGGAATAATGAAGACTTGGAAAAATACGTATTTCACTGCAATCAAAGATTTCGAACACGAAATGCGCGTCGCTTCTGAAATGCGGCTGTTTATATAGGCATTTGAAACGCCTCGGAAGGCATCTCAATCGCTATTCGTCGATCGGCTTTATTGTAACTCCGCCCTTCAGAGTTCACCTTTAATGAAGCGTGGCGTTGATCTCGATCTTGACCAGAGGGAAATGGAACACGTTTTCTGCCTAGAATATCGATTGCGAATATGAAATTCATAATTTTGCTGGGCTTTTTAGGATTTTGGGGGACTTGAAAATAATATTTTTTAAAGGATTTTTGCAATGCGATAGGATATACGGTAAATGGAGACAAATTTCATTGAAACTCCTATTTTTACCGTATTTCAATTGTCTGTTTTTTTACCGATGGAAATGAAATCGATTTTATTAAAATATATCTGTAGTAAACCCGACTGAATTTGATTTCATTTTTAATATTGACATTCTAATAGTATAGACGAAACAAACTGCTGTGACTCATCTAAAATTATCTGTTAAAAATGGTTTATCAAATGTAACGAAAGTTTCCTACTGAATACTCTACAAAATAGCGAAATTGTTTTTGGTAGTTTTTCCACAATAGTTTTAAACGACGTTTTTTGAAAATTAATTTTATTATATATGCATTTCAGGAGAAAAATATTTGAATTAATATTGATGAAAAATTTAATCGAAGCAGATTTGAAGAACTTTCGTCAATAAGAAATATCCCTTTTAAACTTCGTTCTATAATTGATCATTTTAATAAGTAAATAAAAATAACGATATTGTATGGCATTAAAATGAAGCTGTAATGAAGTTTCAAGCATAATAGCAGATAGCATTGTACACATGCAATGCCGCAAACTGAAATCTAGCGCTGTAGTTTTGATGTTAAAATTTTCCATAGTTTTTCTAATTTTGTTAATTGTCGTAAACGTTATATTCTTTTTATCTTGCATTTTTTTTATTTTTGAAAAAAATGGTCATAGTCTAAAATATATTTTTGTTACAATTCTGAAGTTTCAACAACGTTGCAAAATAGTATGAAATGCTGAATTTTTTTTCATAAATCAAATTGTTTTTTAACATTACAAGACGGTAGTCAGTTTTGCAATTTGCTTTTAGTTTTTTTAAAATATGTTTGTAATGTTGCAAAATGAGCAAAAGAGTAATAATTCGAATGAGTTTTAAAAGTTGTTTCAATGGGAATATGTGAATTGAATTTTGTTTTCTCTTAATTAAAATGTTTAGCAACATTGAAAAATAGTTGGTTGTAGTATACGTATTCAAAGTGGTCTTAAGTGAGGTATTTTTTAATTCAATGAATAAATGGGAAGTTTAAAATTATGTCATTTCCCCCACAAAGTAATAATAGACATCAGCTCTTTATCGATGAATATAGGAGTATGACAGAGCCGTTGTTTTTAATTCCTTGATACTTAATCTTTCTATTTTAATAAATAGATTTTTAATGAATAATAAATGAAATTAATAGCAATTCTCATAAAAATTGGATCGAAACATAATAAATAATGTTAAAAATTTAATGAAGAATCATGACATATGTAAAAAAAATGTGTAATAATCTTGTTATTTCGAATAAAATATTTTATTTTTACCTAAGATTCCTTTATGCCCGACTGCATTACTTATATGTCCTGAGCGTGAGTCATACGAACTTAATTCATTGCTACGTGAAGTTTTAAACGAGGGTCATTAGCCAGCAATCGGAAAAAGACAAAATAATAAATAACAGCAATTTCGAATGAGCGGAAAAACAACTCAAAATTCAGAAATTCCAAACTCACGGGTGCGTAAAACCCAAAAAGTTCATCATCGAGTGCGACACGTGAGATAAAATTACGTTCTTTTATTGTTTCTTCAAATTACTTGATGTTCCGTAAAGTTCTAGGTTAACCTGAATATTATCTGGTGAACAGTTATGGTTGAATTGGTCTGCCTGTTGACGGTGGTGGGGGTTCTCAAACACTGCGCTCAGCAGACCGCTTACGAGGAGGCGTTTCTTGCGAGTTAAGTTTCCTCAATATATCATCGCAGTCACGCCTCCTTGGTTTGGAAGGAGAAAGCACCCTAGCGTTGAGGAATTTTTAACGCTAGGTGTTTGGGACGGTTGTTTTTGTGAATGCGTCACTTCTTTTAGGGTTCATGGGCTATACCCCCTTCACCTACATTCGAAGTTTTTTGAACTCTTAAAAGTTTGTTGTTTATAATCATCATGCACTATTAAAAACAGGTACTTAAAAATAAGTAAAATGCACTAATTTTGATTACATTCGATGATTATCATAGCTCTGAATACATAAGTTTCATTTTTAAAAAAGACATGTACTCGAAAATGAGTTCAATGGGTAAAAATGAATAAAAAGAGCCGATGCTAGTATACATAGGCTGCCCCTTCATAAATCAATTTCTATAAATATCGACAATTACAACCAGGACTTGCCGGGAATCGAACCCAATGTGTCTACCTGATGTCGTCCGCACCGAAGTCTAGAGTTGTACTACTAAAACAGAGATGTGAAGAAGTTATAAACAGAAGTAATGTTAAAAAGGCGTGGCAAAAGAATAGGAATTAAGATAATTGAGTCCTAATAACTCAGTTTCCACTTAAGCAATCGACTTCAAATAATGTGGAAAACCATCTTCTGAACAAACATTTTAAGTTAGTTTAGATGGCTTGAACAGAAGATGATATTAGCAGTATTAAAACATACTGCTCATTTTTGCGAAAGTACGATTACTTAAATTTGAGTACGCCATCGCTCATTTATGATGCAATTGTATCAAAGAAAAACGAATGCGTCCATGTACTCATTTTTAAGCAAATTTTCTTCACAGAGTACTATTCAGATCGTGCGTTTTTTTGATAACTTTTACAGCGTTTGGTTGTGTAGTGCATTTCGATATGTTGGGTCTTGTTTGCTTGTTAGTTTTTTTTTGTTTGATTGTTTGCTTGCTTGTTAATTTGCTATTTGATCGTTCGTTGTTTCGTTCTTTTTTTTTTGTTTGTTTCTTTGTTTGTTCACTATTAAAAATAGGTATTTAAAAATAAGTAAAATGTACTCATTTTTGAATACATTCGATGCTTATTATGGCTCCGAATACATAAGTTTCATTTTTAAAAGAGACATGTATTCGAAAATGAGTTCAATGGGTAAAAATGAATAAAAAGAGCCGATGCTAGCATACATAGGCTGCCCCTTCATAAATCAATTTCTATAAATATCGACAATTACAACCAGGACTTGCCGGGAATCGAACCCACATCTGCAGGCACCGCTGTCCAGGGCCTTATAAGTGCCTACCAGGGCGACGCGAAGAAGTTATAAACAGAAGTAATGGAAAGTAAGATAATTGATTTGTAATATCTCAGGTTCCATTTTATCAATCGACATCAAATAATGTGGAAAACCATCTTCTGAACAACTATTTTAAGTTTGTCAGGTCGCTTTGTTAAGATGTCTTGAACAGAAGCTGAGATTTGCAATATTAAATCACACTGTTCATTTTTGCGGAAGTACGATTACTTAAATTTCAGTACGTCATAACACATTTACGATGGCAATTGTACACAAAGAAAAACAAGTACGTTCATATACTCATTTTTACTCGCCCATTTTTTCAGTGTTAGATTGTTTGTTTGTATCTGCATATTTATCCGTCTGCATATTTATCTATAGATTTATTTGTTTCGCTGGTCGGCAATTTTATTTTTTATTACAATTAAATTGCGGTTGAACCTTTGCTCGCCTGAAAATTTTTTGTTTTAGTATTGGCTTTGCACGATTATAGAATTTTAAATTATTTTAACCTGCATATGAAAGATTTAACTGAATTTTATTTGTTTTATAATAAGTTTATGGATAATAGAAAAAATATATATATCAAAGTTATTATTTCTAAATATTAACCCTTTGAGGTGATATTTTATTTTGCTACATCCCTGCAGATCAAATTATACCGCTAAAAGTAGCTGTTGGCGCATGTGTTCAGAAGGCCCAATTAAAAATAAATAAATCTATAAACTAAAAGCAATAAACAGAGTTTAAAGCAAACAATTATATCAATAACATTGCATGAATCGCTTGTTCACAAACAGAAGAAGCGTGGAAAAACGACGTCTAGCGTGAGATGACGGGAACGTTTAAATTTCTGTGTTAGAGCTGCCCCGACATATGACCCCAAAGTGTTAACGCTCTGAATATCTGGCTTAGTTGAGAGCTCTGTTCGATTTTTAGGATTTCACTTGTTCAATGGCAAAACACAAGTAAATTCCGCTAAATTTCTCATTATATCTTGGACTGATTGAGAAATTTCTGCTTAGCTGTTAATTTTTAACTATCACGTTAAAAATAATAAACAGAAAATAATACTAAGCCATACTTTACTTAAACTGAATCATTGGTTAAATATACTTTTGCAAAGCGGGCAGAAAATAAAAGGGAAATAAAATTGTTCGATTAAATTAAAAAAAAAAATTGAGAGTGAATAGATCTGGGTATGATTTGTGTATGTAATCTTTTTGGAAAAAGAGCTAATGTCTGAAGACACCGAAATTGGTGTGCTCTAGCCACCCTTAAAGTACAGCAATGTCTTATAAAATTTGTGTTTTAAAGGGCTTGAATTTAAAGTAACATTCAACTCCAGGATCTTTAATTTGGGTGATAATGGGCCATTGTTCACAACCATGTCCAATGGGGAATCTTTTAATAGGCTCTCAAAATGACTGGTAGAGTCGTTTTTATAGGCGAGTTTGATTTTGAACTGATAATAGAAGGGCAACAATATGTAATCAGTGAACTTTTAAAATTTGCCTAAAACGTTTTTATAATTTTGTAAAGTAAAATGAATATTGTCCATTTATAAATACAGTTCTATATCATACTATAAAAAAAAAGCAATTAACTAAACCAAAATATTAATTCCCAGGAAGTTTAATATGTATGTATTATTTGTATTTAGAAGTGTTTCAGGTTTTTCTCAGTGAAAAAAAAATCTTTCTTTTTGGAAGTAGACCCTGTAAAAACTGTAGTCGGTAGTGCTGTAAAAATAAAATGCTATGTTCAACTAAGATATCGCTTTCAATTAGAGTGGAACAATCTCTAATAGCATGTAGTCCCTGAACGGCTTCAATTCTTTCACATTCCCATGTCAGCTTTATTTCTATTCTCCTTGGTAAAAGTATTGACTTTTATTTGAATCCGAAGAGGGTCCTATTTGCATGCCTCAGTTGCCTCACCTAAAATCCTCGTTGAAAAACGGACCACAGGTTGTTTGTGTAGAAAGTTTTTTCTTTTCGATTTCCGTGGTGGAAGAGTTTGGGTCGCGCTACGTTTGTTCCAAGGTGCTTAGTTGAATGCCTGAACTCCTTTCTTCATGCGATGTCAAAGAACTCTATGGCAGAAGCCTAAAAGACCCCCATTTGAATTCTTGAACGAATGTTCACGAAGTTTATATGGTAACATGAGCGGTTGCATGAATATTTGTTACACACGCAAACACAGCGTTTCAATTTACACAAATCCATTTTTGTGAACAATTTGTCAGCATTTTGGGTTACTTTTTCTACCATCAGAATTTTCTGACTTTGACAACTAAAAATTTTTTTTTTCATTAGTCGCCAAAATTCGAATTTTAGGAGAAACCCATAAGTGTTGTGACAAGATTATATTTTTAGAGTAATAAATAAAATTCAATATCTTTATCAAATTTAGAAATGATGAAATAATTGAATTTTATAGTAATGTATTTAAATGTGCTTTATTATTTTAATTAAAAAATAAATCTAGAAATATATGAAAGATCAATAACACATTTTCATTTTGTAACTAAAACTTTGACTTTCACACAAAAATTTGGGGCCAAGCAGCCGACTGCGTCACTTCAGCCATAACAACATGTGATAAGGTTCGAGGTCGAGAATTTTACATTCTTTACGAATATACACAAACAAGTATACAAGTACTTTTGATGTTTTTTAGTAATTTAAAAAATACACTAAAATAAGTAATGCGTAACAAACAATTTTTATTTCAAGAGAATAAACAAATATATTTTCAATATCATACGTTTGTCGAGTGTCCGGATTTGGGATTGATATTAACACTTCATGGGCGATAATGAGCCTCTGTGAGCATTTCATTTCTTTCAAAGAAATGTCACTCAACTTTTTTCCTGTACGCCTGATTTCAGTTACTGGCGCCGTATTTGAGCACCCCGCTATTTACAAGTAGGTTTATAAAACAATCAATTAAGGTTTGTCCCCTCAGATCAGTTTCTTTTGGTAGTCATTCTCTCTTTCCTAAAAAAAAAGACCTCCCACAATACCTCCTTCAAACTAATCACGAGCTGGCAACGAACGGACAGCGCCTTGGAGGAAGTGATTAAGTGTCGGGGATGGAATCTTTTTTAAAAGTTCATGGGATAGTCTTATCTGAAACAAATTATATCCTATAGAGGACGATTAGTGGGACACTCAATGGGTGAGACATAGGTGGTCATTACCATTTTTGAATTCGACAGTTGAAGTACAGCAATCGAACTCGTTTTAAAGATCATGCAAGAATATTGTTATTTCATACGGGCAGCATGGCTTCTTTATAATTAGCAAAGTAAGTAAAAGTAAGTTTTTAAATATTAATTAACATATTTGTGGAAGGGTAGTGCTATTGAATCTAATTTGTGTTATGAGGATTGTTTGTTGATCGTGGCGAGAGAGTGCTATCCCGCTTTTTTTAAACAAACTTTCAAAGGGATTGAAAAGAAATTTGGCATGTGCCCCCTTTTCATTTTCTTGCCAATTTCCTATTCACACTCGAAATGCAATCGCTGCTACTCATTTTCATGTGGTCACATTTTAAAAATAAAAGACTTATTGTACGATTATTCCATGTAGTATGATTAATCTCCGTCGTATAAAAGTAATTTATATCAGGGCATGGATTCTATTGATATTAACACCAAGATAACACAAGATTGAGCAGTTAGAGAAGGCAGATTTTTTTAAAGAAAATGAATGAGTACAATTTGTTTTAAATGTCAATTTTTAAATTTTCATTTCAAAGTGATTTCACTTTTAACAAAATAAAAATAATTAATTGCTTTTAATTAAATTTTTTCTGACGTATATCTTATGCATATCAAGCAAGTTTTCGAAAATTTGCCCAGTTTCTTTTAAAAATATATAATTATTATTAGAATATATGAGAAATGTATTTTTTTGGGACAAAATTTAGTTTATTCGAAAATCGAATGACCAGATCGATAAGCAATACAATTAATAACCCAAATCGTGTTACCCACAATTTCGAGAAAAATGTGCATTCAAAAATAAGTATGCCACAGGAACAGAACCGAAACCAACGGACGACGAAGTAAAATCACAAAATTGATTTTTGAAGAAGCATGAGGGCAACCGCTCCAACTTTGAACCAATTTTAAAGACGCCATACGTCAAGGCACTCACACATTAATTGAAAGGTTGTTGTTTTGTTATGAAATTCGAGTAAAAGGATTCTTGACATTTGAATTTCAATGGATGGTATGGGATTTGCACAATATTTTTTTTTATATCCTCTGTTTAATTAATTAACGGACATTTTTCTACTATTTCTTTCCTAACTTTTCTACTGTTTCTTCTAACTTCTATAACTTAAATTTGACCCGTGAAAGACAAAGCTAAACAAAGTAATAGTTTTCAGATCTTTAGCGTAACTTAATCGAAAACAAAACGTTAGAAGAACGCATGAAACATCAGCAATTTCTTCAGCATCAATGTAATCAAAAAGTTATCCATCACTCACTATTGAGCCCATCCACAAAGATACAAACAACAAATTTTCTTGGAAGCGGTCAACGCAGAAAAGTAATTACCTAAGCGTTTGAGTTTGAATGCCGACACTAGCCGCATCGGCGTCGGAAGTTTAAAAAGGGATTCGAATGTTTAACCCATTATTATTTTTTCCCCCTTATCTCCAAAAAGTTTCGTAGGCGTAGGAAACAATAATTGCATTTCATTGTGCTATGTGTCAATGTTTCGGTAGCTGTGCAGTGACGAAATTACAGGGGAAATAATGGGGTAGAAAGAAAATAGGTTTCGTCTTACGGTAGAAAAGAGTACCCTTTATTATTCTTTTTTTAATAGGAGGTGGTATGATTTTTATGCTGCAACCAAAAAGTGTGTTGTTAAAAGAATTGTTGGTTTTCAGTTGGGTTAAATGTAATCGTTTTGACGTGAAAAAATCTGTAAGACTGTTAAAAATAGGTACTCAAAAATAAGTAAAATTTATTCATATTTGGTACATTCAATGTTTATCATTGCTCCGAATACATAAGTCTCAATTTTGAAAAATACATGTACTAAAAAATGAGTACAATGAATAAAAAAAAGCAGATTCTAGCCTACCTTCATTAATCACTTTCAATAAATATCCACAATTACAACCAAGACTTACAGGGAATCCTAAGGCATCGCAGTCCAGTGATGTATCCGTCGTATTCAGGGCGACGTGAAGATGTTATAAACAGAAGAAATGTTAAAAAGATATGCCAAAAGAACGGGAAAGTAAGGTTATTGAGTTGTAATAACTCAGTTTCCGTTGACGTAATCGACCTCAAATCATGTGGAAAACCGTCTTCTGAACAACTCTTTGAAGTGTGTCAGGTCGCTTTGTGTGTCAGATGGCTTGAACAGAATCTGAGATTAGCAATATTAAATCGCACTGCACAATTTGAAAAAATACGATTACTTAAATGTGAGTACGTCATCGCTTATTTACGATGCAATTGTACTCAAAGAAAAACAAGAATGTTCAGGTACTCATTTTTAATACCTTTTATTTACAGTGCAGTCGCGCACTGGCAGTTATCGGACAAGCAACTAGAAAACTCAAATTGTATCCGCTCACTGATAAACTTTTAATTGCACAATAATGTCCTTCCGCTTGCTACTGTGCTGACAGCTTTGGAAAATAATTGATAATTTTGTATGGATAGCTTGAGGTAATACGAGTTTGGCGATTTTCACCTTCACTTTGGCGATTGTGAAATTTGAGATCTGGAAGCACTGAGTTGGATACAATTAAACAATCAGAATCAGTTGATGAGTGATTTTTTACTTGCTCAATTGATTAAAAGTTGCAGTGCAATTGTTGCTCGTGCACGGCTAGCCTAAAATAAGCTACTAGGGATATTAGGATAGAGACATAATGTTACCCTTTTAGGCCATTATGACTTAGGGATAAATACCAAGGCCCTCGTTTGCCTGGATATTTGGCACTTGTGAGTGTAAAATCTCGACATAAAGCAAATAACGTAAGGGGCGTGAATCGAAAAACCAGCTGTTCTAAGTGAATAAATTTTTTTTCGTGGTTATAACCTGGCTTCGGTTAATTGGCAGTTGAGTAACCCCATCAATATTAGTTTTTGCTACTCGATAAATGAGATTCAGCGAGTTGACCAATCGGCTTATCAAATCCAAGCCATGTAAATAAAACGACGTGAGAGAGGCCATTTAGCCGGAGCCGAAATATTGTTGGCGACCCAACCAGTGAGGGCCCCTCCCCGTTGCCCCACTACAATCACTCATGATAGACCCCTCCCCGCAAGGGGGGTGCTTGACGTAATAAATTTACTGCCTCTTTGATGCTCCTTGTTGACGAAAAGAAAAATCTGATTTGGAATAACAAAGCTTACGGAAAAAACCTTAATAGAACATAGCTCAATATAATATGTGACATCTATTCAAAAATTCATAAAAACCTATATTGGTTAGTAAAAGAACAGGTTAGCAAAATATTGAGTTTTTAACAGATGAACAATTTGTTCTTGCTCTATTTGTGGAACAGGTCTTTGATATTTACGCTTTTTTTCCATAACAGTTGTTGCGTACCTATACTTTCCCGCAAAATCGTTGATGCTCCTTTTTCACAAAAATAATAATGATTTGAAGTTACAAAGTTTGCAAAACGTAGTTATGAGAGGAGGATTTTCGGTTAATCATTTTTATACAGGGAAAATATCTATGGCACTTTTGGATAGAATATTTACATTTGTCTATCGGTTAGCGAAAGAACAAGTTACAAAAAAACATCTAGTTGTTGTAGTTAATTTCGAAGTGCAGAGATCAAAAGAACAAGGGACAATGCAAAATTTGATTATGGTTGTGGGACTCAAAATATCTGTGTTTATGGAGATAAAACATTTATAAATCTATCAAATGATTAGCGAAAAAAAGATGTTACCAAAAAAATCCAGTTCATTTCAACGGAAGCATTGTTTGTTCTTGCTCGTTTTCAAGGATAGGGTCCAAAAAAGAATTCCGTTTTCTTTTCTCATTAGTATTTTTTTTAAAGTTAAAATAGTACCAGTTCGCAACCTGTTTAGAGTTTTAGAGTTTTTTCGATTTATGTTCTTTTTGCTTGTTTATATACTGATTGTCTGATGATTATGTTCTTTTTGTCTTTTGTTCAACAATTGTTGAGTTCCCGTTCTTTCCCTCAAAAAAAAGTTCCGTGCATTTGATTAACAAAAATTGTAATTTGTTTTAGTGTTTATGTGTGGACGAGCTAAACAATGAGCGGCGTATTTTAGTCTCAAATACCTGCTTTTCGCGTTCACTTTCAATGCCCATTCTAAACGAACAAATAAAACGCGCGCGAGCTTTTCGGTGATTCGGGAATTCATACATAATGATTTGAATCACCGAATCACCGAGCGACTCATCGAGAAACTCGCGCGTGTTTTACTCGTTCGAGAAGAATGGGTCTAAGATTAGGTTAAAATTTTAGCTGCTGGGTTTTGACTTGAATAGGTTTTTAAAATCGGTCTGTGCAGCGGAAGTCGGCAGAAATTCTCGCGATATAAACAAAATGTTGATATAATTCATAAAACAAAGGGGATTCAGATTATGGACAAAAATGACTTACCATCTTGTATAGACACACTGACCGCGTATACCCCGTTTGTTATTAACCTATTGCCACTATGGCCTTTGTACCGCTTGGAGGGTGGTAGGGGGCATGGTTGAATCACATTTCTGGTATATCCCGGTATAAGCACTGCAATTTTAATTTTAACAGACGGGTCGTGGAGAGCGCATGCTTAAATTGAAGAGTTGGATTTGCTTTACAATATTATATTTGATTACTTGGCAGTTTTAAACCATATGTGTGAAGTGAAAAGTGTTGATTTGTCCAAGATTCCACAATGAAGCTACAATATCCCGCTAAAGTTCAGTTGCAACATAAGAAACTTAACCCTTTGCACTCCAAGAACACTTTGCGATTTGTGTTCTTTCTATGGAACAGTTATTCCTCTTTACGTTCTTTTCCACAGATTTTTTTTATACTCATAAAGGGAAAAAAATCCTAATCTGTTTTGTATTTGCAAGAGAAAAAGTTGAAAAAAAGTTTGATCTTCTAAACACAAGATAATGCTGTTCTCGTTTATTATAAAGAACAAGGAAACAAAAGAACTGGTCGCCTGAGAGGCGACATCGGAGTCCAAAGGGTTAGACAGGTTGAAAGAACAGTTCAAGATGAACAAAATGATACCAAGAAGTCTAAACTTTTGACATTTCCAAAGAGATTAAGAGTTCACGGAAAATGCAATTAGAGGTAGGCTGAGCAGGCGCGCGTGCAAAGTATTCACGGACCCAACCTTAGACCACTTTTACATTCAACGACACGACACCGATAAATCGTATACGATTTCAGTGCAACGATATCGGGGTACGCAAAATACACATACGAAGGCGGGCGCTTTTTCACTAGCCGATACGATAACGATATTGTCGTTGCCGATCAGACGATACAATTTATCGGAACGTTTTATCGTGGGCACGCGCCTTCCCTACTTCATCGTAACGACATTTTGAGTTTGGCCGCTTTTACATTTAACGACACGACACCGATAAATGGTGAACGATCGCGAAGGAACGACACAACGATTTATCGTATCGTCTGATGGTCAGTTTTTCATTGCACCGATATCGTTCGCCGAAAACGACAATTTTTACATTCAGTTCGTGTTCGTCTGTTGTCTGGAGCACATCTATTCTCGATATGGCGCATCGCAACAAATTACATTATAACAAACTGTGATTGTTGTATATAAGGAAAAAGAAGAGATCAATAACAAAACGCTTCTGGGTGCATGATATCATCAAAGCAAGACATGTTGAAGGAGATTTTTTATGTTTTATTTGAACGTCTACAAAAAGCTAAAGCTAAAGCTAACCACAAGAGCTGCACAGTGGGCTATGGCGACGGTTTGACTAAATATTGCCTCCCATGCCTTTTCTTGAACAATCTTGTTTTTGTAAAATTCATGTCGCTTATCCCAAATACTTAAAAGCCATATTGATAATATAAATAAAAAGAACACAGTAGGCAATAGCAGACGGCAACAAGTTTTTCGGAATCAAACTCAAAATGTCGTCACGATGAAGTAGGGAAGGCGCGTGCCCACGATAAAACGTTCCGATAAATTGTATCGTCTGATCGGCAACGGCAATATCGTTATCGTATCGGCTAGTGAAAAAGCGCCCGGCTTCGTATATGTATTTTGCGTATCTCTATATCGATACCCGATATGCCACTGAAATCGTATACGATTTATCGGTGTCGTGTCGTTAAATGTAAAAGCGGTCTTAGGAAGCATGGTCACAATTTTTATTACACCCCACACGTCTTGTTTTGGTTTTGCCACAATCGCCGCCACTAATCCTAAAAGCAAGGTCTTTCCTTCCACCCATTCGCACAAGTTTACAGTATAGAATTTAAAAGAAATGTCAACAATTAAACTTAAAAAAACCACGGTAGACTACAGCAGACGGCAACACGTTTTTCTAAAACAAAAACAAAATGTCGTCACGATGAAGTAAGTTTGGTTTGGTTTGGTTAATTAACGTCGCACTAGAGCTGCATAGTGGTCTTTTGGCAACGGTTCGGGGACTATCTCGAAGGAAAGACCCGGGAACGACGCCTCGTATTTTTGAACTATGGTCAGATGACGAGGACAACACCTGAGCTGGCACCCACGCCTGCAATAGCGTCAGGACTTTGAACCCAGATTAGATTTATCGTGAACCAGTCCCATATACACGCAGATAATTTTTGTGGATGTTCTGGACGACTTTTCTAGTATTTTGTAGCAAAGCTGGCAACCCTCCGATCACAAGATCACTACTTTTTTACTTTTCTTAGTCAAGTCATTCGCACAGAATCGAACCAGGAACCCTGTGATTCCCATCTGACGCCTTTATCCACTCGGCCATGGAGGCCTCTTGATGAAGTGAGATGCCTTGGGACAGATGCGTGCCCACGGTAAACCGTTCCGATAAATTGTATCGTCCGATTGGCAACCACAGTATCGTTATCGTATCGGCTAATGAAAAAGCTCCTAGCTTCGTATTTATATTTTGCGTTCCACGATATTGTATCACGGAAATCGTATACGATTTATCGGTGTCGTGTCGTTAAATGTAAAAGCGGCCTCATAGCATTATTTTAAATATTACAGCCAAAAAACAAGATATACACCATTGTGTTCATTGAGAACTGAGGGGGTAAAATATGTTTTATGGTATAAATTATTGTTTGAAAGTCAGCGAAATTTTATAAAAAAAAAACTTGATAAACACAAATAATACAAATAAAACTATAATACTATTTAATAAACCCTGATTTTTGGCATTCAGAATTAAAATCAAAATCGTGGCTAATGGAGTTCTACAGTCTGAGTAAAGAGCCTTAAAAAGTATTTTTTAAATTTTTTTAATGAAAGAGTGATGAAATTTCATTAAAACGTTTACATTTTTTGTTGTTAGGCAATTATGGGAAGAAACTAATTCAGTCAATCAGAACCTAATTTTTAAACGCTAATTTTTTATATTCCAATCATAATCAAAACAAAATTTATAAACAAAAAAATGACAATATTCTTTTATAGGTTCTCAATGTACGTGAATGTACACAAACAATAACCGGGTCGTAACGTAACGGATCATAGATTTTTCTTGTTCACCAAAAAGTTCGTCCATTAGATAAATCTTTCGAATAACTAAGAACAAATGACGGTTCATTTTGACCTTTCCGTGTTTTTTGCATTTGTACCGAATCTCTGCGCTAAATTCCAAATTCTTGCGCTGTGAAGAGCTATCAAAGTTGATTGCTCATTAATGGAATGGATTCAGTTCTTGGTATTCCAAGTTCATGAAAAATCAAACAAAGAACGTTTACCTCCCTACCCACGGGTTGAAACTCCTCGTGGGAAATAAAAGTTCCATATACTGGACTCAATTATCGGAAGCCGCCGTTAGTTGAACGCTCTTTGAAGTCAAAAATCTTCCTCCTGAGTTCATTACCAATGTCGACTCACATCAAGAAATAATGGGCTTGCTGAATTCTGGGGTCAGTATACGGATATTAATCAATGTCTCCCGGAAATAAGTCACGTGAGAAGAAGTTATCAAAAAAATTGACACGTGAATCCACCAAATGGACATTTCCGCGTATTACTCCCAGGCGATGTACGAGAAGGTTGTCCCCCTTTTTGTTTTTCCAACTGTAATTTATCTCTGACGCCAGAGGTTCACCGTTGAATGGTGTCGGTTCCATGGCATTCCGCGAACCGTGTGAATACATTAGCGTTTCAAACGGAATTTATTTTTCAGAAAAGGAAGAATCACCTGTCGACATTAGTGTGTGTGTTCTCCTCTACTGGATATTGAAATCATCCAGGCATACCAACTTCATTATCACAATACGTAAAAAAAAACTTAAAAATAGTTTAGCAATTTTTTTCTATTTATTTTAATTCCGAGGGGTGCCGTCTATTGATTATTTAAGAAGACTTATTTTTAAATGCGTCTTCTTTCGTTAGATGCTTATTTAGTTGAAGGTTTCTCAATGTGTTCAAGAATTCTAACTCATAACCAATTATCTAGATAAAATGGATTCAGCAGCCGCACAGTTGGATATTTGACCTCAAAAGCTGGCCAAAAGTCCATTTTTTTAAATTAAGAATTTCGAATTTTGGATTAAACCATATGATAAAAAACTATCTAAGCACAATGCTGCAGCACTGTTTTTTTAATTTTAACTGTATTTTCTGTGGCAACACTAGCGTTAAACTGAAAAAACTTGTAAACGGTGCATATTTGTACCAATAAAAAATATAATTATTTTCAGAACTATTTTTTTTATATTCTGCTAATATTTTTAGTTGATTGCGATAAAAAATTTATATATTATTGTGTTTGATAAAATTTTTGTGTACTTTTACAAAAAAATAATTATATAGTGCATTTTGAAACGAAATTTTTTGGAATATTTCATAAACACGAGAACATTTGTTAACTTGCTTCACTTAACTTCACTATATAGAATAGTACAGAGTAGTGATAAACTAACTATTCTTCTACACTGCAGTACAAAAATTAGCCCCATATTTTAGCAGGTTCAATATTTTATGAGGCTTTTTGTGCAGCGTTCATCAACATTTTTAGAACGTTTTTTCCAAGAACATTTAAGGGCGGAGAAGGCCTTGCCTTCTTCATCAGGGATGTTAAATATCATCAAAGTATCGACCCCCCCCCCTTAGTTCAATCTTCAGACCTTGAAATCCAGGGCATCAAAATTTTTTGGAGAGGTAAGCCCCCCAATATTTTTTATGTTTATCACCCTCCCAACTCTAAGCAACTGCCTGTTAATTTCTTCAATGTTATGGATAATGCTAAGCATGCAGCCTGGGGATGTTCTAGCAACAACGCAAGAGGGGAGGATTTTCTGCAAATGATAGACGACAACGACTTTGTGATCCTAAATGATGGTACCCATACTCACAATTCCTATAGTTATAATTCCTCTGAGGCTTTAGATATTGCGATAACCAGTACTGAAATATTTCCACAATGCTAATGGTCCGTGTTAGATAACAATGGAAGTGATCATTTGCCAACACTAATCGAATTGAGGAAAACACAGAGAGTTTCTATTATCAGAGAGAAATACTGAAATTTGAAAAAGGCTAACTGGGACTCATTCAGAGATTCCACAGACTCCAGCCTGAAATTGGAGCTCTTAACTGACGATATAAATGATAATTGGACGAAATTCAAGAGAATAGTCATCGCCAAAGCTAAGCTAAACATCCCTAGAGGCAATATAAAACGATATGTGCCTTCCTATACACACAACGCCGCCATCCTGAAACCCCTCTTGGAAAAAAGAAAAAGTCTTCTTGATATTCCGGGGAACAGTTCAAGAACTGAAATTAATCAAATCAATGCAGAAATAAAGTTGACTTATGCCCATCTTAAAAGGACAAGATGGAAGGAATTATGCAGTAAATTGGATGCGAGGACTTCTAACTTAAAACTATGGAGAATTGTAAAAAGCATTAACAAAGAACAGGAACAGTACGAAGAATGTAACTCTGTGACAGATACAAATGGACAAGCTTTCCCCGACGACACAACTGCAGCTGATGGTTTGGCTGCACACTATCAATTGATAAGTAGGCTTAACTTCACAAATGAAAATCGACCTGTTTTGAATAGGGCCAGAAATATCATCCATGGTTGTCGTAGTACTGATCTTGGAGATTCGGACTTGTCTAAGCCCTGTTCACAGCAAGAACTTCTCCTTGCGATGGCCTTTATAGACCTGCACAAATCCACTTGACCCGACGGCCTTCATGGTCAAATGCTCGAAAATCTTGGCCAGCAAGGGAAGCAAAGAATCCTTGATCTTTTCAATCAATCTTGGAAAAGAGGTCGACTGCCTACCGAGTGGAAAAGAGCTATCATAATCCAAATCCAAAAACCAGGAAAGAAGACACGCTCCCCTGAAGACTTTAGACCTATAGCCTTGACTAGTACAGTACGTAAAATAATGGAGAAGATGATGCTGATAAGAATTCCATATTACTTAGACATAAACAACTTAATGACCAAAGAACAATACGGCTTTAGAAGGGGCCATAGCACGCCAGGCCAAATTCTGTATTTCTGCCAATCCATAGGAGACGCCCAGAAACTTAAACCGACTCACTACACTGTGGCTGCCCTGTTGGACCTTACGTAGGCTTTCGATAGCGTTTGGAAGCATAAACTTATTATTAAACTCCATGATACTTTTAAAATTGGTGGAAATACTTTATCATGGATCTCGGACTTTCTGCAACATAGAACCATTAGAGTAAAAGTCAATAAGTCATACTTTGGCACTTTTGCTCTCAGTCAAGGTGTCCCACAGGGTTCAGTACTTAGCCCTACCCTCTTCAACATGTATCTAACTGGTATTGAAAAGATGCCTTCTACAGGGGTTAGGCCGCTTTTACATTTAACGACACGACACCGATAAATCGTGAACGATCGCGAACGTTTTATCGTATCGTCTGATGGTCAGTTTTTCATTGCACCGATATCGTTCGCCGAAAACGACAATTTTTACATTCAGTGCGTGTTCTTCTGTTGCCGAGAGCACATCTATTTCCGATATGGCGCATCGCAACAAATTACATTATAACAAACTGCGATTGTTGTATTTGCTGTATTTAAGGAGAAAGAAGAGATCAATAACAAAACGCTTCTGGGTGCATGATATCATCAAAGCAAGACACGTTGAAGGAGATTTTTATGTTTTATTTGAACGTCTACAAAAAGCTAAAGCTAAAGCTAACCACAAGAGCTGCACAGTGGGCTATTGACGACGGTTTGACTAAATATTGCCTCCCATGCCTTTTCTCGAACAATCTTGTTCTTGTAAAATTCATGTCGCTTATCCCAAATACAGGTCTTTACTTCCACTAATTCACACAAGTTCACAATATCGAACTTAAAAGCCATATTGATAATATAAATAAAAAAAACACAGTAGACAATAGCAGACGGCAACAAGTTTTTCGGAATCAAACTCAAAATGGCGTTACGATGAAGTAGGGAAGGCGCGTGCCCACTATAAAACGTTCCGATAAATTGTATCGTCTGATCGGCAACGACAATATCGTTATCGTATCGGCTAGTGAAAAAGTGCCCGGCTTCGTATGTGTATTTTGCGTACCCCGATATCGTGCCACTGAAATCGCATACGATTTATCGGTGCCGTGTCGTTAAATGTAAAAGCGGTCTTAGGGTGGGAATGTTTGCAGACGACATTGTCCTCTGGTGTTCGGGTAGCAGTGTCACTGAAACCGAACTGAATCTAAACAATTCGCTAGTAACCGTCTCGAACTTTGCTAAACAGCTGAAGTTGAGCTTTAATCCTACCAAATCACTTGTCACCTTTTTTACCACCAATAGACACTTGTACAGTTACCAACCAAAACTAAGACTGAATGAACAGGACCTTACTTACGAGAAGCACCCCAAATATCTGGGGTTTGTCCTGGACCCTGAGTGTACTAGTAACATACATATTGAACATATTGTTTCAAAGTGTAGAACACGTCTTAACATTCTTAAACACATCGCTTGAATCCAGCGGAGGGACTCCCCAAGGTTTACTTCCACTTTAACTTAAAACCCCAGGTTAACAACAAAGACTATGTTCCTGAACACCTCATGCAACTGACCTTGGAAAACCTTAGTCACATACCAAATAACGCCATTAAGATCTATACCGACGGCAGTAAAATTGACGATCTTGCAGGTAGTGGCACTTTTATAGAGACTCCTCTTGGTAATTTGACTCATAGTCATCGTAACCCAAACTTCTGTTCAGTATTCAGAAGCGAATTGATAGCAATACACCTGGGACTCGATGCTATTCTCTCCGAGAAGGACGACGGAGACTTATGGATTTTATCAGACAGCCGTAGCTCTCTCCATCATCTTGATAACTGGCTGCTTGCTGGTGACAAGACCAGCATACATAATACATTATGTACAGCGTACATAAACTAAAATTGATTTCTTTATACCATGATATCCATTTTCAGTGGATTCCTTCTCATGTAGACTTACATGGCAATGAATTGGCGGATAAACTTGCCAAGGAGGGTTGCAGACTCCCTACCCCCTCCTCTTGCGCTTTGACTTTCTTAGAACTTTATTCAGGGGGAAAATCTAAATCTTCGGCTGAGTGGTGGAGAAAGCCCCCTTCCCATCATTAGTATATAGGTAAAAATCCAGGCCTGACTCTAGACCTCCCGTGTGACAGAGGCTCCCGGTCTGCTCTTTCTAGGCTTGCTAGCGGACACATCAAGCGTGTTGTGCACCTTTTAATTAAAATCATGCGAACCATAAAAACGAATTTATTTAAAACACGAATAAACAATTGCAACTTTAAAATACATCTAAAACAATTTCCTCGTACAAACACCTCGCTACAATCAGGGTGCACAGCAGCGAGAGCGAGACCGCCACGCCGTGACCGGCAATTATATATGCTTCTCAGCTTCCAGTCACAGTTAAAGGCCAGTCAATCACCAGAGTCGGCTATTGGGTGCACGGACCGGCCCGACCGGGCACTCCACTCAGTTGGACATCCTCGGCTTCCACCCGGATCGGACCGTTCGGGCACCCCACTCCGCTGGGCTACTGACGGCACGCGTCGACCGCCACACACTCCCCCCTCAGTTTCCACCGGGAAACGAAATCTCACCCGCCGCCCCCTTCTGGTGTAATAGGGCCGCGACTGAGGAGGGCTGTCTTTACTGTCGCTATCGTGCGGCGGACCCACCGGTGCCGGATCCCTGCTGGCATGGCGAACCGGCGGCGTATCACTCACCGGATCTTGCGGAGCCACATGGGAGCTCCTCGGTGGCACTGAAGGCGGGGCAACGTCGCCCTTAAAAACGTAGGCCGGCTTCAATCTGTCCAAGGCAACGATCTTGTTCTCTCTCGGGAGGCCTATCACAAACCCGTGCGGTGTCCGCTCCACCACCTGGAAAGGACCCTCATACGTCGACTGAAGGGGTCTCTTGAACGGCCCACGACGGACAAACACGTATTCATACGTCTGTAGATCCTTGGGCACGTAGGTAGGGCTGTTCCCATGTCGAGTCACAGTTGCTGGCTTGACCTCTCTGAAAAGGCGTCTCAAAATATCCACGAACTCCGGCTGCGACGGCTGGCCACGAGTCTCCAGAAAAAAATCTCCCGGCAACCTCAATGTGCTTCCGTATACCAACTGAGCCACGGATGCCTGCAGATCTTGACGCAATGTTGTTCTTAGCCCTAATAGAACCAAGGGCAAGGCGTCGACCCAATCCTTGTTTGTGTGGCACATAATGGCCTGTGTCAGGGTTCGATGATTCCTCTCCACCAAACCGTTTGTCTTTGGATTGTACGCGGCGACACGACAGATCTGCGTCCCAAGCAGACAGTTTATGGCCTTGAACAGTCTACACTCAAACTGTGATCCCGGGTCACAGGTTATCCTTAGCGGAATGCCAAACCTGGCCACCCAATCACTCAAAAAAGATCTTGCAACAGTGAGGGACTCGCAGTCTAGCAGCGGCAAAGCCTCCGGCCATCTCGTATACCTGTCGACTATAGTCAGGCAATATGCAAATCCTTGAGCCCGAGGCAAAGGGCCCACCAAATCCACATGAATATGCGAAAACCTCTCATCCGGAACTTGAAACTGCACCAAAGGGGCTCTTGTGTGCTGATGGACCTTGGTAGCCTGACATGAAAGGCAGCTGCGGCACCAGGTCTTGGTGTCTTTCCTCATTCGATACCACACGTACCTGTCTGAAATTAACCCAGATGTTGCCCCAGCGCCGGGATGTGCCAAGCCATGTAAAGAATCAAAAATATTTTTTTGAAAGCATTTAGGGACATACGGTCTAACTCTATCACCAGAACTGTCACACCAAAGCGCGCTCCTAGTATTAGGTAACACAATCAGCTTTAAATTTAATCCTGACTTCGAAGGGTCACTTAACAACGAAGCAAGCCCGCCATCCTTCTCCTGAGAGAGAGATTTCGAGATGTTCTGGAGTACCAGGGGCCGAAGGCCCCCTAACCTCCATCATGAGTGCAAGATTGCATTTGAAACACCTGAGGTAAACTGGATGTTCCCTGGGATAAAGAAGTTCTCAGCATACCGTCCGGACGAGGAAGGCGCGAGAGCGGTGCAGAAGGGGCGGAGATTAGGCTGAGCCAGCTTCTGGTTGGCCAGGGAGAGGAGCCAAAGCATCGGTGACTTTGCTGGCGAAAAAGTCAAAGAAAACTTGCAGCTTGGCAAGTGGATCTTTTTGCTCGCGAAGACGGAGAATCAGTCTTTCGATTCCGCCATCTCCGGAGAAAATAGGAGCTAGTTCTTTAAACAGCTCAAGCATAGGGGCAGCGTCCTGGAACTGCCGGGAAGTTGCAAGAGTCTTTAGAAGGTTCGGGCGTGGAATCAGGGAAGTTGTTAGGCTTCTGCTAGGAGTGGGCTGGGAGTTGGATTGGCTCGTTCGATGATGGTTGGCCGGCAGTCTTTTGGTGGAAGATCAGCTTGATCTTTTCTTAACCTGGGACCGCTTGGCCGGGGGCTTCGGGAAGGCTGGGCATCTTCTGCTACAGGCGACGTGGCCAGTCTGGCGGCAGTTAATGCAGAATGGAATGGCGGCTCTGGGAAGGGCGCAGTCTCTGGTTGCATGACATCCTTCACACTTCAGACAGCGCGCCTTCATAAAGCATAGTGCACTGGTGTGTCCAAACCAGTTGCACTGATAGCATTGGACGACCCTATCACGATTTCGGAAGGGTTCGACTTTTACATCGAGCAGGAGAAGGGTAGTCAGGGAGAGGATTTTGTTCGATCCCTTTTGGTGAGGCAGCTCCACCAGAAACATTGGTCGTGGTTTGTTGGTGCCTCGATGAGAGAGTGGGACAGCTCGCAGAGGGGGAAATCCAAGGGAGCTAAGTTTGTCCTTCAGGCGGCTGACATCCGTCTCGGCAGGTAGACCCTTTATGACTACCTTGAAGGGCGGGCAGCTCTCGAGGTAGAACTCTTGGTTCTTTTCCTTGAGATAAGCCATCATGGAAAATTTGGTTGTCTCGTCAGAGGGTGAGATTTTGATATATTCCCCGGCACTCTTACTATTAAATGCATTCGGGAAATTACTGCTTAGCTCAAGCAGCGTTTTGTCAAAATTCTCAGTAGCTCTGAGAAGAATGGGTAGGGTGGGAGCAGAATCGGGTGGAATAACCAATGGACCAGTGACTTCCGCGGTTGGCGTAGGGAAACTCTGAACCCCATTATAGCCAACCGGGGCGACACTAAATCCATTGGCATCTGACCCAGTCAGATCAATATTGAGTTCATCATGGGCAGCCAGCATCTCTTCGATTTCCATCTGATCGATTTCAGGTACTGGCGGCTGGGTAGGATCGGAGGCAGGTACCTCGGTAGGGGTCGATATAGCTTCCCGCTGCTTCCTCTTCTTATTGGGAAGTTCATCCTGGGCCTCTGCCTTGGAGGTGACAGGCTGTGGCGGAAAGTCATAGCTGAGGACAGGGGTGCCAAGGAAGCTAGCATACTTTGCTAGGCTTACAGCATCCGCGTCTTTCATGATATTATTCATGTCGAAGCAGTCAGAGTAGACGTACATCCTGGAAAGCTTGCAACATACTCCAAGCATGTCCTCAGCAAGCTGAGGGGCCATCCTTCTCCTGTTCCTTAGCCCACTCGTTTAAACTAATCTCCGGCTCTAAGTTTATCTCGGAGATGCGCGAAAAAGTGTCAGCTACCAGGTTATCCTTTCCAGGAAGGAACCTGATATCAGTTGTGAATTGCGAAATATAATCTAATTGCCTTAACCGCCTCGGTGGGCATTTATCATGTTTTTGGGTAAAGGCAAAAATGAGCGGCTTATGATCAGTATGAAGAGAAAATGGGCGAGTTTCCAACATGTGTCGAAAATGTTGTACCGCCATGTAAACGGCCAACAATTCCCTATCGTAGGTTGAATATTTCTGCTGCGTAGGCGTTAAGCGTTTAGAAAATAAACCAAGAGGTATAGGGCCCTCAGCGGACTTCTCGTGCAAAACTGCACCCATGGCAAAATCACTGCAGTCGGTAACTAAAGCCAATTCGGCGTCACGCGATGGGTGATGTAGCAAAACTGCATTTGCCTTGCCTCTGCAGTCCGCAAAACTTTTTTCTGACCTCGACTCCCAATCCAAAATGCTATTGTCGTTCTTTTTTTAGAGCCCTCAAGAAATTTATCCAAAGGACCAAGAATAGAAGCAATGTTCGGTACGAATCTACGATAGAAGTTAACCGAGCCCAGGAACTGTCTCATTTGGCGAACAGTCTCAGGCCTAGGAAAATCCAAAATAGCTTTAACGCGCTCCTGTGTTAGTTTGCATCCATCTCTGTTTATAGTGTGTCCCAGAAAATCCAACTGCTCAACCCCAAAAACACATTTTTCCACCTTAATAGTTACGCCGTATTCACGAAAACGGCTAAAAACCGTTCTCAAATGGGTTTTATGTTCCTCTCTACTGCCACTAGCTATCAACACGTCATCAATATAAGGAAAACAAAAATCCAAACCCCGCAAGACTTCGTGCATAAACCGCTGGAATGTTTGAGCAGCACCACACAAACCGAAGTTTAAAAAGCAAAACTCAAACAAACCAAATGGGGTTATAATTGCTGTTTTGGGAACGTCCTCAGGATTAACCGGGATTTGATGAAATGCGCGCACCAAATCAACCTTAGAAAAAATTACTTTTCCCCTAAGCTGTTGTGCAAAATCCTGCAGATAAGGCAAGGGGTACCTGTCCAGGCGTGTAATCTGATTCAACGCGCGATAATCGCCGGTAGGCCTCTAGTCCGATTGTCCCTTAGGGACCATGTGCAAGGGGCTAGCCCAGTTACTTTTGGACGGGCGACAGATCCCCCTATCCAACATATACTGAAATTCCCGCTTAGCAATCTCAAGCTGCGCAGGGTGGAGACGACGAGCCCGCGCGGTAACAGGGGCACCGCTAGTTGAGATAAAGTGCAGTGTATTATGGGACGGGGTTCCTCCCGGCTCAGCATTCAATTGCACAATCTCCTTGAACTCTTGCAAAATTCGATAAAATTCAGTATCTCCCGAGATAGTTCTAACAGCAGGAGTATCTGAAACTGCCAAACGTCCCTTACTGGAAATACCTGTACTAGGATCAATTAAAACGCGCTGTCTGACATCAATTACCAGGTAAAATATTTCAAGGAAATCACAGCCAATGATTGGTCTATCAACGTCAGCAATAACGAACGGGAACTGATAATTGCGTCGCATGCCCAAATCCAATGACATTAGCTTAGAGCCAAAAGTTGCGATTCTTGAACCATTGGCCGCAATTAATGAAACATCCGTTGGTTTCCGTCTCCCAGAAACGAATCTCCTGGGAACACAACTATTGTCAGACCCCGTGTCTACCAAATAAGAAATCCCACTAATTCTGTCAGTCAAAAAAAATTCGGCGGCACTCAAATGCAGCAGCAACGGGCTGTGCCGCATCAACCCGATGTGAAACTAGTTTTTTTCCAAGAGCATGGCTTCCGACAGCCTTCCGCTCTATTACCATATTTTGCGTGAAGAAAACACAATCCGGAGCCCTCAAATTCTCTTGAATCGCGTCGCCCCAACCGACCTCCCGAGCGTTTACGCGAATATTGCATCTTTGGACGTCGCTCGAAAGCTGAGCATATGTATCAGTTAAAGATTTTATTTGACTAGACAATTCGCAAACCTGCAACTTCAAAGTGTCTATCTCGGACCGCTCGGAAACAGCATTGGTCTGGAACAAGCTACCTCCACGTGAAACGGGGCTCGAATCCACAGGACAGATCTCGCAGATTCTGTCCGCAAGCTTAGCAAGCTGCTCTAGCTCGTCGGAGCTGCCACTCAGAATAGCCTGAACGTTAACGGGTAAGCGACCCAACCAAAGGCCTTTCAGGAAAGTATAATCTATTTGTTTATTACCGAGTTCCCGCATCTCCCGCAAAAGCACCGACGCACATAGGGGTATTTGACCCAAAAAGTTGGACAAAATTATTTTATTGCATTTTCTATTTTAAAATTACATATTAAAATTAAAAAAATTGAAATAAGTTGAAAATTCAAACGAGTTACCTCTACAGCTGCAAAACAAGACATATCCAAACAAACCAAGAATGCTTAATTTTTAGTAGTACTTATATTGCGTTACTTTCAAACTTTCTAAATTTAAATAGTTTGTTTTATATATATTTTATCCACCCTTTAGATACTCACTAATAATTATTAGTTTTAGATAAAAATAATTATAATAAAAAGTATAATTTTTTTTAAAGTGGAGTTGTCTATTTTTGCAACTATATGTCAAGCATATTTACAAAAAAATAATAAACAACCTATATATTTCTAATTATGTACACAAAGTTATATTTTTTGCAAGAAATTTAAAAAAACATTGGGTTTCTTATAAATTTTTTATTTGATTTTTTATGTATTGTATTTCTTCATTTGTGATATCTGCTCTTTCATGTATAAATCTTATCGTGATGGGCCTGAATATCGCAGTGACGATATTGTAGGATTTTTCCATAGCAATGCATTTTTGTTTTTTAAACCTGTTAATTAAAGAGGCTCTATAGCAGAGTGGAAGATATTCGCATCGGAATCGCAACTATTCTCAAATCTTTGTTTGTATTGTGATTGCTCCGAACCATCACATCCCTATTTGTAAAAAAAATCTAGCGATTTTATTTCATCAATATAAACGTATTTAAAGCCTCTCACAAATATGTGATTAATCGCTCACTCGTATGAAGCTTGGAGTTGTATTTCGGTACCAGTAGAAATTATTTGATACGTGTTTGGAGCAGGATATCATTATTTCTTAACCTAAAAAAATAGGTTTTTGTCACTAGTTCTTACTACTTCATATCGTTTACGTGATAACCCAGCTTCCACGAAAATTGTCAAAGCACGAATTGGTGTTAGCTGTGACTTTTTTTGTTCAGCAGTGTGGCTAACAAATGCTTTTCTGTATTTGGCTGCTCTTAAGGGAGACTTTGTGATATCCTTTACTACTTTTGAACCCTCGATATTTCCAGTTTCACGTAGTTTCATTTGATTAATTCTTCGGATTTGGCTTTTTCTCTTAGCTCCTTGGTTTTGCGTATTTTACTGCGATCACTTAACCCATCAAATGATTTCGAAGGTCGACAAGCGATTTTTTTTGTGGGAATTTCGATTGAATGTTCCAACCATTTTTGGTGTTTCTTTAGAATTTTTTCTTCTGACATATTAACTGCAAGCCATTTACTTTTAAATCTGGATTTCAAGACCGAGATTTTATGTTTAAATTGCTCTTTTTCTTCATCAGAAAAGGAGGGCTATGATATTATATAACTTTCCATATAGTTGAACTTTTTTATGATACCTTTTTCAGGGCAGTTTCTCATAATATCAAAAAGACATTTTCTAGTTAAAAATGTAATTCCCGATGGTCCTAAAATTAAAAAAAAAAGTATGGTAGACCTATCAGTATGTCTTCGTGCTACTTTTCTTATTTTAATCAAAGTTGTTCTTTTATTAAAAATATTTTTCGAATAAAAGCAATATTTTGTACAATGTCATACTTTTTTGCCAGTAAGCCATTAAAAAACGATATTATGTGCATTCCCATTATTAAAGGTATTTTTTCTTACAGCCAAAAAAATTAAAGGCAGTATTTTTTTATTTTGCATAACGATGTATTAATATTATTCAATTATGTTACATCCTTATTATTTTTAAACTTGCTTTAATTAATATTTTCACATACAATCAAATAAAAGGAATATTTTCTACAAGATATCAAATTTCGAACCTGCAGAAGTTGGATCCATAAACAAAAAGCTATTTGATCTTAGTTTTCCTTGAAGATACAGAGCAGAATGTACTATTTTTCTCGGAGATGCAGAGCAGAATGTACTATTTTTCTCGGAGATACAGAGCAGAATGAAGTCAATCCTAGTACTGCGAATTTACTCGTTCCTCTTGGGCGGATGAAACTTGGGCAGCAAATATAAACACTTGGAGTGTCGGGTTTAAGGTCACATTCTTCTTTTGGTGTTCGATTGAAGAGAATTTCCAAGTATCAACACATGAAGGAAGGGGTCGGAAAAAGTTCCCCATCTAGAGCTTTAAATTTATTACCGCCGCAGCCGCACAACCGATAATTTAAAGAAGAGAGATTCTAGGGTTGGGGTTTTCAGACTATGACACTTGCGCAATTGAATACTTACAGTTTCCCTACACTGTACTGTTGTAAAACACGTCTTGTGAAGTATTTAGATAAGCATTCAATGTATGTTCGCTTTGACACACAGTGAATATCCAGGTGCACTCGAAAAAGACGTTCTAATAATTTTGGTGAACGCTGCAGAAAAAGCCTCATAAAATCTAAAGGGGGAAAAAGGTGGTGGAAATTTTTGTACTCCCGTGTAGAAGAATAGTTACTTTATCACTCTGTACTATTCTATATAGTGAAGAGAAGTGAAGAAAGTTAACAAATGTTTTCGTGTTTATAAAATATTCAAAAATTTACATTCAAAATGCACAATAAAATTTTTTTAATGTAAAAGTACACAAAAAAGTTATCAAACATAATATTATATACATTTTTTATCGCAGTCAACTAAAAATATTAGCAGAATTTAAATAAAATAGTTCTGAAAAAAGTTAGTTTTTATTGGTACAAATATGCACCGTTTACAAGTTTTCTAAGTTTAACGACAGTGTTGCCACAGAAAATACAGTTAAAATAAAAAAACAGTGCTGCAGAATTGTACTTTAGATAGTTTTTTATCATATGGTTTAATCTAAAATTTAAAATTCTTAATTTAAAAAAATGGACTTTTGGCCAGCTTTTGAGGTCAAATACCCCACTGTGCGACGGCCGCCTATCGCCGAGCTCGAGATCATCCAACAGCGTTTTAATCCTACGTGCCTGAGAAAGCTCAAATTCCCGCTCCAACCTATCACGCAAACTATCGTATGGGTTATCTTTAGGGAGATTAAAAACCAACTCCGAACAATGCTTCAGTGTCTCTGAATCAAGGGCAGCAACGAGAGTATGAAATTTAGTTAACTGACTCGTAATGCCAGACAAAATAAAATTAGAGTTTAACTGAACAAAATAAAGTTTTGTATTTTCCGACCAAAAAGGTGGAACCCGCGTTGCAATACGGGAAACCTGCTCAGGCCCAACCATGCCACCGTTCTCAACCCCGGAGGGGTTCTTAGTATCTGGCATAATACACAAACTTAAAAAAAATAACTTTAATTTGGCTATGAGCTTGACACAACCCGGGGCAATAAACGACAACAAATGAATCAAATTCCAAACAGGCACTCACCACGGCACGCTAGTAGTCACAATCCTTCAGAAAGCCAAAGGGGCGTATTCGAAAACCGGGTCACCACTTGTTGTGCACCTTTCAATTAAAATCATGCGAACCATAAAAACGAATTTATTTAAAACACGAATAAACAATTGCAACTTTAAAATACATCTAAAACAATTTCCTCGTACAAACACCTCGCTACAATCATGGTGCACGGCAGCGAGAGCGAGACCGCCATTTAGACGGAATTTATTTCGTCTAGGTGCCTAGAAGCGAAGCTTCTTTAACCCTTACAAATAAATTTAAGTTTTAACTTAAATGGTGCATAAATTTTTGAAGCATAAGGTAAGAGGACAAAACACGGGACAACACAAACAGAGAACAAAAAGTTAAACGTCTAAATCCCAATATATTCTGAAATGAGACATGTCAGGACGCACACAAGGAGTCAAAAGATGGGCATGGGGGTTGATGTCGAGGACAGCTGGTAAATTAAAACAAAAAAAGAGATAACAAGCTTCCAGTTCCCAGGAAAAACATCTTCCCGCAGAAAAGGTGATTGTACCATGAAAAAATGAGAAAACACATTTCTCAGCACAAAAAAATAACTTTTCAGGAGAACCTGAAGTAACATGAAGTAAAGGAAACTCAATGCTCTCAAAACCAAGAGGAGAGGGTGGCAAAGGCCTCCGACAACAACCTAGTAGGAGTGTGAGTAGGAATTAGATAATGATTGTTCAAGTAACAAAAGCTCTTGGTCTTTTCTTGTTGACTCTGAGCCTAGTATCATAATTTGGAATGCGAGCGATTTCAGTGTTTTCATGACTACTGAGTTTTTCAAAGAGTTTCTTTGCAATCTTTTGGTTATATTGCTTGAAGCTGGGGATACCAAGGGCCTTTCTGATGTTATCCGTATTGAAAAACCATCTTGCTTTTGCAATAGGGCGAATAACTGAATTCTCCAGAGATTGGAGTCTACGAAAGTTAGATTTAGCAGCGTAACCCCAGACCGGAGATGCGTAGCTCGAAATTGGTCTGAGGTAGCATTTATATATCAGCAGCTTGTTTTTCCGTGACAGCTTGCTGTTTCTTGAAATGAGATTATATAATTTTCTTCTGACATTGGAGAACTTTTTAGCAACGAACTTGATATGTGGCTCCCACGTAAGGTGTTTGTGAGCGAGACCGCCACGCCGTGACCGGCAATTATATATGCTTCTCAGCTTTCAGTCACAGTTAAAGGCCAGTCAATCACCAGAGTCGGCAATTGGGTGCACGGACCGGCCCGACCGGGCAATCCACTCAGTTGGACATCCTCGGCTTCCACCCGGATCGGACCGTTCGGGCACCCCACTCCGCTGGGCTACTGACGGCACGCGTCGACCGCCACAAGTTTCTCTCATTTTTTAAGGGCAGGAAGTTCTTCACCACCTGCACTAAGTGCCTCGACCATCAGGCTTCTGCAGAGCACATAATGGAATGCATGGGCCTCTCCAGGGAAGATATCTACGGCGATCCTCTCCTTGTGCTCGACTTCCTGAGAGTCACTGGTCTCGTGGATCTTGTCTGACTCCGTCAGACTATGGAGGATAAGCAACAACAACAACAACACAACAGTACAACCTATAAGTAAATAAAAGTATACAATTGCGCAAGTTTCATAGTCTGAAAACCCCGACCTCAGAATATCTCTTCATGAAATTATCGGTTGTGTGGCTGCGGCAGTAATATTGGAAATTCCCTTCAATCAAACAGCAAAAAAGGAATGTGACCCCAAACCCGACGCTCCAAGTGTATTTATATTTGCTGCTTAAGTTTTCCCCGCCCAAGAGGATCGCGTAAATTTGCAGCACTGTGATTGACTTCTTGATAAAAACACTTCATTTTGCCCTGTATCTTCGAGGAAAACTAATAGCAAATAGCTTTTTGAACATGGGCCCAACATCTTCAAGGTTCATTCCAAGGTTCGAATTTTGATATCTGACAGAAAATATCAGATTTATTTGTTTGCATATGAAGATATTTCTTAATACAAGTTTGAAAAAATAAGGATGTAAAATAATTGAATAATATTTAGACATCGTTATGCAAAATAAAATAAACAATAATTACTGTGTCTTTAGTTTTTTGGCTGTAAGAAAAAAATATTTTTCATAACGGGAAGGCACATAATATTGCAAATGACTAACTACTGGCAAAAAAAAAGGACCACAAAGAAAAATATTGCTCTTATTTGAATATTATTTTTAATAAAAGAACAACTTTAAAATTAAAAAAAAAAGTAGCACGAATACTTACTTGTTGATCAACCATCATCGTAGTAGCGACTCCTCATTTCGAGAATCTAAATTTAATATCCGACGAGTGGAAAGGTGCCCGACTTCGTCGGGTCGAATGCCACTTTCAACCACTTTTTAAGATTTTAAGATTGATCAACCATAACATATTTTTTTTAATTTTAGAACTAACAGGAATTACATTTTTAACTAGAAAATGTCTTTTTGATATTATGAAAAACTGTCCTGAGAAAGGATTCATAATAAAATTCAACTTCATGGAAAGTTATATATTAACAAAGCCCCTCTGATAAACAAAAAGAGCACTTTAAACATAAATTATCGGTTTTTAAAACTATATTTAAAAGCAAATGTCTGCAGCTAACAAGTGAGAGAAAAATTTCTAAAGTAGTATCAAAAACAGTTGGAACATTCCGTTGAAAAACTTACAAAATGAATCGTTGGTCGCCATTCGAAATAATTTGATGCGTTAAGTCAGCGATTCTCAACCTGTGGGGCGCGAGCACACTAGAAGGGGGGCGTGAAAATATCCAAGAGTAAATATTATTTTTCAAAAAATTATTAACTAACTGCTGCGCATGCTCGAGACAGTGGCGTACGCCGCCCCCCCCATCGGTATGAAGTTTTAAAAAATTAATACAAAAATAATGCTTTTTTCCCCAATTAATAAACATTTCCAAAACAAAACAAAAAGTTTAGAAAAAATACAAACGTTTTTTTTTTATTTAAAAGTGTATGTGTGTGTGGGGGGGAGGGGATCTCGTATCATCTTTTCCCAACAGGCAGACAGCTAACCATTTCCGTCATTACAAAATATTCATCGTTTGACAGGAAATAAAAAGAATATAAAATAAACAAAAAGCAATTTGTTTCGATTTTATAGGAAAGGAACAATTTTGGCGCCTATATATATCTACGTTGAAAATTTAATAAGTCAATACGAAATATTTTTTTTTTAAATGGTAAATAAAATATCGCATTTTTTTTTGGTTTAGAATATTTTGTTTCAAAAAATTTGTCGCCGGTCATTTAGAATATATCTTGTAAGTCTTGTAGTGTAGAAGTAAAGGATGACTAAAATAGTCAGGTCAAAAATAAAGGTCAAATGAAAAGATGTTTTGAACAGTTTCTACTTTTTGTACTCCTGAAAATTGGACTTTAGTTTTTGAGGCCGTTTATTTGTTTGGTATTTCTGAAAGTTATGGTGCTTTGTTTTGCCTTTTAAAGCCAAAATGAAACATGTATCAGATGATTGTGTTAAATTATTTTCTAGAAGAAAGCTAAGGCAATAATAATCCAGTCTAGTTGCTTTTTTTTTTTTTTTTAAGCGAAGGAAAAGACAACCCAACGATTAATCAGGAAAGGTGAGATTATTCCATATGTGTTTTTAAAAGACTTCATTCCTATTGTCAGTTCCCATGCATACTAATTTAGAAGAATTCTAACATTTGTACTGCTTTTACTTTAAAATTCAATTGCTAAAATACAAATGACTTATATTTTGTGCAAACATATGCAATTTTTTTTAATGTATGTGAAAAACAATGGCAGATTCGTAAGTATGAAAATTAATTGGGCCCGAATGACAAGTAAACTCAAGCATAATAATTAATAGTTAATGTGAATAAAATATAGTATAAAATCTTTTTTCAAAATAAAAACCGGCTTTAAAAAAAGCTCTAAAACGTTTTTTTTTAAATAATTAGTAATTTAAGGAACCAAAGTGGAATTTTTTTTTAATATTTAAGTATTAATTTTATGGTCATTATCACTTTTTAAAATTGGCTCTAAAATTTAGGTTTGGTTTTTTTTGTGAATTGGCACAAATTTTTTAAAGAGTGGTAAAAAGTACAAAATTAATTCTAAATGATTATTTTTTTTCCACTAGTCCCTAAATTAAAATTTTGTACTCTGTAGTATTTTATTTCTTAAAGTATATATATATATTTTTAAATCAATCAGCAAAAAAAACCTCTTCGATCATGTTTGTTTACATAATGGTCTGAAGAGACTGTGATAGTCTGTTCATTTTCCTCGAAAAACCATGGGTGATCTGATGGGACGTGCGTCTCCACTTCTTTTTTTCTGCACACAACCAGTTTCCCTGAACGCTGTCACCCACCAAAAAATAGATTTCCGGTCCGGGATATGTCCCAAAGGCTCAATATTGAAGCGATTTCGGAATAAGCGCGCTGGGTTGAAACCACCGAACTTCCGTTGGAAAAATAGGCCTCTACCGCAAATGCACGCTATTCGTTACTCCAACGTATGATGGCGTCTGAACGACAAGGTCACAAAACTTTAAAATCTATTCGAGACCACGCCTACCTGCCTGGGGCTGCTGTAAGTTTCAGAGCACTCACTTCAAAAAAGGAAGTTAACTTGCCGCACCCTGCGTATATATAAATATAAATATATATATACACGTGTAAAGTAATCTGACGATCAACCCCCCCCCCCCCCCCCTATAAATTTCATGTGTACGCCACTGGCTCGAAATGATATCGGTCGTGTGGATTCCCTTCCACAAACATTACTTATTTTTCTCTCTTTTGTTTAGTCATGCTTCTGTTTTCTTTCTTTTATTATTCGAAAAAATGTATTCCCAGTTTCTAAATTTAGCTCACCCCGTCTAGGTTAACTATCATTAACGAATTTTTCTACTTTCATATTCTTTTAACGTTATCTCCCTGTTTGGCTTTCATTTCAAATATAATATTTAAATTTTCCCCGCTTTCATTCGCTTCATCTGTTCACCGCCCGCCTGGCAAAATGCCAGATGTGGTTTCTCGCCAACGTTGGCTTACTTTTACTCTTATTTTGGCAGTTAGTTAAAAATAATTTGAAAACAGAATCCAAAATACTCAATATACATTATTGTTGTAAACATTTTATTGTAAGCGGGGGGGGGGGGGGAGTGGGGGGGGGGGGGCGATGAAAATTATGATTGAAAACTGGGCCGCGAATACTGAAAGGTTGAGAATCGCTGCGTTAAGTGATCATAGTAAAAAACGCAAAACCGAAGAGCTAAGCGAAATCCGAAGAATTGATCTGTGTCACTCAAATGAAACTACGTGAAACTGGAAATATCGAGGGTTCGAAAGTTGTAAAGGATATCACAAAGTTTCCTTTAAGAGCTGTCAAATACAGAAAAGCATTTGCTAGCCATAGTGCTAAACAAACAAAAAATTACAGCTAACTCCAATTCGTCCCTTGTCAATTTTCGTGGAAATTGGGTTATCACGTAAACGGTATGAAATAGTAAGAAGTAAGCGTGTGCACCTAGTCCGCCGAATTTTTTTCAGTCGAAACCTACTCAGCCGAATTATCTCCGCGATCTATTCTTACCAAATTACTTTGGCGAAACAGTTTGGCATGTTTTTTGCTCTTCTCAAATCGCCAAGAAAGTAGCCGTCTTAAGAATTTCCCTCCCCCATAGTATAGAGTTGCCATTTGGCGTATTTATCACTGTCCTAAGACGAAAGTTGAATGAAGATTGTCGCAAAAAAAACATGTATACATTCCCCTAATTTAAAGGTGACCTTTCGTTCACCGTCCAGGCAGGGGGTCGAAGTGGGACAAAAGCAGTATAGCGCTTGGAGGGAGGCCCATTCTTAGTAGTTGGTTTGGGGCATACAATGATGACATTTTGATTTTAGAAGCTATTTTAGGTTAAGATGACAACATAAGGAAATTTCTACTTTCTTTATTATTATATTACAAATGTAAAACTCCTTATGTTTCAAATGTGAAACTTATTATGTTTCAAATGTAAAACTTATTATGTTTCAAATGTAAAACTTATTATGCAGATAAAGTAACCTATATTAGCAATATTCTGTAAAAAACAAATTGTTGTATTGGTATTTTTTTTTAAGTTAAAGGTTTATAATAAAAAACAAGAATAGCTATTTAAAAAACACGGTGCTATTTTATTTAGCAGAATATGGTAAGTGTATTATAAATAAATTATAAGCCCATTTAAAAAAAAACTTAGTGTTTTTTCCTTGCTAAAAATTCGAAAAAATAAGATTTTGAGATATATGCATTTAAAGATAAAATATGTCAAAAACCAAATGAAAAACGTTAAACATTTAAATTTAAACTTTTTTACATATGCATGTTGCACTAGTTATTTATTTTTATTAATTTAATTATAAAACGTTACATATTTTTAAAAACTTTTACGGCATTTTTAATATTGCGGAAAATTCTCAAACTATTATAACATGTTTTAATTAAATTATTAACAATGAATAAGTATTGTATTGTGCATACGTAAAAAGTTTAATTTAAATGTTTAAAAAATTTTGTTTGGTTTTTGACATATTTGATCTGTTTGTCAAAAATATTGTTTCTAAACAAAAAATTTCAAAGCTGTAACTTATTTTTTTTACAGTAAATTATTTAAAAACTTCATTTTTTTTCTAAATATTAAATTTAAAAAAATACCAGTATAGACAAAATTATTTTTACAGAATATTGCTAATATAAGAGTACTTTAATTGTTTAATAAGTTTTATACTTGTAACACATGAAATAAAAAAAAAATAGAAATTGCTCTACAGGTAAGATAAAGTTTTTAAACTGCAAAAAAGAATCGTTTTTTTATACTCGTAGAATCTTGAGAAATGTGGTAAAACTTAGCATACGTTTTTTTTCAATATGTAATATATTATTTTGTGCAATAAAATAAATTCGCCATTAAAAAAATATTGAGTAAATTTTGGGGTACAGTGTCAAACTTAAAATAGAAAAACGCAAAAAGTTGCGTTAGAGGAGGCTTATTACTAAAATAGATAAGTAGTTTTTTTTCCTTTTCTTATTTTTAAATGGTTTTCACAATGGAGATCTCCATTGGAATTCATAAAGAAAAATATTATTAAAATTCACTGATTTTTAATAGTAGAAATATCAAGTTTTCAATCAGCCAAACTTAACGAAATTATAAATCAAACAGAAAGATTTCGTTTATTCCATACAATTCGAATATCAGACAGTAACTAACTTAAGTGACTCTTACAATGTTTTCATAAGCAGGAATTTATTTCAAAGTGGACAGGAAAAAAACTGACATTTTTACTATTTTACATTTTAGCATGTTTTGCGCGATCGTTATTAAAAAATAGGTATGGCACCGGTTCTGACACAATATTTATGAGTTTAAATGAATCTTAAATGTACAAGTAAGAGACTAAAATTAACTAAACTTCTGATGGTGGTGTTATATGTTCTATGTATTTGTTAAGCAAATTTGTATACATATTCTTAATAAAAGGTTTTTAAATTAAAATAAATTATAAAATGTATTTAAGAATTTTTTCCCTTCATTTTCTGTCTATAATTCATTGCACTTGAAATACTTTCTGGGAATGTCGAAGCGATCAGCTTTAGAGTAACGTTATTTTCGACTTGATATTGAACAGCCAAATTCGAAACATCGAGTATTACTCCTCTGTGAAAAACCAATAGCATTTACAACAAAAAAAGTAATTTTTTGAGGACAGATTTAACTAGTATATTATCCAATCAATTAAATTTTTAATGAAGTGGTGTTTATATTCGATTAATTATAAATTTGAAAACATATTACGTTTTTTGTAATAGTTGTAATTACATTCTAATAAAAAAAATTGTGTTACCTGAAAAACAGTGTAGAAAATTATAGTTTAAATTTTTGTTATTAAAAATTTCGTATTTTTAAAACTTTTATTTTGTTTAGTAGAATATTCTTTACCTTATATTCCTTACCTTCTTAATATTTTACGAATTTCACAATTTTCAATATTTACTTGTCTTCAAAGTTCAAAATTATCTATCTTTTTAAGAAACTGTGCAAGCTTATAAACATTATAATTTTCAACAAAGCCTCAAAAACATAAAATCTTAGTTTTGAAATATGTTGAAAATTATTCTACATAATAAATGTCATCTTAGATTCTACAACATAAAAAAAAATCTATAACACATTAACGATTATATTAAAAATCGTTGAATGGTTATCTTTTAAATTGATTTTTTTTTAATTTAGGAGTTATGTATTCACGTTTAGTTTGAAATATTGTTATCCTTAAATACTAAAATATTTCCGCTGACTTGATGGTTTTTACTAAAAAATAACATATAAATAAAAATTAAAGAAATATTATATAATTTTTCTTGGCTATATATGCTTTTCGGGCCACAGAATAAAACTTTTCTTAATATTTTTTACCTTTCTATCTCTATAATAAAGTTCTTTTAAATGCGAGGTGATCATTCAATTTCTCATATCACTACAATTCTCACTTCATATCAGTTTACTTATTCAGCAAACAACAGTCTAAAAGTTCAGCCTATACTTCGGAAAGAAATTTCAATCAGCCGATTAAATTGGAGTTTCGTTATTTTGGTAAAAAGGTATTTGTTTTACGTGCTTAAAGCTTCTATTCCCCAAAAAAATGTCTAAATACAGTTAATAATTCATAACAAATTAACAACAAAAAAACGATAAAAATATATAGTTACAGATTCTAATAGATATGAGTTTGGGTGAGGTCGAGCAAAATTTCAGAAATGTATTTGGCAAACTCGTATTGTAAATGGAGTCTTCTAATCAGTGATGCCGGGTAGACATTTTATCGTGGTTTACGTGGATATTTATACTTCCTCTGGCATTACAGTTAGCGCCATTTTAGTCCAATGAGAAATTTACTTGATCTTCGAATATCTGATATTAAATAGTATTATTTTCATAATTTTTGCATTCAACAGGGTAACGCTATACCCACAAAAAATCTTTCAGCGAAACTGCTGTTATTCACTTGCCAGCTTCTATTCACCCGGTTCCATGGTATATGATATATAGTAATGTCGTAGTAACAAGTTAAAATAAGTATTCGTACTAACTTAACAATTGAGACTTTCGTTAGCGGTAGTTTAAAAAAAGTCACTATCTCGAGGTGTCTTCTTTGTAAGGAGGCTCTACTCAATAAACATTTGTAGAAAATAACTTTTTTCGAACTCTGTGACATTCACAATTATATGGCATTATGTTTGTATTGAAAATTTCGTATAATAGCATTAAAAAATAATATTTAAACACTGCAAAGTAAGAAGCTTTTTATACATAATGAATATCCAAACTAATTTTTAAAAAACATTATTATTAAGAAATTTATAAAGTTATATATTTAAAAGAATAATTTTCTTTACAATTGAGCTAATTGTTAGAGTTTAAAAAAGGGTACAATAATTTACGTATCAAGTATAGAGATTATATTGGTTTAAAAAGCTATTTCGTACGTTTTATTGATTAAAATAGACAATTAAAAAAAATTGTAGCTGCATTAACATAGTTAGATTATTTTAAGTTATTAATTATATATGGATACAACTTGACAAGCTTTATCACAATACAAATAAACTTTGTGGCTATTGTACCCGAAGACAATTATAGACATCGCAATGCAAACAGGCCAATATATCAATCTATGGGAAATTCAAAACTTTGAGATCCTTTTTCAAAAATAATCGTGGTGATCCATTGTGAATTTGTATTCTTAACCCGTAATTGAAATTATCAATAAAATTGCCATATTTTTTGTTTACAATGCAAACTAGTACAATTCATTTCTACCATAAGTAATGGTTCGTCAAATGTTTAAATTCAATGAGGCATCAAAGCGATGTTTTATAACTAATTATAAAACAATATTTTTTGCATATGAGAAATAACCTTATGATGAGTATGGGCAGAAGAGAATTTTATATTTCTAAACGTGACGTATTTTTTTTTTGATAAAGCGTAACAAAAATTGTGCTTATTTTAAAATATTTCTCTAATTAGGAGAAATATGCAAAAGTAAAATTAATGATATGCTGTCGTAAAACGGACAAGTGAGTACTTTCAATATGAACCAGATACATCAGTAGTAAAAATGAGAATTTAGCAGTTTGGCAGGATATTAATTGTAATCTTCTTAATAAGATAATTTAAAAGTTTCTTAACATTTTCGAAATGATCTATTTCCGTTTTTTTATATAATATTCTAAAACTGGGAGCTGCAATGTAATAATGTATAATAATGCAATGTAACAATGTAGAATTGAAACGGGACATTTGTTATTTCATCTTTTTCTATCTGAGTGGATTTCACACACAGTGAATTTACTCTTCATTATTAAATATCTTCATGTATTTTCACATGAATTATTCAGTGGACAACAAACATTTACAAATTCTAGAAGATAAAAAAAGAATAATGACAAAGGATTTTTTGAATAACTATTTCTTTTAAATTCCTATTATTGCTCTTGAAATAGTATTTTTAAGTGACCGTACACTACAGTATAAAATCGCAATTTTCTCAAACTCGTTCAAAGTCCTTCGCCAAAATTGTGATACAAGAATAGAATGTGGCTAATATAATTCGGCAAAAATATCTGTTATAAAGGAACGGTTGACATAAATTTGGGCTCTTATAATAGGAAATAGGCTGCGATGCGTATAAAATAAAGTAAAGCATGTACAGGAAGGAGGGTCTGCGGAGTAGACTAAAACAGCTTGTTTATCTTCTTTCTGTTATTGACAAATTCCTATTTCTATAATATGTTGAAATGACGTTTCGTGTAAAACTCTTATTATCGTATTTCGACACAATTCACAACGAGAAAAATTGGTTATATTCATTACCCCCCCCTTTTTTATAGTATATTTAAATATTAACATCTACAAAGTTCACTAACACTGAAACGGAAATTCTTTCTTGACTTATCCCACTTGCATATGAGTTGATAATTAGAATGCTGTGCTGTTAATTAAAGTAAGTTGCTGAAGTAAATCAATAAGATTCGTTGAAATGGCATTGCACATGTTAAATTTTTGTTGTCTTTATAACATTTTTTCAACAGTTCGAACAACTTTACTTTGAGCTATCACCCTACGTAAACTAAATTTAATATTAAACACATAAATTCTTTATTTATTTGTATTTCAATTTGTAATTGCGAGAAACGCATTTTGATACCCGGAAAAAATATTAATTAAAATAACATTTTCCTTGAATAATTTACAAAAATATCACTAATAATTTTGTATTTAAAAATTTAATTAGTGTGGTTTCTGTAATAAATCTAAAACTTAGTGGTATTGAAAGTCTAACAAAGTAGTTTTCAAAGATTAGCAACATAATCTAATTTTTTTTAATATTCCATTTAATGAAACAATTTTTAAGTACCAAATGTTAATAAAAGGCATCGAGTACCATTGAAAAAGAAATCAGCTGAGACAGCTACACGGGGTCCAAAGTCCCGACGTCTATTGAAGGCGTTGGGTGCCAGTTCAGGTGTTTCCTCGTCATCTGACCATGGTTCTAAAATAACGAGGTGCATGTATGAATGTGTGTGTGAATGTGTATGTGTTCCCGGGTCTGTTCCCTTCGAGATTGACCCCGAACCGTCGCCAATAGCCCACTGTGCAGCTCTAGTGCGACGTTAATTAACAAAAACCAAACCAAAACCAATTCGTCCCTTGTCAATTTTCATGGAAGTTGAGTTATCACGTAAACGGTATGAAATAGTAAGAAGTAAGAACTAGTGACAAAAACTCTTTCCTTGTTATAGCATCCTTCAAAAGGTTAAGAAATAATGATATCCTGCTCCAAACTCGTATCAAGTGACTGCTACTTTCGCCGAAATACAACTTTAAGCTTTGTAAAATCATACGAGTGAGAGATTGGTTTGGTTTGGTTAATTAACGTCGCACTAGATATGCACAGTGGGCTATTGACGACGGTTCGGGGCATATCTCGAAGGAAAGGCCCGGGAACGATGCCTCGTATTTTTGAACCATGGTTAGATGACGAGGACCACACCTGAACTGGCACCCAACGCCTTCAATAGACGTCGGGACGTTGGACCCCGATCAGATTTATCGTGCACCAGTCGTACAAGCCGATAATTTTTGTGGATGTTCTGAACGACATTCCTAGTATTTTGTAGTGAAGCTGGCAATCCTCCGATCACAAGATCACTACTTTTTTTACTTTTCTCAGTCAAGTCCGTCGCACAGGATCGAACCAGGAACCCTTCGATTCTCAGCTGACGCCTTTATCCACTCGGCCACGCCCTCATTTAATGAAGGCATAAGTTTGTTTATTTCCTTGACGCGTCGTTTCATTTTACGTTGTGCAGTCATCGGAAAACCTTTGCTAATCTTAATTGAAGTAGCAGTCGCATTTTCCTGCTTTCCATGAAAATAACAATAGCAGGCATTCTGGTATTCTCCGAATTCTATGTAAAAGCTGAGTAAATACTCAAAAAAAAAAATTCCCTGATCCTTTCATCTTCCTAGCTACTTCATTGTTCATTTCTCGGAATCAATTACGATGATTTTTATCGAATCGGACAAGAATTCTCACTCTTTTCTCCACTAGGATTGACTTATCTATATAATTTCCTTTCCCCACCCTTACGGCATCGTAGGTAGCTTGGGGTAAAAAAAATACCCATCCAAACAATAAATTAAAAAAAAACATCGCCCTCTAACATTTACTCCACCACACACTCTGCATCTATTACTTATTTTTGTTTTTATGTCAAGTGCGGTTTATAAAGCAGAAACCAAAAAATAATGATCAGTCGGCTGGAACCAATTCCGGACAATCGCAAACTAATGACATGTTTGGAGAACTCGACCGACGTGTTTAGATAAACATTGGCTTAGCCGAGTGTTGTTCTCGTCAATTGAAATGCTTTCATATCATGTTTGGGTTTTTAGATTTGGGTTGACTTCACTTTTCACTTATTCATTTATATCCGAATTCAGTGTTTGGTTGAGGATGTCACAGTATTCAAAATATTTGTTAGGAAATATAATATTGTTTATGGTTACCTAAATAGGCGTATCGCTACTGTAAAATTGTTGCAAAATAATAAATTTTGAATTGTTTATTTTTTGTTTGGGATGACGAAATTGGAGTTTAAAGGATTGTTTTATGCGATAAAAACGTTTGTTTTTACAAATGTTGTCAAATGCAATGTTTATGTTAGAGTTTTCACTCGTTCAACTGCTTTATTTTATGATGGATTAAAATTGGTGTAGTGGGTTCCTTTGCTTTCTTTAGCCTTTACCCATTGTAATTGGAGTAAAATCTTTATTTTGTAGTGTTGGTTTTTCAATTGTCGTTTTCTCCTTTTTGTCTTATTGGAGGGGGGCAGGGGGGGGATCAGTGAATTATAGTGACGAAAACGATTAAAAAGTCTGCGTAATGTAGACGGTGTCAAACAAGAAACTGTAACTGAAAGATAATTTTTTTTTTTTTAAAATATCGTAGATTTTTATTTTACATATAATGATTTTTATTTTAACATATTCTTGTGTATTAAGAGATATATTTCAGATACAATTCAGAGACAAGACAATTCACGTCAAGATGAGAGTGATGATTTTATTAGAACTCGCAACACAGTATGAAAACTGGCGTCACAGCTTATTGATTAGTGTTGCCATTCTTAACTAAGTATATCTAAAACAAAATACAGTGGTGATGATGATGGTTGGCGCGATGATATTACACATATTAATGTTGTTTGCATTTGATATTTTTTGCTTTAAACTCTTCTTATTGCTTTTAGTATAGATATTTTTAAAATATGTGCCTCCTAAACATAGATCTAGGTAAATACACTGGTGGCTCCGCAAGTACGTTTAATGTAACAATGTTAACACAAGTGCGGATTTACATAGAGAGGGGCTAACAACTACCTCAAGCGGTCATGCTAGATAAATAATTGAATAATTGCACGATTCTGTGTCTACCATTCAAGGACGATTTGGTTAGTTTTAGAGGTAAAGTATCTTCAAGTAGACACTTTGCTAATTACTACTACCAATAATCTTTTTAATGTAATACCAGTGGCCCCAAAGTAAAAAAAGGTTTTCTCAAATCATAGATATATAAAGTTTAAAATTTTAATTTTAAATTGATAGTTAAATTGAAATCTTTTTGATTTAAGTTTACTTTAGGCTTCCATATATTTATTACAACATATATGTATAAATACATTTATATTTCTATTTTAATAAATTTTGGAAATAAAATATGATTGGCAGAGAATGTAACGAAAATGAAATATGACTCCAAATGATTATATAAAGAAACAAATAATTTCTTTGAGTACAATAATAACTCAAAATGATAGGGAATCAAAAATAAGAATAATTTCTTGCTATCTCAAATAACCAGTTACATCTTTCGTTAACCGAAAAGCAGATGAACTAAAATACGGTTTTACTGATCAAAATTAAATGGTATTTTAGAGCTTTTAGTATTTTTAGCCACATTTTTATTACAAAATATCGATCTGAATTTTTTTTACCTTGTTTCTAAATCGGGCGGCAACAACAAGTTCTTGAATTTGAAGAAAACCCTGTTTATGGCTTTTTTATCACCAAAAACAGATTTATAACATTACATACGCGCACGTCTTAAACAATTCTTCTTAAAATCTGAGCTAATTTTAAAACGAACTATATAAGTTTAACAATTTTAAGAACTTTAATTCGCTATTAATACCATTTGATTTTGAAAAGAAAAGGTCATTGGAACGTCTTTTTTTATGAATTATCCCATGAATACAAGTATATTTCTACACATATAGCATTTCTTAAATGACATATTTTGTTGTTTTAAATAAATTTAGTCGCAAAAGAGAAGGAAAATCTGTGTAGCTACCATACGAAAAAGAAGCACGCCTCTTCTCATGAAAGATTCATATTTCATAACTATTGCGTGATATAACTGGCTGCAGCGTTTGTCACGCTACAGTGATTATCCCTCCTTAACGTTACAAGTCGAATCACAAGGTGGAAAACAACCTGTCTCGTTAGCGTCGTCCGTGCTATTGGCTCTTTATTTTATTACAAATATTTATAATTCGGTTACACCTTTTTAAGTATGTATACGTCTTTCTTCGTAGGAAAAGGCAGATTTTTATGTGAATTAATTATAGAGTTTTACAAATCTTGCCGTTTTGATATACAGGGTAGTCACAAATTGTTGGGCGATGGTCATTGTTTGGCTGTTTAACTACACAAAATACACCATTCTTTTTAAATTGCTATAAATACTTTGTGTATTGCTACTAACGCTAAGCGACAGTTTACAATATGAAGCGGTTAAAGTAATAGTGGCGGGAGTGCAAATGGAATTACACCACTATTAGTTTAACTGTCTCAATGATAAGGGAAGTAGTTGGATAAAAATTATGTTTTTTTATGTCGATACAGGTGGTGTAGATGACGCAGGTGCACTTTAAATCTGTCGCGGTCTAAATGTTTTCGAGTCAGTATCAAGTGCGTGGTGTGCTATCTCAGGTGCTGTCCTTGTCATCTGACCATGATTCAATATTTCAAGGGAGGAAATCCGAGTGTTTCCTTCGGGATTTTCGAGCATGAATGGACTGTAGTAGAGCGAATGTGACGTCATAATCGTGAAACCAACATCTCAGACCAAATGGCCTCAAACACGTGACTTCTTTTCAAAATTATGAATTAAAAAATACTCGCGATTGGCTGATGAATTGGGAAATGTGTAACAGTGAAAATTTATGAATGGAAAAACGTAATTAACCACGTGTCTGAGGCCATACATGTTGGCCTCACTTTGATGTTTGCGAGATTATAACATTATGTTTTCTCTACTATGAAGGATCCATGCTTGAAGTTCGGGATAGGTAGGCGACGTATGTCTATGACATTTTCTCGTATTTTTAACCCGTTGCGTGGGGTTATTATAATATCTTGAAAACCTAATTGCTTGTGTAAATATATAATCGACTCGTATTACCTTCATGAATACATCCTGTTTGTAGGAAGTATGTTACGAATATACGACATGTGATGTCCAATTCAAAAACATCTCCTGTTCACTTTGGAAAACAAGCGCATCACATATTTTTCATATTACATTATATTTCTACACCTAGAATTAATCAAAGTATGTTGTTTAATGTGTACAATAACATACTTTGCTTAATTTCAGGTGCAGAAATAAAATGTAATACGGAAAAAATGTGACTTAAAAAAATTATTTTAAACTATATATATGATTCCTATAAAGATCATATTTATAAAGGTTTCATTATTTTCGCAATTAAGTATAACCATTTTCGATTTATCTGCAGTTAGATTAGTAATATCTGATCGAATTTAAAATAATCGTATTCGTAACAATTCGTATTATTCATACAAATACATACTCTGGCATGGAGATTGCGATATGTGTATAAACCAGTAGAATATCTTTTCCTTTGTATGCTTTCTTTTTTTATATCTTCTTGCCAGTTAAGAGCTTTCTTGATAAGAAGTTACTTAGAAACAAGTCACATGGCTAATTTTTTTGGAATCTCCAACCTTCCGCTACTAGATATCGTGCTCTTAAATTTTTTTTACATATACCTAATTTTCTTCTAATTTACTAGTCATGGTAAAAAATGTAAGTTACATGAATTGGTAAGATATTACCTGTGATGGACCATGTTTTGCCATAAGAGATAAATTTGCATTAAACTGTGAATATATTTTAAATAGATTTAGTTTTCTATCAATTCTCGAACCTTATGTATTTTTCGTTTAGTGTACGAACAATAATTGGACGAACATATCATTCAAATTCGCCAAGTGTTATGAAAAAAGTAGTAAAAACTGGAAAACTTATATATTTCTGGTTTTTAAATTCATTTTGTTTGTTGTGGAAATTGAATTTCTTGGGCAGAAAACATAGAAAATAAAATTTTAATTGGTTCTGAATAATAACCAAATTGTTTTCTTAAATCCAACCAAGCTTTACTATTAGAAAAGTAACATTACTGACATTGGTGTAAAATATCCTATCCTTGCTTCCTACTTACCTACACAGAGAAAAAACAACAATAGTAAACATTTTTTAAAAAATGGTAGATTATCGGAATCTTCAGTTATTGCAAAATATATTGATACCAGGGACATAATTTTAGCTGCACTACATGGGGGGGGGGGGGGGGGGGACTCAGACATTTAACAAAATTTCAGAAGTGCGTAATGATGGGGTATCAAGAAATGTCGGAAGGACTGACGTCTTTTCGGCAGGACCACGGAATACAAAACTGACGTCCTGCCAGTAGGACGCAGTGCTTGGTGGGAGGTCATGCACAAAAGTGCTTCTACGAGGTCTTTCTGGTAAGACTCTGGCCTGTATGTTCTTTGTGTATGGCTTCACAAAGTGAAAATAAGGATGTTACGCTTTTAGGCCCTGGTAATGCGAAATTTACCTGAATAAAAAAAGTTTATAAATCCTTAGAGGGTTTCACCTCAATCACAGTGAAAACACTTAAGCACCCCCATGCAAAACTCAAACAAAGATCGCAAAAAATGGACTCCCAGAATAATTCTAAATGAAGATAGTGTTGTCTCTTCAAACCTTTTTTTAAACGCTCTCTCTTGGTCTTCTATCCGGTAAATTACCAGGTCATTACTTTACTAATCAACCACAGTTTGACATTTTCTCTTCCACCTATTCCCAAGCAGATTGCGAGTCCTTGAATGTCGTGGATCGGTAAATGGGATTCTACACAGATTAATTAAGTTTGAAGTGGACAACTAATAGCATCCAGGTGGGAGAGGAACGAAAGTTCAAACCCTGTAGCTTAGTGAACGCTAGGTTCAAAACGCGTGGCTTTAAAAGCAGACATGAGACAGATGATACGCCATCAACGTTTGGTGTGCTCTAAACTGCGCTCCTGTGTTCTCCGATGAAGTACACAAAATTCTACGAACAGTGGAATGGATTTTCTATTTCAATAGTTGCCCCATGTCATGATGAACATTATGAAGTAAGACAATTTTATTCCCATATGACATTTTTTATTATAACCTGAAAAATAACAGAATTATATTTAAATTCACCTGTATCATTTAGCATGTATGCCTTTAGTTTAGACTTTAGCTTTTTTCTTTATTATATGTATACACTATATGGTTTTACCATATATGGCACTATATGTTTTTCACACTATATTATAATAAGTGTAACTTTGGGGTATTCTAATTTTTATTAAATTTCGGCATTAGTATAATTTAATTATTGGTTTACTCACATATTTATATTCTTGTTATTTGAATACTTCAAAGATATACAATGTTTTAACGAATCCAAATCTTTTTGTATGATTTATATTCTACAAAAGAGGACTACAATAGTAGCACTATATATTCTTTCTTTTCTTAGAACAGTTTCTCTTTCTTCTTGTGCTTTTCTGAGAGCTGTTCTGTACTTGTTTTTTTTTACAATTGTTATTTTTAGGCTTTTGCACCTACTAAAGGACATAATTAGAATACCTACAGTACTATATTTATAATGCTATTATGTCTTTTCAAAGCCTTATAGCTTAAAATTTACAAGCTCCCAACTTAGAATGATCACATGTTTTAAATAGCATCGATATCGAAGTTAGATTTCCTCTCGTTGCACAAGATTGTGTAGCATTTACATGTAGATTATATCGTGAACAATAAGTATCCACTAAAAATATCTTTTAAAATAACAGCGTGAGAGTTACAAACACTGTCTTGCTGTTGGTTACCAAAATCGTTATTGACGTGAAGTGTCTTTCATTTCGTCAGTACGTGATCGCTTGCTGAAACCGTATGTAACGAAAACATGTAACACTAATATCGCTTATATCTTTGCAACCGCATTTATCCGTGCGGTTTACTTTGGTATATTTTTGTAGAGAAAAGGAACTAATACTCAATTATGCAAGTATAGCTTGCGCATATGGTTCTCTTGTCGCACCGCGCATGACAAAATCGGAGTTGTATTTAGCCTCACAGAGACGTGGCTCCACAGTACGTGTGTAGGGTGTGGTCACGTTTCAGAGAGCTCATTCTGCCATAGCAGATATAATCCATTGAACTGAAATAATCGGTGCTCATCAGGAGATCGGTGCTCATCAGGAAGGTCTACAAGTGTGAAATTTGTTGCAGAAATTTAACGGGTGCTTAGCTATGGCGCCTCCGCGTCCGACACATAGGGTCCAGAAATGGCATGAAGGGGCTCACGCAGCGAGACTGAGAATCCAATCCGCACCCACCCCTTTTGATCACGGCTGAAAGTGTTCGACTCCATAAGAAGAATGAATCCCCACTATAGTGGTAATCCCCACTATAATAGTAACTTATGCTACAGCTATAGCTGTAGCATAAGTTAACTATACAGGCATTGTAATGGGTGAATACATGTAAATTGTTTATTTGGTTGCGATATTTCTGTATTCTAGTGCTCATACACCCTTTGCAGCACGCACAAGACGTACCCGACTGATACAGAGAATCTGAATTTTTAATCCTTATAATTATTTTGCAATATGTTGTATTATTTCTGTATTAAAATATATTGAATAATTTTACTATTTTTTCATTATTGAGGAGCGCTCATAGAAAACCTAACATGTCAAAGAAATATATAAATAAATGAGATAAGCATTGAATATTATAAAAAAAAATGGCCTCTCGCCATAATAGTGACAAAAATATCCTATTTGTTTTAAATTAAAAAAAAATCGGACGAACATGTCCTTGCGTTTTTCTTCTGTAGTGCTTGCGTTTTTGAACTGATATGATGGATTTGGTTGGTTGGTCAATTCAATCAACTAACCGGCCAGTCCGATGTCTCGAAGCTGAAACACAGCCGTTACGAAGGAAAAGAGCGTGGACATGTTCTCCAATGTAATATAAATACATACATCTAAAAAACGTTTTTGCTGTTTAATGTGATTTTTTGTTTTTGCTTGGTGGCGCTCTGCAGTTTAGTTCGGCAAAAGTATCAAATGGTTAATAAACGTTGGTTCTTAACATTTGACTTAACACTTTGCACTCTAAGAATCTATGTAACATTTACGTTTTTTTTTTACGAAACAGTTACTCTCATCCCGTTCTTCTTTTCAAAATATTTTGCATCAACAATTAATTATCTAGTACCAGGGGACCGAGCCCAGCTCGCTTTCATATTTTTTACTTAATAATAGTTTTAATGAATCGAATTAAATGCAAATGCTTTGAAATGTCCATATCAGCGGTTAGTAGTGTAAAAAGGCCGATTCTGCGCCGAGGTGCTGTGAGGAATAATGAGGAATATGAGGAATAATTGAGGATCTGTGAGGAATAATTGAGGATTTCTGAGGAATAATGAGGAATAATTGAGGATCTGTGAGGAATAATTGAGGAATAATGAGGAATACGAGGAATAATGAGGCGGACGGCGACGAGGTGCTCTGTGGATTTCTGCGGATCTTTGGCGGATCTTGGTGGTGCTGTGCGGATTTTGGTGGTGCTGCTGGCGGATCAGGGCGGATCTCGTCTGTCAAGCCGCGGGGGCGTGGCCTAATGGAGATGACCTCAACCAATCAGGTGTCAGTAAGTGACGTCACACGCAGGGGGCATGGGAACAGGTGCTGATGACTCATCGCCGCCGATGGGCATGTCACACCGTGTCTCAACGTGTATGTACAGGAACGGACCAATCAGCGTCTTGTTTGAGGATGACCTCATGAACAACCAATCAGGTGTCAGTAAGTGATGTCTATGGAGTGTCATGTGACATGAAAGTTGCTTTTTTGTTATTTTGCGTTTTTATTTGGGTATTGGTGGAAAAATTGCGACGCACTGCATCTACACATTTTTTAATTATAAGCTGTGGGTTGTGACATCATAGGTATAATGTTAGGAATAGTTGGTTGTTGAAAAAACTGTGAGCTGTATACGCAACTGCAATTTTGGAAAGTAAATAAAATATGATAGAATTAAACTAATATTCTTATTTTAATATTTATTTATTTTTAATATTTATTTATTTTTAATATTTATTATATTTTAATATTTATTTATATTTTGATATTTATTTGTATTTTAATATTTATATTTTTACATTTATTTTTAATATTTATATTTTTACATTTATTTTTAATATTTAATTATATTTTAACTTCTATATTTTATTACTCATTTATATTTTATATATATTTTAATATTTATTTATATTTTATTACTCATTTATATTTCACATATATTTTATATACGTATACATCTGTGCCAAAAAAAAAATTAACTCAGTGAGAGCAATTACGTCCCATTAGAGCTGCACAATGAACTTATGTTAAAGGGAAAGACACTAGTGTATATATTTTAACTATGGTTAGTACAAAAGAAAAGAATTTTGCAAGAATGGTTGTAGAAAAATATATTTTATGTGACCAACTCCAGCATACAATTTCGCCATATAACTCTATGAGGAATCATCCTATGGGGTAAATAACATACCATCGTGTACAGGAAGGTAGACCAGATTAATAAGTAAAGCTTTTCGACATGTATACTAAGGATATAAAAAATGACAGTCTGGGGTTCTATGAAAATAATGTATATAACAATATACGTTTAAATTATAATTTATATAACGGAAATCAGTCTCAGTGGATGAAAAATAAGTAATTAATATGAAAGCTGATACTTTGAAAAAGAACCTTGGGAACCAAAACCTTGTGTTACGGTTAATTAAACTTTTTATAAAAGTAATGTGTCCTTTAAATGTTTTTCACATCATACGTAAAATTATTATTGTAAGAGGGAAAATATCATATCGTTATGACTAGAAGGAGGGGATCTCGCATTGATCACAATTGGATGCATTAGAATTACTTACTGTGTAGGAATATGATGTAAAAGTTACTCTATCGCATTGGTTGTGGTGCTGGGCAGAATGCTTGATAAGAGCAGATTTGGGGTTGGTATGTAAGATAATGGATATATTACTTGTTATAATACGTGTTAAAAAAGGGGATTTGTCTTAGATGTAGTTGTTTTAGGGGTGTTTTGTAGCTGACTGTTTGATTGAACGCGCAGTGCAGCTACACAAAGGGAGTTATTTTAACAAGAGGTGAATTATTAGGGCTGGCTAGTTATATTTTCAAAGACTAAGGGGCAACAAGTTCCCATATGAGTACAGTTAAGGGTGATTGTATAGAATTTGGCGACATCAAGTATCCACAAGTGGACAATTTGAGAGGTGTATTCATAAAATTGGCGACATAAAGTACCCATAGGGAGACGTTTGTAGGCGTACACACAAAATTGGGGTGAAAGCGGGGTGTCTAGTCGTACATTAGACAAGAATAAATGTAAAATGAAAAAGTTTAAGTTTGAAATAAATTATAAAAAAGAATAAATGTTAAAAAAAAAAAAAGTTAAAATACAATTTAAAAAGCAAAAAAATAAAAAGTTAAAAAATAAATAAAAAAGTTTAGTGTGAAATAAAATTAAAAGGTTAAGTAAAAAAAAAAATTACTAAAAGTGAAAGAAAAAAAAAATATGTTAAAAGTGAAAAAAAAAAAGAATAAATATAAAAAATATTTAAAAAAAAGTTTAAGTGTGAAATAAATTATAAAAATAATAAATGTAAAAATAAAAAAATAAAAAGTTTACGTGTGAAATATACTATAAAAAGAATAAATGTAAAAATAAAAATAACTAAAAAGTATAAGTGAAAAATATAATGTAAAAAGAAAAAAAAGTTAAAAACAGTAAATGTAAAAAATAAAAAAAAAAAGTTTGTATAACAAAAATTTTTTAAAGAAAAATGAAAAAAAAAGTAAAAAACAATAAATAAAAAAGTTTCAGTGTAAAAATACAATTTAAAAAGAAAATGTAAAAAATGAAAAATTTAAAAAAGAAAAATTAAAAAAAAAAAAAAATGTTAAAAGTGAAAAAAAAAAGAATAAATATAAAAAATATTTAAAAAAAAAGTTTAAGTGTGAAATAAATTATAAAAATAATAAATGTAAAAATAAAAAAATAAAAAGTTTACGTGTGAAATATACTATAAAAAGAATAAATGTAAAAATAAAAATAACTAAAAAGTATAAGTGAAAAATATAATGTAAAAAGAAAAAAAAGTTAAAAACAGTAAATGTAAAAAATAAAAAAAAAAAAGTTTGTATAACATAAATTTTTTAAAGAAAAATGAAAAAAAAAAAGTAAAAAACAATAAATAAAAAAGTTTCAGTGTAAAAATACAATTTAAAAAGAAAATGTAAAAAATGAAAAATTTAAAAAAGAAAAATTTAAAAAAAAAAAAAATGTTAAAAGTGAAAAAAAAAAGAATAAATGTAAAAAATATTAAAAAAAAAGTTTAGTGTAAAATATTACGCATCATAAGCTTCTTACCCGCATCCACCCAATGCCATATGGTGTTACGGAGCGTACTACCCCCATATAGGCGTAGATGCCCGTGGTGAGTTCTGTGAATCACACTCTCTCTCTCGCCTTCGAGTAAGACGGACGAGCTTCCAGACTGCTCCCTGAGTCAAGCCAAAACATCGAACTCCCGATCAGAAATTACCAACTGTAAATGTGGATCCTTGCCCGTGGTATTGTATGCCTGGTATTCTTTTCTATCCCCTATTTTCACGATGGCACCTACGTGTTCAAAAACGCTTATCTCGCTAGAAAAGCAACTAATGCAAGTAAATTTCGACCACTCCATTCTAATTGCTAAAAGAAAGGACGGTAAACTTACCAAAGCCGAAAAAATTAAACTCGGAAATCTTTCCAAATTACGATCAACTTTATCAAGCGAACTGCATGATCTTAATGCACCAGCTTCCCCGGAACCTCTACCGGTTATTAAAACAGTCGATAGCCCAAAAATTATCGACACCACTGATAAACTCAGTAGTAACATCATTCAAGATGATCCTTACTCTGTTGAAGAGTCAACCTTAGCTCTGACCGTAATGCTTGAGCTTGATCAAAAAATCCAGTCAGGTATGTTCGAGCCAATTGACAAGATCAGGCACGATTACATACAACTGAAACTGATCGAAGATAATGACCTCAGATGCCTTAATGCATACACCGCCGCTGGCGCTGAAAATAATATATTAGAAACCAAACGTAATGAGCTCCTAATGACTCAAGATAGTATCCAAATTATCTTACACGAGCACCCGTGTCTTGTTGGATTTAAGGCCACCAAATCCACGGCCAAAAGAAAACTAGAGCCGGAAAGCCCCCAAGCTCTTGGGGAGCCCAGTAAATTTACGGCGATCGCCGACATTAGCGAAGAAATGGTTATTGACGAGGCCATGAAACCTAAAATCAGGATTCCCCCCATTATCATCTCAGAGCCGTCATTATGGATGGAAATCAAGGAGATGCTTAACATGGAAGGGATTACAAAATTCACCTGTAAGGCTAACCCCGAATCGCTAAACCTAAGACTCGAAGTACTAGACGAGTACCTAGCTACTATCGAAAAATTCAAAATTATGAAGCTACCTTTCCATACGTTTAGTAAGAAATCTGAAAAACGCATGAAAGTTGTGTTGAAAAACGTCCCCGCAGATGTTAGGGTCGACGATATCAAGGAAGCCTTCATTGAAAAAGGCTATCCAGTCTCTAACGTTCACCAACTGAAAAAATCAGTTAATAGGTATAGGGTCAACCTGCCTATCTTCTTCATAGAGTTGCCGTATGGAAAAACGTATGAATCCATTTACGAGCTCACTGATCTTATGCACCTCAAAATTAAAATTGAGCGTCATATCAATAGAAAGTCTCCTAGCCAGTGCCATAATTGCCAGCGCTATGGACATACAAAAAACGGCTGCAACAATCCAGCCAGGTGTGTTAAATGTGCAGGCGACCACCTTTCAGGCGAATGCACCGAAACTTATATCGCTAACCCTAAATGTGCACTATGTGACGGCGATCATGTAGCTAGCTTTAGGGGTTGTAGTTTCTACCCTAAATCGAGAGCAAAAACCGCCAGCCAAAATACTCGAACCGAAGCCCCAGTCCCAGCTTCACCAACTCAGGACAACGCTAATGTCCCTGAACCAAACCAAGATGACCAAAGTTTTAAAGACCTGTTCAAGGAATTTATGTCTTGGTTCAAAAACATTAATCTGAGAGAATTGATGAACAAACTCAAAACTCTGTTCGTGGACTTTAAAAATGCAGCATCGCCATTCGAAAAATTCGAAGTCGGGCTAAAAGCTTTTGAAACTTTAACCAACTGCTTTTCTGACTAGAGATTTCATTGAGCATACTTTAAACTACTGGCCCAGGCCAATACAGCCTTTACAAACTGCTACCCCGGTGCCCGAGCAACCTAGCATGTGAACCGCTCTCAGAGAGCAGGAATGCTGGGTCGAGCCTCTGGGGAACCACGGCAGGGAGTAATTTCACCATAGGACGGCAATTTTACAAGACAACCTTATGTCGCTGGAAAAGGGATGGCACCTGGTTTAAATAATTATTATTCAATAATTTTTATTTGTTTTTCAAAAAATTTTGTACTTTTTATTTTGTTTTCAAGGTTTTTATGCTTTTTATTTTATTTTCGGTTTTATCTTTTCCAGCGACATAAGGTTGTCTTGTAAAATTGCCGTCCTATGGTGAAATTACTCCCTGCCGTGGTTCCCCAGAGGCTCGACCCAGCATCCCTGCTCTCTGAGAGCGGTTCACATGCTAGGTTGCTCGGGCACCGGGGTAGCAGTTTGTAAAGGCTGTATTGGCCTGGGCCAGTAGTTTAAAGTATGCTCAATGAAATCTCTAGTCAGAAAAGCAGTTGGTTAAAGTTTCAAAAGCTTTTAGCCCGACTTCGAATTTTTCGAATGGCGATGCTGCATTTTTAAAGTCCACGAACAGAGTTTTGAGTTTGTTCATCAATTCTCTCAGATTAATGTTTTTGAACCAAGACATAAATTCCTTGAACAGGTCTTTAAAACTTTGGTCATCTTGGTTTGGTTCAGGGACATTAGCGTTGTCCTGAGTTGGTGAAGCTGGGACTGGGGCTTCGGTTCGAGTATTTTGGCTGGCGGTTTTTGCTCTCGATTTAGGGTAGAAACTACAACCCCTAAAGCTAGCTACATGATCGCCGTCACATAGTGCACATTTAGGGTTAGCGATATAAGTTTCGGTGCATTCGCCTGAAAGGTGGTCGCCTGCACATTTAACACACCTGGCTGGATTGTTGCAGCCGTTTTTTGTATGTCCATAGCGCTGGCAATTATGGCACTGGCTAGGAGACTTTCTATTGATATGACGCTCAATTTTAATTTTGAGGTGCATAAGATCAGTGAGCTCGTAAATGGATTCATACGTTTTTCCATACGGCAACTCTATGAAGAAGATAGGCAGGTTGACCCTATACCTATTAACTGATTTTTTCAGTTGGTGAACGTTAGAGACTGGATAGCCTTTTTCAATGAAGGCTTCCTTGATATCGTCGACCCTAACATCTGCGGGGACGTTTTTCAACACAACTTTCATGCGTTTTTCAGATTTCTTACTAAACGTATGGAAAGGTAGCTTCATAATTTTGAATTTTTCGATAGTAGCTAGGTACTCGTCTAGTACTTCGAGTCTTAGGTTTAGCGATTCGGGGTTAGCCTTACAGGTGAATTTTGTAATCCCTTCCATGTTAAGCATCTCCTTGATTTCCATCCATAATGACGGCTCTGAGATGATAATGGGGGGAATCCTGATTTTAGGTTTCATGGCCTCGTCAATAACCATTTCTTCGCTAATGTCGGCGATCGCCGTAAATTTACTGGGCTCCCCAAGAGCTTGGGGGCTTTCCGGCTCTAGTTTTCTTTTGGCCGTGGATTTGGTGGCCTTAAATCCAACAAGACACGGGTGCTCGTGTAAGATAATTTGGATACTATCTTGAGTCATTAGGAGCTCATTACGTTTGGTTTCTAATATATTATTTTCAGCGCCAGCGGCGGTGTATGCATTAAGGCATCTGAGGTCATTATCTTCGATCAGTTTCAGTTGTATGTAATCGTGCCTGATCTTGTCAATTGGCTCGAACATACCTGACTGGATTTTTTGATCAAGCTCAAGCATTACGGTCAGAGCTAAGGTTGACTCTTCAACAGAGTAAGGATCATCTTGAATGATGTTACTACTGAGTTTATCAGTGGTGTCGATAATTTTTGGGCTATCGACTGTTTTAATAACCGGTAGAGGTTCCGGGGAAGCTGGTGCATTAAGATCATGCAGTTCGCTTGATAAAGTTGATCGTAATTTGGAAAGATTTCCGAGTTTAATTTTTTCGGCTTTGGTAAGTTTACCGTCCTTTCTTTTAGCAATTAGAATGGAGTGGTCGAAATTTACTTGCATTAGTTGCTTTTCTAGCGAGATAAGCGTTTTTGAACACGTAGGTGCCATCGTGAAAATAGGGGATAGAAAAGAATACCAGGCATACAATACCACGGGCAAGGATCCACATTTACAGTTGGTAATTTCTGATCGGGAGTTCGATGTTTTGGCTTGACTCAGGGAGCAGTCTGGAAGCTCGTCCGTCTTACTCGAAGGCGAGAGAGAGAGTGTGATTCACAGAACTCACCACGGGCATCTACGCCTATATGGGGGTAGTACGCTCCGTAACACCATATGGCATTGGGTGGATGCGGGTAAGAAGCTTATGATGCGTAATATTTTACACTAAACTTTTTTTTTAATATTTTTTACATTTATTCTTTTTTTTTTCACTTTTAACATTTTTTTTTTTTTTAAATTTTTCTTTTTTAAATTTTTCATTTTTTACATTTTCTTTTTAAATTGTATTTTTACACTAAAACTTTTTTATTTATTGTTTTTTACTTTTTTTTTTTCATTTTTCTTTAAAAAATTTATGTTATACAAACTTTTTTTTTTTTATTTTTTACATTTACTGTTTTTAACTTTTTTTTCTTTTTACATTATATTTTTCACTTATACTTTTTAGTTATTTTTATTTTTACATTTATTCTTTTTATAGTATATTTCACACGTAAACTTTTTATTTTTTTATTTTTACATTTATTATTTTTATAATTTATTTCACACTTAAACTTTTTTTTTAAATATTTTTTATATTTATTCTTTTTTTTTTTCACTTTTAACATTTTTTTTTTTTTTTAATTTTTCTTTTTTAAATTTTTCATTTTTTACATTTTCTTTTTAAATTGTATTTTTACACTGAAACTTTTTTATTTATTGTTTTTTACTTTTTTTTTCATTTTTCTTTAAAAAATTTTTGTTATACAAACTTTTTTTTTTTATTTTTTACATTTACTGTTTTTAACTTTTTTTTCTTTTTACATTATATTTTTCACTTATACTTTTTAGTTATTTTTATTTTTACATTTATTCTTTTTATAGTATATTTCACACGTAAACTTTTTATTTTTTTATTTTTACATTTATTATTTTTATAATTTATTTCACACTTAAACTTTTTTTTAAATATTTTTTATATTTATTCTTTTTTTTTTTCACTTTTAACATATTTTTTTTTTCTTTCACTTTTAGTAATTTTTTTTTTTACTTAACCTTTTAATTTTATTTCACACTAAACTTTTTTATTTATTTTTTAACTTTTTATTTTTTTGCTTTTTAAATTGTATTTTAACTTTTTTTTTTTTTAACATTTATTCTTTTTTATAATTTATTTCAAACTTAAACTTTTTCATTTTACATTTATTCTTGTCTAATGTACGACTAGACACCCCGCTTTCACCCCAATTTTGTGTGTACGCCTACAAACGTCTCCCTATGGGTACTTTATGTCGCCAATTTTATGAATACACCTCTCAAATTGTCCACTTGTGGATACTTGATGTCGCCAAATTCTATACAATCACCCTTAACTGTACTCATATGGGAACTTGTTGCCCCTTAGTCTTTGAAAATATAACTAGCCAGCCCTAATAATTCACCTCTTGTTAAAATAACTCCCTTTGTGTAGCTGCACTGCGCGTTCAATCAAACAGTCAGCTACAAAACACCCCTAAAACAACTACATCTAAGACAAATCCCCTTTTTTAACACGTATTATAACAAGTAATATATCCATTATCTTACATACCAACCCCAAATCTGCTCTTATCAAGCATTCTGCCCAGCACCACAACCAATGCGATAGAGTAACTTTTACATCATATTCCTACACAGTAAGTAATTCTAATGCATCCAATTGTGATCAATGCGAGATCCCCTCCTTCTAGTCATAACGATATGATATTTTCCCTCTTACAATAATAATTTTACGTATGATGTGAAAAACATTTAAAGGACACATTACTTTTATAAAAAGTTTAATTAACCGTAACACAAGGTTTTGGTTCCCAAGGTTCTTTTTCAAAGTATCAGCTTTCATATTAATTACTTATTTTTCATCCACTGAGACTGATTTCCGTTATATAAATTATAATTTAAACGTATATTGTTATATACATTATTTTCATAGAACCCCAGACTGTCATTTTTTATATCCTTAGTATACATGTCGAAAAGCTTTACTTATTAATCTGGTCTACCTTCCTGTACACGATGGTATGTTATTTACCCCATAGGATGATTCCTCATAGAGTTATATGGCGAAATTGTATGCTGGAGTTGGTCACATAAAATATATTTTTCTACAACCATTCTTGCAAAATTCTTTTCTTTTGTACTAACCATAGTTAAAATATATACACTAGTGTCTTTCCCTTTAACATAAGTTCATTGTGCAGCTCTAATGGGACGTAATTGCTCTCACTGAGTTAATTTTTTTTTTGGCACAGATGTATACGTATATAAAATATATGTGAAATATAAATGAGTAATAAAATATAAATAAATATTAAAATATATATAAAATATAAATGAGTAATAAAATATAGAAGTTAAAATATAATTAAATATTAAAAATAAATGTAAAAATATAAATATTAAAATACAAATAAATATCAAAATATAAATAAATATTAAAATATAATAAATATTAAAAATAAATAAATATTAAAAATAAATAAATATTAAAATAAGAATATTAGTTTAATTCTATCATATTTTATTTACTTTCCAAAATTGCAGTTGCGTATACAGCTCACAGTTTTTTCAACAACCAACTATTCCTAACATTATACCTATGATGTCACAACCCACAGCTTATAATTAAAAAATGTGTAGATGCAGTGCGTCGCAATTTTTCCACCAATACCCAAATAAAAACGCAAAATAACAAAAAAGCAACTTTCATGTCACATGACACTCCATAGACATCACTTACTGACACCTGATTGGTTGTTCATGAGGTCATCCTCAAACAAGACGCTGATTGGTCCGTTCCTGTACATACACGTTGAGACACGGTGTGACATGCCCATCGGCGGCGATGAGTCATCAGCACCTGTTCCCATGCCCCCTGCGTGTGACGTCACTTACTGACACCTGATTGGTTGAGGTCATCTCCATTAGGCCACGCCCCCGCGGCTTGACAGACGAGATCCGCCCTGATCCGCCAGCAGCACCACCAAAATCCGCACAGCACCACCAAGATCCGCCAAAGATCCGCAGAAATCCACAGAGCACCTCGTCGCCGTCCGCCTCATTATTCCTCGTATTCCTCATTATTCCTCAATTATTCCTCACAGATCCTCAATTATTCCTCATTATTCCTCAGAAATCCTCAATTATTCCTCACAGATCCTCAATTATTCCTCATATTCCTCATTATTCCTCACAGCACCTCGGCGCAGAATCGGCCTTTTTACACTACTGCGGTTAGACGTTTCGTGATATTTTTTTATCGTCTAACGTATTTTTATCGACATATCCTTAAGTTCTTAGAAATATGCTCATAAAACTGGTTAAACGCGTCAAGGTTGAAACGATACCGTATAAATTCTGCAAAAGTGACTTAAATTAATATTATTAGCGATTCCGAGCGACTAATACAACCGTTCGCACAATTGTAGTACAAACATTTCATTTGCATGATAAAACGGGACAACATTCTTGTTGTTCAGTATTTTAGTAACCTTTTGAAATGATGTTTGCTTCAGTCTAACTCTTGAGTAACTGAATGGACTTTTAAATACTATGCAAAGTAGCTTTGTTATTAAGAAGATTAGGATAATGGAGATCAAATTATTTTTTGCTACTGCAAAATTATTTCGGTATTTTTTCTTGTCTTCAAACTGCATACACAAATAATCAGGAACGAACAATGTTTTATATTCTTATTAAACGTGTAATCAATAATAAAGATATTTACTTATTTCGAATAATTTTATGTGTGATTCGGAATTAATCGTAGTGACGAAAATGATCGAAAATGTTTTATATTTAATTCAGTGTAAAATAATATAATTTGAACCAATACCGATGCCGGTATATTTCATTATAACGGCATCGAAAATCAACCTTCTATAAAATTAAACTTTTTCTATAATCTAAATATAATAGTTTTTATTATAATAGTAGTAGTACTACATTTATAATAGTAGTTACGAATAAACTAATATTAATCTATTTTTTTCTGTTAAACAGATTTTTTTAATGATAAAGCTGCCGTTCTCGACTTTTCAATACACATATATTATTTTATTTAGCCTAATGTTTGAAAATGACACGTGTTGAAATTTGCGACAGTTGTTAGGAATAGTTCATAATTTTGTTCCTAAGAAAAGGTTACAGAATATAAAATATGAGTTGGTAGCTTGCAGTCTGGGTCTTGAAAACAATATAGTTACTTTGAACACATTTTTATTAACAAAATACTTATTTAAAGTAACATGATAAAAATAATTAAAAACACATTTACGGTAAATGTAAAATTTATTTTTAAAAAGAGTTTTAAATTTGCTGAAATTAATTTCTCTGTTTGTATGTGAAAACTTTTTTTTTCAAGCGTTTAAATTACTATGTACGTTTTAATTAAAAACTCTATTTCCGTTGTTATATTGTATAAAGTCTCTTTAGTCATTTAATTATCTGCTTGAAACTAAACATATTAACGTAATACGAGAACATTATTCAGTATTTTGTTATTACTATCTAATGCAATTTAATACCGACAATAATTTCATATTTAATTAGGCAGGTGCAAGGTTATTTCGGACAAACCTTTAAATAAAGAAGAAACTTATTTGAAATAACAAAGTAAATAAATTTAAAACACGTTTATAGTAAATGATGTGAAATTTCTATTTACAAATAATTTTAAGTTTGTTAATGAAAAATTTAAACTCCTTTTCCGTTGTTCTATTGTAAAATCTCATTACTCATTTTCAATCACTCTCTAAACTAAACTTACTTACGTAATTCGAGAAACAGTTCATTATTAAATTGTACAAAATATCATAGAAATGTTGCTTTTACATTAAGAACTTTATATGACAAATTTGCTGGTATCAGTTATACAGAGAAAAAAATATCAATTAAAACAATTTAACGTTTTCATTAATTATTTTCTCATTAGAAATTGGAATTAATAAATACCAAACCATTTTTATAGACACTATGCATGACATGGTCCCGAGATTAAAATTTTGACGGAATAACAAAAACGCATGGTCGATTAGCCTTTGTGATTGGTGAATAACAAACCATGTGGTTACCATCAACCAATAAAAAATGCGCGTGAAGTCACTTATATCTTGAAATGGCGTCATGTAATTTCCACACAAAGCAGCGCAAAGTGTCCATGGTAAACAAATGTTAACTTTTGGAAACACTTCCTTTTTTCACAATTTCCAAAACATATCTTGAAAACTGGAAAACTCAGAATTTTTCTTTATTTCTTGTTTAATACTATCAGAAATAAGTGTATTTATGAACAATTGGTAAAATAAAAGCTATAAATAATAGAAGAAAATAGTTTATTAAATGTATAAAATTATATTTTTACCTTTATAAATATTGCTTAAAATTAATTTAATAAAACTTCTTTTATTTATATCCATTAGCATATAAATTCTAAAAAAAATATTTATTAACAATTGCTAAATTAAAACTTATCAAATAAAAATTTATAACAAAGTTAAATTTTAAATGTAAATAAATATATATTTTATAAACAACATGTAACATTAATTTAATAAAAACTTATTCAATTGATTTCATTGGAATATAAATACTTAACAAAACAAACGCAATTGCTTCTAATTTTTGTTTTGAAAATTCCATATTCTATTTACGGAAATACATAATCCATTTCACATGGAATAAAAAAATCTACTTGTTTATCCAAACGATATTTTTTTATATGGAATTTTAAAAATTTCTCTTGTGAATTCCTCTTATGACGTCACGTGCAGAAACAGTAAAAAATCGCAGGATTAAATTTGTTTAAACTTTGATTATTTTAAATGCAAACGATTTTGTTCAAGTTCTTTTTAAATATTTATTAGAAAATTTATAGCATTTAGTAGACGAAATTGTCACGTGATTAGAATGTGCATTTTGTTTATTTAAAAACGCAAACGTTTTTTCAATTTTAATTTTAATTTACTGATGTTTCCTTCGTTTATTTATGAGAAAAAAATACTTTATTTTAAAATAAAAACTATAATGAAAATACATCATCACAATATTTTGCACGTTTTAAATTAAAATAACATATGAAGAATTAAATAACATTTAACTGCTATTGGCATATAACCTATTAACTCATACGCGATGAATAATTTGCAATGGAAAGCGTTAAATGGAACTTTTAATCTACTTATTTCACCCTCTAAATGAAATTTTTCGAAGATGAAACCTATCCCAATCGAATTTTTACCCCGAAAATTGCTAATACATCAATTTTTGTGAAAATCGTTAGAGCGGATTTGGAGATTGTGCAAACAAACAAACGAACAAACGAACAAACGAACAAACAAATATAGTGACATTGCTCGTTTAATAGTATTAGATTTTGGAATTAGTGAGAGAACAAAATATAGAAAATTGTCCCTTTACACTCAAGAACTGTTCTCGTTCATTTTGAAGACTAGGTCACAAAATAACATATCGTTATTTTGTGCCCTGAGAATAGATCGTGGAGTTGAAAAGTTTAAAAGTGATGTTATAAAAAGGAATAATCTTTAAAGTGATTGATCATCGTCATTTGATAGAACTAAAAAGGATCTAGGTCAGAAGGGTATTTAATTTCCAGTAAATACATGACATAACAAAGACATGGCATACTTGGTGCTTAGTTAAATAAAGGAAAGGATGCATGAGGAGTTTTCGTATATTGAGAAACTAAGTGCTTGTTTGATTTTTTCTTTTTGGATATGTGAATTACCAGATATAACTTTAATGCAACATGTTTTAACTTTCGAAAACTATAAAAAGTATCTTTACTTTTTGTATTTAACATTTTCAAACTATTTTTTCTTTGCAGTTCCGTCTAAAAAAATATAATATTTAGGTAATTTTTTTTATAATTTTCCAGACTTGAACAATTGTTTTACATACGCTAAATATTGTAAAATAAATAGTATTTGAAATTTTAATGTGTTAAATTATAAAAATAAATTCCTTTTTAAATTTCGAAGTCGGAATTTAAATAAAATATAATTAAATGGTTGGTAATTTATGAATAAATTTAAATGATTAAGATATATATATATTAGAGAGTTAAAAAATCAAAAAATATTTCCTTTCAAATCATACCCAATTTAATTCAAATTAATTAATTTTGGATTAAAATTCGACAATAATTAGAAATAAAATTCTAATTTGCGCACCTATAATAACTTTTAACTACACAATTTTAACAAAATATCTGGAAAGTAAATCCAGTATCGTAACTTGATAAGTCTTAGCACAGTATCGAATCAAAAATGTTCAAAGAAAAATTGACAATTTGATTAAATGAGTATTTGGACAAAATTAGTTTGTAGATCGGCTAATAGGAATGGTAGTAGCGTCTTTGAGCACTAGGTAGCAGCACGAGAGTCTTTCGAAAGGAAGTGATAAGGGTGTTAGCTCTTCCTTATTTCTCTATATCTTACAACTTTTATTTTTCACGTAGATAAAGTATAATTTACGAAACGGAACAATGAAAAATGTAATTTCTCTTTTTAACCCCCTCCCGTTCTAAAAATATTTTTGATTTGAAACTTTGTCAATGCCAGTCTACATGTAGTAGGTAATTTATAGAAAATATTCCCAAAATTATATACACTATTCACCTATCCTAAAACTACTTTTTCCAAATTTAATATGCTTTTATTTAACGTTACAATAATAATATGCAGAAGGAAAGAATTGTAAATTATGGAAAACTACATAAATTATGGCAAAACTACATATTCATATACAGAAGCATTTATAAATTAAAAAAATATAACTTAAAGATATTAAAAAAAATCTAAACTTTCAGTACATTAAAATTAATGTTTAGTCTTTTGTTGAATTCCGTACATTCAAAAAAATATTACAGATATATTTTCGATTGCTTTGGAAAGTTTTTAAACAATATTGCGTTTTTAAACAATATTGTGTTTTTAACACGTCAATAAAAAAACATATTGTGTTTTTTTTTTGAGAAAAATACTATGCTATATATATTTTTTGGTTGATTTGAAATGGCCATTTTTGCTACCCGAAAAGCTTTAAAAAGTTTAGTTCGAACTTTTAATTAGTGTTTTAATGGCCAACTTTTCTTGAGAACTTCGTGTGCGATTTTTTTATACGTCGCGTCAGGATTTTTTCTTTTTGGCTGAAATTGTAGGTTCTGATTCGCAGAACTTGCAATGGCATAGCGTGAGACAATAGTCACCTTTCAGCACAAAGGAGCATCACTAAAACAACAGAAATACAAAGGGTCCGACGAGTGCAGTGAAGCGTAGCCTGTAATACATACAGTATTTGTTTAATATTTCGTAGTTATGCGTCACTGATTTTTAAATTATGAAGTTGTTCCTATGTAAATCTCAGTTCGGTCGTGCAATTGTAATGATTGTTTTTTGTAGAAAACTATAAAGGTAGCGCCGCTTCCAGCTGTTATTAAATTAGCCACCTGGACGAGCAATTATTTTTGAAAGATGCCGATTTTACATCTTCCAAGCCAAAACTCATCTTTGCACATGATGTCATATAATGATGGGTCACTTTACTTTATATTCGCCGACAACGAATTTTGCGTTATATATAATTTAAAAAGTTTCGACAAAACTTTTGGTGTAAGTACTTTTTGTACATTTCAATATATTTCTTCTTTCACTATTCATAATGTTTGTTTGGAATACACAATTTTTTTTATGCATTTTGATGCGAAACGCTTTTTAGTTTGGTTACTAGAGTGTCGCTTGGTAAAACCGCATGCAACGAAAGTATATAGTACTCAGATGGCACCTACCAGTAAAACAATCATTTGCGCTCTGTTTACGTAACGGCATTAAAGATGAAAACCAGAAAATCTCCTTGATGTTGAGAAAAAACGAAAATATTTTTTGACATGCTTGGTTTTACATGCACGCTTCTCAAATTTTTAATAATTAATTTGAACAATTTTTAACTAATAATTTTAATTAATCATTTTAATTACATTTATTTAATAATTAAAATTAATTAATAATTTAAATTAAGTGTAATTAATAATTTAAATAAAATGTAATTAATAATGTAATTAATAATTTTAATTAATAATTTTAATTAATAATTTTAATTAATAATTTTAATTAATAATTTTAATTAATAATTTTAATTAATAATTTTAATTAATAATTTTAATTAATAATTTTAATTAATAATTTTAATTAATAATTTTAATTAATAATTTTAATTAATAATTTGTAATAATATATTTAATTAATAGTTGTAATTAATAATTTTAATTAATAATTTTAATTAATAATTTTAATTAATAATTTTAATTAATAATTTTAATTAATAATTTTAATTAATAATTTTAATTAATAATTTTAATTAATTAAATTAATTAATAAATTTAATTAATAAAATTAATTAATAAATTTAATTAATAATTTTAAATAATAATTTTAATTAATAATTTTAAATAATAATTTTAATTAATAATTTTAATTAATAATTTTAATTAATAATTTTAATTAATAATTTTAATTAATAATTTTAATTAATAATTTTAATTAATAATTTTAATTAAAAATTTTAATTAATAATTTTAATTAATAATTTTAATTAATAATTTTAATTAATAATTTTAAATTAGTAATTTTAATTAATCATTATAATTTTTAAGTAGTAATTTTAAATTAGTAAATTTATGATATTTTTTTAATTTAGGCAGTAGCTTTAAATTAAAATTTTAATTAATCATAATAATTTTTAAGTAATAATTTTAAATTAGTAAATTTAATTTATGATTAATGAATAATTAATGAATTTGTGATTTAATTAATGAATAATAATTTAAATAATATATATATATATATATATATATATATATATATATTATTAAAATTATTTAAATTTCTGACAAACCTGTCTAATATTTTACTGGGATTTAAGTCTGTAGCTAGATATTGATGGTGGGTCCGGATTGAAGAAATTTTAATTTAGTAATTTTAATTAATAATAATAATTTTTTATTAATAATTTCAAATTTGTAAATAATTCTTTATTATATAATCAAAAATAACAGAATAAGAAATATTTTCTCATGCATGACTGTGGCGTGATATGGGGGAGGAGGTTTCATTGGTTGCGTGACGCAGCAAAACGGCGCATTGCCTCAATGCGTCGTTTTGAAAAATGGCGTTGGTCGTAAAAAAATCGGAAAATCAACGGAATCAACAGAAAATGGCGTTGCTTGTAAAAAAAATCAAATAACTGAAAAAAAATATATTACTATGAAAAATAACATTGATTTGTAGAATCTATGAAGTTAGACAAAGTAAAAATGCTTGCCTAATCATCAGCACAAAATGCAGCGCCGCAGAAAAAAATCCAGAAAAAGTTTATGAACACAGATTTAAATGAGAATCTGTTGACCCCACCGTTCTTAAAATAGCAAACCTTTCTATTATGTGCCCTTCGTATTTATAATAGTTACTAGGGGGCTCTGCCCCCTGCTCCGCTAACGCTCCGTCAAACCCCGAGGATAAATACGCAATCCTATTTTGTTTGCTTCGCAACAAAAACTACCTTAGTTTTCAAATAAAGAAAAGCAAAAATGAAACAAAACTTTGAAGCATTTCATTTTTACTTGTTGTGCAAACCAACTTTAATTACCCAAAATATGTTATTTGGTTTCTGTTAAAGGGTGAAATGCATTGAACGGTAACTCTTGTCGTCTTTTCTGAAAAAGCAGTATTCGCAATGGTAACAGATTCTTGGTGTAACTATTGCCGGTTTTTCTGAAAAAGTAATAATCTCAATGTTAACACATTTTTGGAGATAAAAGTTGCTTTCATTGCCAATCAAAGAACTCCACCTTCATCCTGCAGGGTTTCTGAAAAGGGTAACCAACGAAAAATCAGGGTGACTGTTCAATGCATTTGACAGCCAAAATCAAAAATTGTCATAAAAATGTATCTGTTAAGTAACCGTATGTTGATCGCTTCACACACACCTATCCCTATCTACATACATGAATACTATTACAAATAAATTTTAAAAAGATGTATATACAATTTTAGGTTAAAATGCAGGGAATGCCCTTGGCAAATTATATGAAATTTGTCTATAATCACTATGCTAACTGGTGACAAAAACTGATTTTGTTGTCAGGCAAAGAACCCCTCCCAACAACTTATTATTTGTTGCTTATCTGATTACCATTTAGGCAACTCCACAGTGCAAGTTTTTAGATTTTTATTGTCAAGGAAGGTTAGTGTAGCGAATATCAGTAAATTTCAGAAAAATTTCCCAAGGGTTACCGCTCACTGCATTTTAAGCGAAATTATTTATTAATCTTTTCATCTTTTTTTAAAATGATTTGTAAATAAAAGGGAGGGGTGGGTATGAGGCACTCAGCATCCAGTAACCTAACAGATAAATTTTTATGAATATTGTTGATTTAGGCTGTCAAATGCATTGAACGGTTACTCTGATTTTTTGCTTGTTACTGTTACCCTTTCGGCAAAACTGTAGAAGGAAGTTCTGTTATTGGTAATGAAACCGGCTTTTGTCGCCACGCTTGCTTTAGCCTTGCGAATATTGCTTTTTCAGAAAAGTCGCCAAGGGTGACCGTTTAATGCAATTTAACCCACAATTCGACTTGCTTGCTGCGACTATGAACATTTGATAGAGTTAGCTTGTATCTGGATAAAAATTCTTCCATATTTGTCATTGTGTAGCTGCGGCTTACATTTGTGTTGTTGTTGGTTTTTCTTAAATGACAGGAATCAGTTGATTAGGTTAATTAACAAATGGTATTTACTGGAAGACTATATTTGCAGATTTTATGGCTTAAATTACTCAGCTTTGCGAGCCTGAAAAATGAGCGAGCTTATTTATCGCATGCTTAACGGAACATTTAAAAACAAAACAATCCGCTTGGCGGGTTGCCGGAAAATCACGTCATTTGGCGCCGCATCCCAAAGATTTCTACTTCGCAACAGCGCCAAATGAACAAAGTGATTTGATTGGCCCGAACATACTCCCGGCCATAAAACCCTTAAGGGATTTTAGCAAAGGCAAAAGGTACACTTATGAATCTGATACATATTGAAATTAAACACTAGTACATGAAAAGGGCAGTTTACAAATTTTGGTGATAGGATGGACAAACTGGCTATCTTTGGTTCGCAGGGTAACTACTCGAACAAGTCCATCTTTGCCTTTATGCGTCTCAACAATGCGTCCTAAAGACCACTTGGTTGGTGGAAGAGTAAAGTCCTTTAAAAGCACTAGCTCTTCTGGTTCAACGTTGGACTGTTGTGACATCCACTTTGATCTAATTTGAAGACGATTCAGGTACTCTTTTCTCCATCTAACCCAGAAGTGTTGGTGTAGCTGTTGTAACCTTTACCAACGATCTAAACGCTTTTCTGAAATTTCCAGCAGACTCGGTTCAGGTGATAACTTTATAACGTCTCCAACAAGGAAGTGGCTTGGAGTAAGCGGAGTCATGTCATCTGGATCTGAGGTCAATGGACAGAGCGGTCTAGAATTCAAAGTGGCTTCGATTTGAGCTGGAACGATAGACATTTCTTCGAATGTTAGTCTAGCATTTCCTAATATTCGTTTTAGATGGAACTTCATGGCTTATACTGCTGCTTCCCACAGTCCACCGTAATGAAGGGAAAAGGGTGGAATGAAATGCCACGTGACGAGATCATTGGCTAATGTAGCTGAGGCATCATTTTCAATTTGCTTGATACATTTATTGAAATCATCCGTTAAAACTCTTGACGCGCCTTTGAAGTTAGATCCTTGATCACTGTACAAGTCATAGACCTCTTCTTGAAGTAAATCTACGAAATGCAGCTAAGAAAGCATCTGTAGATGGGTCTGAAACTACTTCGAGATGAACGGCCTTTACCGCAAGGCAAATGAATACAGCAACATATCCCTTATAGGACGGTGCTTTGCGGTCCTGTTACTCTTTAGCTCGATTGGGCCGAAATAGTCCACACCAGTGTGGGTGAATGGTCGAGAAGTATTTACACGAGGATGGGGAAGAATACCCATTTGTTGCTTGGAGGCTGTGGCTTTGTGTCTCCAACATTTGATGCACTCGTGAATGATTCTTCTGACAGTATTTCTGCAGCTCAAAATCCAATACTTTCTTCTAATGATACTCATCACTAACTGCGTACCTCTATGCAATGTATCTGCGTGAGCTTTTCTTATTATGAGCTTGCTTAGTGAACTAGATGAAGGTAAGATGATAAAATGCTTCTCTTGAAAAGGTAAGTTTGAGTTCTGTAACCGCCCACCAAGTCGTAGAATGCCTCCTTTGTCTAAGAATGGGACTAAGGTTAACAGCTAACTTTTAGAAGGTAATGATGTTTTATTCTGCAGTGCAATAATTTCTTTAGCAAATTCGTAGCTCTGATCAAGTTTGACGAGGGAAACTAAAGCTTTGTTTATTTCAGTCGACGTCAAATGACCGGTTTTGCTTTCATTAATTGAACAATTGCAATTTTCAATAAATCTAAGGCAGAGTCCTGTCACTCTTGTTAACTTAGTTAAAGAGGAACATTTTTCAATCAATTCACATTTTGGTATGACTTGGACCAAATGAGTTGACTTTGTCTCGAGTTCAGAATTGTCCACTTTAAGGGTTTGTGTCCAAAATTCGGGTTGCAGCGATAAACAATCAGGCTTTAAACCAGAATTCATTGTGCAGTAGATCTTGAGGTTTTAGTTATCTTCGGCTTGGTATATCTGCGGGATTAGAAGAAGATGGTACATACCTCCACTGAGCATTTGGTGCCTTCTCGTGGATATCTCTAACTCTGTTGGCTACAAACGTCTTCCATCGGCTTGGCTGTCCTCTCAGCTAGGCTAAGACGATAGATGAATCTGTCTAGGCATAGATGTTTGTAGGCTTGATCTTGATATCAGAAAGAATAGAACATATTAGTTTTGCTACAAGTGAAGCTCCGCACAGTTATATACGAGGTAGTGACACAGGCTTAAGTGGTGCAACACGAGTCTTAGATGAAAGCAGCTGGGTGAAACAACCTTCATTGGTTTCTATTCTAACATATGCAGCAGCCGCATATGCTTTGGTAGATGCGTCGCTGAAGACATGTAGCTCTACTTTAGGATCTTGGTCGGGATCGTAACATATCCAACGAAGAATTCTTATCTTCTCAATTTCTGTAAGGTATTTCCCAAAATTTGTCCAACGCGTGCAAATGCCTTCGGGAATTTCGTCATCCCAATCCACACTTGCTAACCAGAGTTCTTGAATCATTATCTTACCAGTAACGATTACAGGGGAGATCCATCCTAGAGGATCGTACAGCTTGCTGACATCTGATAAAATGGATCGTTTCGTGGGACAAACAGTTACTGGATCGAACTTAACTTGATAACTAAACGAGTCACTTTGAGGATGCCAAAATAGACCTAACACTTTTACCATCGGATCTAAGTCTATATTTCGAACATCTTGAATTTCTTTGAATTCTTGAGGAATATTTTCTAACACCTCTGTACTATTGCTGACCGATTTTCGAAGAGAAAATCCACCTTCTGATAACAACTTTACAATTTGATCTTGCTTCTGAATTGCCTCCGTGATGTCTTTACCTCCTAAGAGAAGATTATCCACATAGAATTGATTAGATAACATTTCAGCTCCTAGGGGATAGGTAGATCGTCCATCTTCAGCAAGTTGCTTTAATGTAAGTATTGCAAGAAAGGCAGATGATTCCATTCCGAAGGTCACTGTGAGTAACTTGTAGTCTTCGATAGGATCGAACTTAGAACTTCTCCAAATTATTCTTTGATAATCTGTTTGTTCCTCATCAATGAGTACTTGTCTGTACATTTTCTCGATGTCGGCGGAATAAGCTATTTTTAGTAGACGCCAGCAATGTAGCAAAGCAGAAAGATTTTCCTGAATATTTGGTCCCTTTAGTAACTTATCATTTAATGAGGTACCAGAAGTGGTCTTCTGACTTGCATTAAATACCACTCGAAGCCTCGTAGTGGTGCTGTCCTCTTTTATCACGGCGTAATGAGGAAGATAATATCCCAGGTAGTTCATTTCTTCAACCTTGACATCATCACTCAGATCCACTCGGGACATATGGTTCAGTTCCAAATATTCCTTAATGCATTTTGAATATTGCGAATCAAGAGCAGGATCTCTTTCAAGCTTTCTTTCCAAACGAAGGAACTGAGATATCGCAGTTTTCTTTGATTCGCCCAACTTTAGAGAATTGCTCTTGAACGGCAACTTAACTTTTAACGTCCGTTTTCCCTCTTACAATTGTTACGAAATATCTCTTCACATATATCATCATCAGATGTGTACGCTTTGGTTGATTGAACTTCTTCGAGTTCCCAAAATGTTTGCATATCACTGTGTAGATCTGTCAAACTATGCAGACAAACTAAATTTGTAGTCTGTAATGCTGTAGATGCTCCATGAGACTCGCATCCCACAGGTCCGGACAGAATCCAACCAAACCTAGTGTTCTGGGCCATAGGACAGTTCTTCGTACCTCTTAAACATCCATCTAACAAGATTGAAGGATATAGGTCTGCACCAAGAATAAGATCAATTTTCTTATTCCCAGAAAAGTTTGGATCGGCTAACGTTAAACCCCTTATGTGCTCCCAACTTGGTTTCTGGATGGTAAGCTTTGGAGCATATCTGGTGAGATTTTTCATCACTAATGCGGACACTTCATTAGCAACGATTTCTGAGTGAATATTTTTAAGAGTAATGCTTTGTAGCAAGGTTTTACGTTTTGATTTCCTATTCCAACTATCTGAGTATGTATTGGTTATTTCTTTAATCTTAAACTTTGAGCTAAGAACTCGGAAATTAATGTTATTTGCGATCCTTGATCCAAGAGTGCTCTCGCTACTATTTCATTTCCAAATGTGTCTGATATCATAACGATTGCTGTACTTAACAGAACTGTGTTGACTATGGGTTGCTTGCTTTGAGCAACATGTGAAGTAAATTAAACGCTTTCTTGGGGAACGTTGGAAGAATTACTTTCATGAGAAGATTCAGTAGAATTAGTACTTTTAGCTATTGCTTCGTGCAACAAGGAATGATGCCTTCTTTTACAGATACGACAAGAATTTTTACTCGAACATTGTCTTACTGGATGTGAAGCTGACATACAGTTAAAGCAAAGGTTTTTACTTTTAACTACTTGCATGCGTTCAGCATCTGTTTTGTTGAGAAACACCTGGCACCTGGAAAGACAGTGATCAGCATTACAGAGAGCGCAAACAGCTTTCGAAACGTGACAGCTTGACTTAACATATGTCGGCTTTGATGCAATCCCTGGTTTGCCAGTAACTCGTGTATTCTCACTTGTACGTCCAATGTTCGAAATCTACCTTCTAAGAATAATAGTAAATCTTGAAGTGTGGGAATGTCTGTTTTGGAAGGAAGACCTTGTTCCCACAACTGTAGCGTATCTGCTGATAATTTTTGAGCTATTATAAATACTAATATTGGATCCCATGAATTTATGTTGATACCTAAATTTTTAATAGCAGCCAAACATTCTTGAGTTGTATCTAATAACGACTTCACCGATTGAGAATTATCATTAGTTTTCTGTTGAAAAAGAAATCTTTTTAAAGTTACATTAATTAACATTCTTTTGTTTTCAAAACGATCCTTTAATATCTCCCAAACGCTCTTATAATTCGAAGAAGTAACTGCAAAATGCTTGATCAGCTTTTCAGCCTCTCCTGATACTTGCGACTTTAAATAGAATAGCTTTTGCACTTTTTTATTATCATGGACCATGGCAATAAATAGATCGCGAAATGATGACCAATCTTCATATGATCCATTAAATATTGGAATTTGTACTGGTGGTAACCTTAACTCATTAGAATAATCCTTTGGACGAACAGCGGTTTGTTTGCTAACATCAGTGTTCGGATTGATTGGCGGGAAACTTTGTTCCATTTCATTTTCGATTTCCGAATAGTTATTCGTGAAGAATTCTTTTACTTGGTCACTGAAATCTTCTTTTAAATAAGAATTGTCTTTCGCTATTCCGTTTGTTAAAATCTGTTTGTGATTACTTCGAAATTCTTCATAGAAATTCTGAAAGTTTTTTAAACGAATTCGAAAGTAATTAAAAGTTTTGCGTTCTTTGGAACCTTTCTTATAGTTTTTTACTAACTTAATCATGCTTTCATGAATATCATTTTGAAGACTTATCATAGATTCCATATTTTCCATATCTTAAGATTACTTTGAATCTAGTAAATGCTCAACAAATGTTCTAAAATCAACTGACCTGTGCTGCGACTCGGACGGACCAGCTTGTGGCAGAGGTTTACATTTATGTGTTGGTGTTGGTTTTTCTTAAATGACAGGAATCAGTTGATTAGGTTCATTAAAAAATGGTATTTACTGGAAGACTATATTTACAGATTTTATGGCTTAAATTACTCAGCTTTGTGAGCGTGAAAAATGAGCGAGCTTATTGATCGCCTGCTTAACGGAACATTTAAAAACAAAACAATCCGCTTGGCGGGTTGCCGGAAAATCACGTCATTTGGCACCGCATCCCAAAGATGGCTACTTCGCAACAGCGCGAAATGAACAAAGTGATTTGATTGGCCCGAACACATTGCAAATTATATATAGTTTTGTTATGACACGAAATACATTATTACAAAGCTTCTTTATAAACAATATAATTTGCGTCAAAATGCATTGACCGGTCACCCTGCTTTTCTGCAAATCTGGTTACACTTTTAGGCAAATTCACAGGGCAAGTTTTTATTGTCAAGTACAGTTAGTGTCGCATATATCGGTAAAATAAAATATCATTACTACACCGTTCACTGCATTTTAATCTAAATTGTAGATTCATCTTTTAAAAAAATAATTAATAAATGTATTCAAGTAAATAAATAGGGAGGGATGGGAATGAAGTAATCCGATTCTAATAACATAACATACAAATTTTTAAGACTATTGTCATTAAAGCAGCTAAATGCAATGAGTGGCCACTCTTTCACTCTTCAGATTTTTCGCTGGTGACACTTTTCGGTAAACCTGCAGGAGGAAGATGGAACTCTTTCATTTGCAACTCTTTCATTTCGCCATGCTTACCATAACTATAAAAAACATACAGTTGGCCTGTATGCGGATAAAAATTCTCCTATATTTGTCATTGCCAATTACACACACATGTAATTTTTTTTATGACACGAAATTCATATTTACAAAGCTTTTTTGTAAACATTATTACGTCAAAATACATTGATCAGGCTCTCTGCTCTACACAAATCTTAGTAATCTTTTAAATAATAAAAATTCTAACCTATTTTGTCAGGGCTAAGAGAGAAAATGAAAAGTTACACAATCAATAATGGGTTGAAATTGTCACGGCAAGTTTTCGGGAAAAAACAATATTCGCAATTGTAACACGTTCTTGATGACAAAAGCCGGTTTGTTCGGTTTTCAGGGTGGTCGATGAATGCATTTTGAAGGATTTTTGTTCGATGGAGAACAAATGGGAATTCTCTGTTGCCAATGTTATTTTTGAAATACATGCAGCATTTCCAACCATACTACCAGCCATGATTGTGCAAAATACAGCATTTAGTAACCCTGCGTACAATTAGCCGTGTACTGCGATTTTCCCGACGCCGAGTCCAAGTCGTACTGCATTGGAAGAGTTGGCTTCTCTATTTTGAACATGATCAATGAGACCTTGAAGGATTTCAATACGGAACTGCTGTTGATGTGTTCGAAAATAATTCAAACGGATCCATTCCATTGTGATGTAGCCATGGAGAATATACTGTTAGTTAACGACCAGCAGAGGTGAAGATGTTAAACTCGTCCAGAATACATAAGCGCCAACCAAAATACTGAACAGGGAGAACTGGAGTGGGGCCGGCATTGTTTTGTACATTTAGAGAAAATCCATGATCACCCGATGGAAACAGCAACAGAAAGACCAGAGGTTCAACATGATGAGATGGTTTAATTTTGCATTCATATTGGTGCTTTGGGTAGACTATAAAATCTACCCGATTTGGAACTAACCCATCTGCTCCAGTCACTATAACAGCTGAAACTTCAGCAGCAGCACCAGACGGTGGGAAATTATATCGCCTGCCACCAGCCACAACGGATCTATGGAACTCTTCTCGAAAATTTTAGAAAGGTTGGTTTCGATAAGATTCGAATACTGTTCGGTACACATTGGCATAAGGATTAGCCTTCATTATGTTTTGAATAATATGTAAAACAGATGGTTTGTATTGATTTGAAGTTCTACATGCCGTAGAAATTTGTGCAAAACGTGGTTTTTCTGCATTTTGGGATATCACGCTAGTTGTAGCCATTACATTTACATGCCCACGAAGTGTCACACAACTTATTCCCCTGAAAGTTTCTTCCGATGCACAGAATGCAGCCATGGCAAATGCAGAATTATAGTACCTAATATTCCAGTTTTAAAGCACGTACACGGTTTGCCAATCTATTGCGATTTTCCCGGTGCCGAAAGTTTATTTATTCGCGTTGACGAAGACGATATTGCCGATAATATTGACGATGATTGTTCATGATTGAAAACGTTGAACTAACCAGGTACTCAATCCCCCAATTAGAACAACAAATATTAAGAAATCCAATCTGAACTACAAATATTGAATATAAACGTCGATTCGAAAATGGTAAAAAGCTGTACGTAAATATATAGTTGAGAAGTCTGCTCCTGCTCCCGGTACAAAGGAGCGTTCCGATTGGCTATGTGTTGTGCCATTTGATTTTTATGTATAGTTAGAAATATAACTTTTCAATAATCCCACATAAAAATTTTCAAACGATTGTGCATCAAGACATGTTTTTGCAGTTACTGTAAAAGTTAGCGGGGTTTTTACTTTATGTGAGTAGAATAAAAATTACAAGGCAGCACAATTCCGATCATATTCAGAGAACAGACAAACACTAATGGTTCGTTTTTGAAAATATTTATTTAAAAAAGGCATTTAAATAGAGAAAAATATAAAGTCAAATTTATAGATTTAAAAATGGCCTTTAAACAGAGAAAACTATGAATTCAAATTGAATATGAGAATAATCGTTATAAATGCAAAAATACGAACAAATAATTTGAGGTAAATATTTATGACATATAACACTCATACAAAACTTTTTAAGTTTGCTTTTTTGCTATTCTGATCGTAGGAAGAAATTGGCTTTACTTTAGAATGCACAATAACATTTAATCATACACTCAAATAATGTATCTCCATTAAAAAACACTAGAATATTTGAAAAGCGTGCATGTGGAAAAATAAACATGTCAAAAATATAAAAAAATATATAAACATTTAATTTTAGAAAAACAAATAACATTTAACCGTTTTTACACATTTGTATTAATATTTCTAAAAATATGATAATAAATTAATAATTATAACTTAATTCTACAATTAAACTTATATTGTTTGCTACAATTAGTTTCGTTAAGTACCTAATTCTGTTAGTGCATGTGATACATAATTAACAATTTTTATAACATATGATGGCCATCAAAATTACTAAAACAATTATTACTTCAAATTATCAGCGAAATGTCCATAACATTATAGAAAATTGAGCCATCTTTCCAAACATGTCATTTGAACAGTCATCGGCTGTCATCACTATTTTTTAAATTACATATTAGTTTCTTTCAGAAACTTATGCCATTTTATGTTTTACAGAAGTTTTTGATGTATGGATAACGTCACTCTAGAGCTGCACAGTCGCTGTTGACAATAATTCAGGGCTATCTCGAAGAAAAGGCTGGGGGAACACTATCTCGTATTTTTTAACCATGGCGAGATGACGAGGACAAAACATGAGCTGGCACTCGACGCAATCTTATTAGGCGTCAGATCATTGGACCACGATCAGATTTAACGTGCACCAGTCCGGTATACACGCCGATGGAAATTGAGGATAGTTTAAGACGACTTTCGTAATTTAGTAGCGAATCTAGCAATCCTCTTATCACGAGATCGCTACATCTGAACTTTAAACAAGTTCTCATGGCAATTCGAACTTTCAGTCCTCTGATTACTAGCTTGGTGCTATACCTCCAGGCCAGCTGCCTCCCCAGCAGTTTTTGAAGAGGAGTAAACTGAAAAAAAAACATAAATCAGTAAAAATATTATTTTAACAACAAGCAAACAAACCGTACACTAAGAAATTTTATGAAAAACAACTTTAAGACTTCAATTATATTAAGGAGTGTTTATTTTTAAATACGAGTAATATCACAATTTATTTTTAATTTTAAATTAGACGTTTCAAAAATTATTTATTTATTAGTTTTTAATCATTTAAGAAATAAAAACACAAAATTTAAAACATATAATTTCACAATAAAAAATATGTATTTTATTTTTCAACTTTATATTAGTTCTGAGATGTTATGACTCTGTACCATAACGATTCATTAAAACAATTATTTTGAATAGAATTTTAAAGTTAAAAATTTGAAAAAAGTGCGTTTGCTAAGGACTTTTGAGGTAAAAAAATTATATAAAAAAACCCTTTAAATGCTGTAAACTTTTTGGACGGTCATAACATTAAGAAAGATACTTCGAGTAATTTCCAACAAATATTATGCTTTTATATGAATTACAACTTGCATAATCATGTTTAAAAAACATGATAATTAGCTAATTAGAATTTGACTTTATTCAGTTTTTTTTTAAATAAGGAATTATCATGATTTTTAAAGTGTTTTTATACATGAAAAGCTAGTTTTAAATTTATAATTTTCAAAAAGTTTTCAAGTGTGTACGTACACCTTAACAGTTCTTTAATAAACTGTTCATATTTATACTGATTTTGAAACGGCCAGATCTGTACTGTACAACGCGTTTGAAAACGTAATTTTGAAATATATCCAAATCGCTGATCTAAATTGCCTCATACTTAAATGCTAAAAATAGCGTTTAGACTGGAGAATAAAAAAAATTCTAATACACAACGAACAAAGATGTAGCTATGCACTCCACACACCACCACCCATATGAATTGTTCAAACTCGAAGATACTGCATGATATATATAGTGGCGTGTTTCGAATGTCTGCAGCATATCTTCCTTGCTATCTATTTATTATCTGTAACCCACCCCGTCTGAAACGCACTCCTTACCCAGCTGAATAGCCGGAGAAAAATTAAAGGGAGAATCTGCACACTGTGAATACATTGGTAGAATTTTTAGGAAAATACTTTAAGTAAAAACAAAGATAATTGATCGCGACAAAAAACAAATTTTCTATGTTTTATTCATCCGGATATCCAGCATGGTAAATCGGATATCCGGCACTTTACTTCCGGATATCGGATAGTTACCGGATAGTTAAAAAGCAGCCAGATAGCCCGGATACCGGAGAGTTACCAGATATCCGTTTCATCCTTAATTTATACGCTCATTGAGAATAGTATAAGATCCCAACTAATTTAAATTTTGTGCCAAAGTTGCGCTTTTGGGCTCCTCAGCTGCCGTGCTTCTCATCCCAGACATCGAAATGGCTGGTTATTGATGAATTGACCAACCAACCTTCTTGGATTCAAAACGCAAGTGTCACAGAAAAAAAAGCGCGAGGAAATGACTTGCGAAATTCTGAAAACAACTGCCCGAAAGGGAAATGAGATGTTGCAATCAACTTTTCGGACGGGATGAGAAGCTCCAAACGACTGCTCTAAGGAGGTGACATCTGTTTTTAAACAGTATTATGATGTGAGATACTCAAAACAATTGTTCTGGACAGTCTTGAGATGCCAAAATTGATTGCCCGTATGCAGAGACTGATTTACGGGAGGGCATTCGGGGCACTTGCCCAGGGCCCCCATTTTAAAGGAGCCCCCAAAAATAATTTAATGCTAAATATATGTAAAAAAGTTAAAAAATAAATTTACTAACGAATTTTTTAAAAATCAATTAATTTTATTTTCATCAAAATTTTAATTTTTTTTTAAAAAAATCAATCGTTAATTGTTTTGCAAAACTTATAATATTTTACCCAATTAAATCAATTTCACACTTTTCTGCACATTCATGATGTATGTCACCTTTTGCATCGCATTTTTTAAAGATATGCGCTATGAATCACTAGTAAAATTAAATTAATGACCAGGGTCCAAGACCATAAACAAGCTGTGTTTACTAATCGCACGTAAATTTGTCGTTTACGAATGCTTTTTCCTATACCAAATTTTCTAATATTGTAATCATTAGGAATTTGTTAGCTATAAAATGGGTAGAACATACTAATCTGGCTCAACTAAAAAAAAGCTAAAAAGGAAGAAAGAACAGAACTAGAAACGTATGAATAAACTCTGTTGCAGTATTGATCATTAACGTTAGTTCAAATTCTCAAAAGAAGAAAATTAGTAGTTTAAAAAAAATATTTATATTTGCATTAAAGCTGACTGATTACGTCATTTTGGATTGTGTGCTAGTTCATAAATATAGCAGTTTTATTTTGAATTACGTCGAGGGGCCCCCTAATGTTCTTTTGCCCTGGGCCCCTAAGCTAGTAAGTCGGTCCCTGCTCGTATGGAATGAGAAGCCTTAACGACTGTTCCAAGAAGCTGTTTGAACAGTTAATTATTATTCGAGTTTATCGAAACGACTGCCCGAATGCCAAACTCGCTTAAACTATGGGATCAAAATATTTTTTACGCCGAAATTCAGTAGTAGATTTTACAATTTGTTTTAATATTTTTATTTCATGCTTTTTTTTGCGTCGAAATTCGCAATATTTTAAAATAGTAATAAGTATTCCATTAAGTGCAATGTTGATATGTTGTGCCATTGTTTCCAAAGTTTTAACTATAGATTTAAAGCAATTTACATGTTCTATCTGTTAAAAGATGAGCAATTTAATTTTTTGTTGATCTTTAACGTTGTTACAGTATATAGAGTAAATATCAATGATACTTTCTTTAAAATTGTCGTTTTAAATTTAAATAATTGCTCTCGATAATTTATATCATGCATGCGGGCAAGTTGTGATGTTTCTTATCCTTATCAAGATTTTTCTTTTTCAATAATAAAATAAATGTAATGCGTAGAAAACTATTTCAAAGCAAATGCTTAAATCTATGACATTCCCTTCTCTCTCTTCTGGATCCATTAATCTTCAGCTCATCGCAACTGCTTAACTTTTCGACAACAGCGCAACTATTTTTGGTGCATCTGCAAGGAATCAATTCCAAAATGGCAGGTTGAATTGTTTCTTATGAGCGAGTTTGACAAACCTGCAACTTCATTGGCAAAGCGAAACTATTAATAAGCTATCAAAATGGGCCAGGGCTTATAGCCCAGTAGAGATAGCTCAAAAAATGGGTTGGGTTGCAAAAAATGGAGTAGTTTTGATTTTCGGGTATGTTGTATGTATCGACCCCCTCGTGAAAAATCCATGTTTTCGACCTCCCACCCCATGTGCGTTTTCCGCTAAAAAAAGGCACTTTTTTAAGTTTTTCCTCAATAACTCGCTTCCAGAGCATTTTAGGCTAAAAGTTACTATTACAATTTTAAAAAGCATTAAATTTCCTACAAGTTTAATGTATAACATATTGGAAAATTCTGAACATGTATTGAGATATAGGGTCGTGAAAATCTATAAAAATTTCAAAAAAATGAAAAAAGTCAGATATGTCGTTAGTTTTACTTGAATAACTTTTTTCTGTGCAGCTTAATGTAAAATGCATAATAACCAATCTTGTAGAGGATTAAATTTACTACAAGATCTATACAAAACATTTATAATTACTACGAACAGATGCCTTGAAATTTTGAAATAATTTTGATGAAAGTTGATTGTAAACTGCAAATATAACCCTTTGTTGAAATTAGTATTCCGGAATGTAATATATTTAATCGATTATGTATGTAATATATACATGTAGTTCACTTATATAGTACATGAACTTGCATGCAATATATGAGATATATGTCAAATTTAAAAAAATACAAAAACTTTATAATGTAATACTCAAATGTTTAACGCATTCACAAATACCTATATTTAAACATAATAAACTCAAGTTAAAAATCCATCATAGAGTTTTTGTTGTTTTAGCTCAGGTGTGCTTGATGTATATAGTTCATTACTTCGACCAATAAGCAGTAGATCGTCTAACTCGTCTTCTTCCATGTTCAATTCAACCTCTGGTGCATTACTGCAGTACTAAAATCCACAATGAAGACATACTACCGAGCATCGAAGACCTGCTTTTTTGCAGCTGCATTTGTTACCACAGGTCTTTTTGCATTGGCACGAAATCATGTTTAGCAATGCCTGTGGAGCTGGTTCTTTATTCATTGAGACTGGAGTTAGGCCACCAATATCCTTCTTCCAGCCCCAGTTGAGAGCGTCTTTTTCATACCCCATCCAGGTTTGAACTTGCAGATAAGTTCTGAACTGCATCCCTAGTTGGAGGTAGTCGGGCCAAATTGAATTTTGTGTTCGTAGCAGCTTTAGCAAAGCGAAGATACCGCAACTCATCTATAGAAGTGTTTAGGTCACCGCCGTAAAGGGACACAAGGAAAGTTTCAGTGGCTTCCGTGATCTTTTCTTTTTCTGCAACTGGATCATTGAAAATGGTCACATTTTTATTGTGGAATACATCACTTTCCAATGTGGTACAAAACTTTATTTTCCCCTGCCCAAATAGAGCGGAGGTTGTATCGCAGCAACTTATCGCATGTAGAAAAAGAATGTTTTCTACAATATTTATATATTTGAAAGATTTTTTGGAGTACAAAGCATCTGCCATGTTGTTCCTACCAGATTTGCAAAAGAACACATTGTCTGGTGCTAAAGCTGTGACCAATACTAAAAGGTCAATGTCATCACCAATAACTACAACAGAATCGTATGCAGAAGACAATGAAATGGCAGTTTTCACAATTAACACATCTGCGTCTTCTGTAGCCTGCTTGATGACCATTTGTGCTTGCTGAAATGCATTTTGAAGCAATGAGATGAAGCGTGATTTGTTTTTCTCGTTCGATAACAATTTATCCTTTGGTATCTGCGGAAACATTGTTCCATCAAATATAACCTCTGCACAAGATTATAGCCTGGAACGACGTGCTCTTTCAGTGCTTTTTGTACTCCTTTTATTTTCTTCAGTGGGGTAACCATCGAAGACTACCACAGCATTTTGACCATGATGTCGCTGTACGTAAGTCACATATTTTTTAAAAATAGTTGAAAAACACTCGCTGCTATTCCAGTAAACTTTGTGTAGGAGGTAGCCCCCATCTAGTACATCAACCTTGCTTTTTCCCATTTCTGTGTCACTTGGCAAAGGCGTGAAAGCAGAGTAAAATGTGGATTTTGTCCCTTTACGTATACCTTCCTCTGAGAAAAGTGATAATGGAAAGGGAGCAAGTTCGTACTCGAAGTATTTTTTAAGATCATCGTCACATTGCTTGGAGATTAGCATCCTGTGGAAAATCATGAAAGGATCTACAGCTATTTTACCTTTTTTCATGTTGATGTTATTAGTTACTGTTGCAAGGGAAACCACTACATCTTTACGTCTGAAATGTACGTTTCCAAAATTGCTGCTCACAATTCCCTTCATTCCTTTAGAACCAATCTCCCAGGACAGGTGGCAATTAATGTCTTCCCCTCCAATCACTCCATTACTTATTGACATTAAGTATTTAACAGTTGGAAAAGGATTGTGATTGGAAAACCACTCAATTAGTTTTTTAACATCATTATCATCCCTGCCGATGCGGGAACGTCTCATGTCAACATGTTGTTCTGTAGTAGCCGATTCACAGCTGCAGTACTTCTCAATTTCATCACACACATTCTGTAATGCAGCTAACCCCAGAGTCCAGCGAGTGAGAACGCTGTCCGTTATACCTCGTCCACGAGTCAACCCACCAGAACTCTTCATTGTTTTCATGAGGGTTTGCTCAATTGTCATATCCGACCATATCCCGGACCAAAATTTATCTGAGCGTCTGATTGTGAAGAAGCCATCAGCGTTGAATTTTTTAAACTCAATGGGATCCATTTTATCTTTAAGAGCTAGCATATCTTGCACGTATAGGTGAGCGCATTTGGCGTAGTGGAAGTGTCCACTCGCATGAAAATAAGGAATCATTTTCTGAATAGTGTCAAGATGAAGTTGCCAATTGCCCATTCTTTCTGCTTCAACAAACTGTTTCATCAGTGTAATCATCTTGAAATATTGAACCCATAGTTTGGCTGTACTACCAGTTTTCTATAATCTTTTCAATTCTTCATTAAACTTTGCACTGACACTGCGGAAATGTGGATTGTCTGGAACGGATTGGATAACACATCCGTCATTATCACAAATCATGTTGTTCAATGCAGCACATTCATCAGGAGTAATTTGAATTGCATTAAATATTATGTAAAATAAAGTCCGATGAACTAAAACATGAGCTCTCAAAGCTCGTGCATAGGCATGACCAGACATCATCTTTACAATGCTGTTTTCCGCATAAATACATGACAGAAGTTCTTTCAGGCCACTACCAGCCATAATGAAACCTACTGCTCCCATGAAGGACATTAATGTGTGAAACCCTCCGAGACGAACAATAACAATATTCAATCTTGGTTCTTGACCACTACAAACTATATCACGTGCTTTTAAATACAAAGGTTGGTCAAACGTGACCACACAACTTTTCTGCTGAACAGATGTACATTTTCCCACGGCTTGAAGTAAATATGTTAACACTGTATCATAATTACTTGGTGGGGAGTTTATAAATGGCATACAAATAATTTTCGAAGCTTCATAATATTCATCAGCTGTCACCTCTTCCATGAAACCGTTCCACCCAGGCAGTGACACACAGTCTGACCACTTCCCATAAAGCCACATGAAATCAGATGGTGAAATCACAGTTTTGTTGGGTAGGGGATGCGATTGTTCAATGTCCTCAACAGTTATTGTATCCAATCCACAGTTCTTCCTTTTGTGGAATGCTCGCATCTCAAAAGAACCAATTTGTCTCAAGGATTGATCAGACGAACATTTTATAACACGTTGAATATTTTGATCTGGGATCACAGAGGTGCTTGGAGTAACAGAAATGATTCCTCCCATTGCATGAAATGTATCTTCTCCATTCAGAGTGTTAATGTTGAAGTCAGCATTATCAAAAATGAATTGGCAGAATGCATTTTTCTTGAGGGTTGCGTCCGGATGAAGTACAGCAGATAGCTCAAATCTAGAAACTTCATCATAACTGGAAGAAAATCCCAAGGATGATAATATATTTACAAGAAGTCGTGATCCAAATTTCTTGTACAAATAAGTACCTACTCCAGAGAGAAGGGATGACAAAAATGACCGTGGTCTTACTGCGGCTATCACTGAATGTGACAATGCCACACACTTTTTCTTCCATCCATCCAGCTGGCCTTTCTTGTGTTTCAAAACCACACTTTCCATGAAATAAAGTAAAGAAGGTGGTATTACAGACTTCACATCCTGAAGGAAGTCAACTGAAGGTGTATACACATTATTGTCATAAACGTGAGAACGAATGTCTTCTACGATGATGTCAGCTGCAACCTGAAGGATACGAAAACGCTCTTCTTCCAAGTTTTTTTTCCTTTCACCGTACCAGTTTTCACTGAGAATTTTGTAACCAGTCTTTTTAAAACATAACACTGATGTTTGGTGATGTGAGTCAGCAATCAATACATCGTCTCCATATTGTTTCCGAAGCCTCGCTTTTATAGTTCTCATATCTGGACGAAACTCTCCTTCAATCTGATTAACTAAGTCTTCAAATGAAAACTGGCACTCATCAGAATTCTCTTCTACATAGGAGAAAATGAATTCCATGGCTTCATCGACATTACATGCGGAGTGGTGTTCTCTTCCCCCCCCCCCCCCCAGTAGGTACTCTACTGTACAATTTTTTGTAACATGATACATGGTATGCTGCATTAGCTGCTACTAAGTCAGTTCCCTCGGGTTGAGTGGAAATGCGTTGAAGTATTTCATGCGCCCATTGGTCCCCACGTGCATTGACAATACTCAGAATTGATTCTTTCATGGACAGTTTTCCACACAAATACACTTGATCACGTCTATCCAAAGTGTATTTTTTCTGCTTTTCCTCGAAATCCGTAGGTAATTTGTTGCCACAGAGGAAGCAGTGATTTTTGAAAGTGAAAACACGTTCATTCGACGATCTACAGGATGGTCCAGGCGCAGGCTGAGAAGCTGCCCTTCGGAGGTAAGATGCAATCAGCTTGTCATTATTATAGTTCTTTTGGCATGAAGTATGAACCCTGACTTCGTTCACATTACTCAGAAAAGCAGAATGAGTTGAAAGTTTACGCTTTACACTGGACTCACGTAATCTATTTACACCTCGCTCTTTCACTACAAACGTTTCACCTTCACTCAAACTTTCAGCACAGATAAAGCACACAGTTCCATGTAAACCCGACATTTTGAAAAAAAGAGCAGACACTACAGAACTTAAAAACAAAAAACGAGCAAACACAACAAAACGAGAACCGAAACTGCTACAAGTGGAAATATGCAAGAGAAGGAAGGGAGAGAGGGTGGAAGGGAAAGTACGTGTGACATTGTTATTGTTATTTCAACATTTCTCGTCATCTATTTGTAGTAATTACAAATATTTTGTATGGATCTTGTAGGACATTTAATCCTCTACAAGATTTGTTATTATGCATTTTATGCTAAACTGCACAGAAAAAAAGTTATTTAAGTAAAACTAACAAAATATCTGACTTTTTTCATTTTTTTGAAAGTTTTGTAGATTTTCACGGCCCTATATCTCAGTACACGTTCAGAATTTTCCAATATTTTATACATGAAACTTGTAGGAAATTTAATGCTCTTTAAAATTGTAATGTAATAGTAACTTTTAGCCTAAAATGCACTGGAAGCGAGTTATTGAGGGAAAACTTCAAAAAGTGCCTTTTTTAAACGGTTTTTTCAAGATGGCGGAAAACGCACAAGGGGTGGGAGGTCGAAAACTTGGATTTTTCACGAGGGGGTCGATACATACAACATACCCGAAAATCAAAACTACTCTATTTTTTGCAACCCAAAATCCTATCTCTACTGGGCTATTAGAGTTCGATCAAGGGTTGAAAATCCTTCATTTAACAACAACACTGGACACTGACTTCGTCAATACAGTTGCTAATTATCGTTTGAAAAGAATTAAACACTATACCCCCATCTCCCCCGAAAAAACCTGGTAGATAAAATTTAGTAGTTATAGTAAAATCAAAGTGGATTAGTTTCATTTTTCGGGATCGCAAAGTATAGCTTGATTCAAGAATTTTTAAGTTACTTAAGAAGAGTTAAAAAGAAATTACTTAATGTTTTTGGTTTTGTTTTGCAAAGTGTTTTTTCTAACAAAATCCAAACTGTATTTATTTTTTTACAATTAAAGTCCATTAAATTTTGATTGCTGTAACTCCATATGCAAAACAATTATTACATAAAAAAATTTCCATCATAGTGGCAAAGGTTAGAAGTGACTCACGTAAGCCCCTTTTCGGACATTTAAACAAATTTCCATCTAAAGTGTAAAGAAAATGGGCATACTCCTTGCCCCCTCCCCTCACTCAAATCATAAAATCGCCGCCACTCTCTTGCCAGACTATAAAATACAAATAAAAAAAACTGTATAAAACAATACACTGGTGTACTCAGCTTTTCAATTCCATATCTAAGAAAATTGAGTCATACCATCCCCATCGCCATCGAAATTATTAACTTTTTGTTCTTTTGCAACCGGCCCGACGCGTCGGCAAACATAAAAGCTATTTCATGGGTGTGCAATTACCAACATTCAGAGGGGGTAGAAACTTAGAAGTTTCAGGAAAATAAAACTTTTTTTTATAAGCAAATTCTGTCTATGGGAAAAACATACGACACGTGTACGTCACCTTCATGGAAGTTTCTAGAAAACAGGCTATTAAAGGGATAGGTCAGACGGATGCCTCTGAATTACGCCGCCGTCTTTGCAAATATGGATGGGGGCGGTTGATTTCACAGACGGCAACTTGAAATGTAGAGAAGGGGGCCGTTCATGTATTACGTCTCGCACCGAAAGGGGGGAATTGATCTGTCGTACGTGGCGTGGGGAAGGAAGGGAATGAGAAGGATTGTGATGTTTCACATTTGTCTTTTAAAAAATGCTGATTAATAGTGCATCACTGCATCGAATTGTGGTGTCCTTTTTGATGAACACACTATTAAGTATGGGGAAAAGGGTAATTTAGAAGGAAAAAAGTTAATAAATGACGCGGTTTGATTAGTTCATGCAAGTTCAATGCTAATATTGTTTTACTATTGATTGCAATTATTATATTCGTGGCCGTTCATACATTACGCTATGCACCTATAGGAGGACAGGGGGTCATGCGTGACTAGGCGTGGCGTGATGGAAGAAAAAAAATACGAAAAAAAGGTTTGGAACGACACATTTTTATAAAGAATCACTTTGTTGTTTGTATTCTACCGGATCTTTTTGATTAACACACAAAGAGGGCGGAAAGAGCAATTTAGAACGTCTAAAGTCGGTAAATGGATTTTTAGTCAGTTCATGCAACTGTCACACTACTAAACGTAAAGGTAGATATTTAAAAGGACAAAAACATATTATCCATCTATGAGCTCAATATCTATTAATCTATTATGCATATACAACTCAACATAGCTTTATGTTGAGTTGTAGGTCCTAATTATAAGATAATCAACGTAGGTTTCTGTTGAATATCTGTAGGTCCTTACCACAACTATACTCTAACCCACAATACATTTAAGTTAATGAGAAAAATTCAATTTTAATTTTGCTTTACTATTGATTGCAGTTATTATAATACCTTATTTATTACAATAATAGCTTATTCATATAAACCCGTTGATAAAATGTGTGTCTAAAACAGTTGTGGCGACACATGGAAGGGAATAAGGCTAGCACGACGGAGCGTGGGAGAGTTAAAAATTGAATGACGTAATAAATGAACGCTCCCTAATGCTCGAGTTCAAACACATGTTAAGACAAATTACGTAAAAGAACATTGCATAAAAGTTGCCGCAGTTACATTATTAAAAATATGAACTTTGAATATGAATGCTAGGGTCAAATTGTGGGGGGACTTGAAGGGCAAATGAAGATCAAATGAACAATGGCGAAGCGGTTTCAAAAAGGAGACATGCACAGCTATTGAGGTTGGGCAGCAATCTATTATGTCCATATTCGATAGAGCATAACCGATTTGATTCTGGAAAATTTAATTATTAATTTTGTACGATAATAACTTCATCTGCCGAGTTCAACCCACACGTCTTAGTAATTTGAACTTCTTAGAAACAAAGCTCTCAATCTACGTTTCTAAATGCTACCAAATATGGTAATGTAAGGGAAAAAATATTCCTTCCCAGTGTAGATTTCTTTTTTTAATTACGGAATCCGTTAAAACCAGTCGACCCCGAAGCGCTGCCGCTTTCTTAAAATTTTATGACTGGTTACGTTTGGTTGGTTTACGCCTTTCGACTACATGTATCGCTCATTATTGGCTGATGAAAACTAACTCGCGTATAGTTTGTTGACCCCGAAGCTGTCGCCGCCATCTTAGATTTATTTTTATTTTTTTACGATTGGCTAGTTATGCCATTCGACTACACGTTTCGCTCTTTCATTGGCTGATGGAAACTACCTCGCATATATGTTATTCTCAAAAAATGTTATATATGCTGCCCTTTTAATTACCTAATTACCTGTCCACTCTGTTACCTCAGTGTTGATAACATAGGAGAATGCATTAATAACCGAGTGGACAAAAATGAAAGGGGCTGTATCGATGACACAGTCGCAGTGAGATATGTGAAAAGTCTCAGGTGTGCTGTATGTAGAGGGTGTGTGGGCACTAGATTGTTGATATGTCGAGTTTGAGGTGTATTTGTTCGATTAACTTCTAAATATGGCATTCTAAAGCTTTGTTTACGTTTCTACGTCAACGGTTGCGTGAGAATATAGTGCACTCTGCTTTCTAGGCGCAATGTCGTGGATCAATTGTTTTACGGTTGTCGATTGGTTAGAATATGCAAGTGTTTAATGAACTATGATTGGTTGCACAATTTCTCGAAAAAGATTCAATTGATCTTATAAGTATGGCAACATATTTGACAAGGGCGGATCCAGAGATTATTGTTAGAGAGGGGGGTAATACAGTATATTGTTATCATGAACACCAAATTTGACGCCCTACCCCCCCCCCCCCTCAACATCGAAGCTTCTTTTCATTTAAATTTTAAAAATATTAAATTATTTATTTCCCTATAGAAATTAAAACAAGCATACTTTGAGTAACTCTGTCTACGAAATTTTGAGTATCACTGGGAATAAAAAACTTGTAACCATTCTGTGAATTCAATATTCTGATCCTGGTTTATTGAACATTTTTTTAAACAAAATAATTTATCTTCATTATCATAATTCATTTATTTGTATTCTAATGCACGATTGAAATTTCCGAATCATAAGGACATAGCTGTAAGGTGAGGGGTGTACTAAAATATCTTATAAGCTAAGGCATACCTTAGCTTATAAGATATTAAAAAATTACCTTAAAATTCTAGAAAATAAAGAAATATTAATAAACTTCAGAATTGAAATAAAACCTTGTATGAGAAACAAATATATCGTTGATGGAACAAAGTTTTCTCAGGATTGTACTTAAAAATAATTATGAATCTAAGAACGTTTTACTAAAAATTATTTTAATAAAAAAATTATACATTAGCAAAATTTTATAAGTGATAAGTACAATAAATAGATAATTGATTGCAATTATTATAAATTAAACTATTATCAATCAAATTAAGTATTTGTATTTAATAGATGTATTTTAGTTTTCAAAAATTAAATTAAGAATTCTCTGAAAAGTATCACACAATTTTCTATAATTTTCCTTCAAAATTTTTGCGTGATTTGATTTTAAAGCCAAAGCTTCATTTTCAAACTGTGCCCGATTAAAACTGTACTACATCTTTACTTACATCGAACTTAATCAAATTCAGTAGCTAGATGCAGTTTGGTGCACTAGTATTTCTAGGAAAGGTAGACCTCGCGACCAAAATAAAACATATGAGTCGTTTTGAATGACTTCAAGGAACAATTTGAAGAAACACTAACAACGCGTTTGGTAGTAACTGTGGGACAAACAAATTTACAGACAGACGAAATGCAGAAAGGTCGAGTTAAAAGATAGCCCAAAATAACAATCGGTCAATAATTTATTGTGTTTTAAGGGAGGAAGTTGCTAAGAATTATATATATATATATATATATATATATATATATATATATATATATATATATATATATATATATATATATATATATATATATATATATATATATATATATATATATATAGCTGTTTAGAAAAATACAGATTTTTTAATCTACTGGCAAAAAAAAAGGCAAGCCATCGTTTCCGTATGTTAGATTTTAAACCACTTCCCTTGTTGTCACGCTCCGCTGTAAACGTGAACTCTAGTATAACGATTTAGGAAGGAATTCTTTCATGAGATATTTTGTTTAATGAAATATGTGAAATTAAATTGATCAAATCAAAAAAACACTTTTTGGACTGATGGGATCTCGAAACATGTAGCATCAGTGAAAGCGCAAGTTTGATTACAATTAAACTAATACTTATTTTTATCTTAATATACTACAAGGTAGTACAAATTTAAAATGTCGCAAGCAAAAACATATAATCTATCTCTGCTAAATCTATCTAACTCTTAAAAACTATAATCATACATCTCTGCTAAATTTTTATTTATTTGAGCTGGTAATAGATTTAATTTTTTTAAAGCTTATTTTTGCAATGCAAGATAAAAAAAAATCAAGTACTTCAATGTAGTTCATTGCATAGTTGCCGAAAAGTCTAGTTTCCGCAACTATATGAACACTAGTTACTAAGAACAGATATTTCAAATGACGAATTGGACTTGGCGGCTTGAATTTTTAACGTCACCTTATTCCCTGATATAGGTATTGATTTTTTTCACCATTTACCTTTTGGCGAGGACTTGATAGCAGGAATTCGGCATTTGCGATAGGCTGTTTCGAAGGAGAGGGAAATTCCAAGAGGCTAGACGAAGATCAAAATTATAAACGTTTTCGTTATAACATTAATCATTTAAACTCTTCCTCGAAGCATGTAGATCGGAATACAGAATGCGATGTTTCTTGCAAAATACGTTACTGCAAGCTGCAAAGTTAATAATTTCTGAATTGAGGCATTGTGAATTCTTGTTCAACTCTTTTCCCATTTCAAGTGTAAAAGAAAAGCAATTATCTGCAATTATCCTTTAAGTCGCCAACTGAATGAAATATCTACGTATAGCTCACGGGTACAAAAATTGTTCCCCCCCCCCCATCCGTTCCATGGGTCATATTTATCCCAAGCCCCTCGCTAGACCTAAACTATGTATGTGACATACGTTTTCACGCCCCTCCCCCCCCCCCCCTGAAAAGGGTAACCTCCTCCTCTCATTCGTTTGTGATTACCTCCCGCGGTAATCTGATGTAAACTCCCCTATTTGATGCTGATTGTATTTAACCCTATTTGATGCTCCCCTATTGGATGCTGATTGTAAACTCCCCTATTTGATCCTGTCTCACTGTGTTCTACACGATGGTAGGTCATTTATACTCATTGACTGACCCGACATTAACACCGTGGAGTTATGAGGGCAACATGGTTTAAGGGTTAGAGGGCGGAATGGGTTAATGACAGGCCTGATCGACGCATCCCACCTTCATCAACTTGATGGTATGCTATTTATCCCATAGAATAATGCCACATGGAGTTATGGGGGCGGAATCGTATGCTGCAGTTGCGGGTGACTCTCTCCCCTCCTCTCACGTAGAACACATTTCAGAATGGGTTTGCTTCCATTATCTGTAGGGGGGAGGAGAGGGGGTTTTGGGTTATGTTTTATTTTTAAAAAGTGCAATATTAAAAAAGTGAAGGGGCAACATCCAAAAAAAGTGCAGGGGCAACCGCCCCCCTTGCCCCCCACGAATCTCCGCCACTGATGCTTAATGTGATGCTACCGTGTTCGCATCTCGCTATGAGGTATTAACTTTCCTTTTTCTGCGAAGATATAATGGCAGAGAGACTTATATAACCGCAAAACAGAGTGGGGCAATATACTATGAGGGCATAACAACATAAACAGTAAAAATTAAAAATAATTGTTTCTTTTCAGCGTATGCCCGATAAAAGGGCTACCTTTCCCAACTTTCCCCACAAGAGGTACAAAGAGAAGAGGGAGAGTGGAGTAATAGCTAACCTGGTCGACGCTCCACACAAGTCTCTTTAGGATGGTAGGTCATTTATCCCCATAGATTGATCCCCCTTGGAGGTATGTTACATTGAAATATCAACTTATTTTCATGTCGCTCAAGTACTGTTCATTCTTAATAGCGACATTTCCAATCCTGCTAAAACGAAGTTTTGAAATAGGAGAACATGTTTTTAAATATCCGATAAATTTATATTTACGGATAATGAAGGACTGATAACTATTTCTTGCATTTTTTTATTTAAAGAATTTTCTAAATTGAATAGAATTTATATTTTAAAATGTCCGATTAATTTAATTCTAGCTGGCATTTATTAACCAGATAACCTGAAAGCAAATGGGTTCAAGACAAGCGAGCCTAACCAAGAATCACAAGTGTTGCTTAGTTCCAGTTATCAGAGCTTAAAACTCCCTGCTAGCTTAAAAATAAAACAAAAAAATATAGAAAAATCAAATAAACTTTAGAAAAAAAAAGAGGAACTCAATTAAAAATGTACTACAAACTGAAAAATATTTTTTTAATTTTCTAAGCAAACAGTAAAAATGTAAATATTTAATAATATTAGTATACTTATTAAAATTTTGGCATGAAAACAGGTTACCTTCTCCGTTTTGGACAACTCTTCCACAGGAGTTGGTGTACCCAGCAAAATAAAGTCGACATAAAACCTTCATAAAAAATGTGAAAGTGAAGATTTTTTGAGGGTTTCATAAAGTATAATGAATTAAAATTTAAAATTTCTGTATAATAAAAAATAATCTGAATTTTTTTTTCATTAATTTCAACGCTTCAAAATTAAAGGTTTTACGCAAATTTTATTTGCTAGGTATGATTAAACGCGATTATTACATATAAGCCAGCAAAAATAATTAGCAAAAATTTCATCAATATTGTAAAACTGAACGTTTTACGCAGGAAAATTAAAAACTTAAAAATTTGCAGTTTAATAAGATAATGCTCACTTATTTCATCAGCATCCTCATCCAAAGCTTTTGTAGAAATGTATATCGTACTTGAACTCAGTTCTTTTCTTGTAGAATTAAATAAAATCTACATGAATTAGAACTTAGCAAAAGTAAAACGTAACTCAGGCATCTTCTTAGAACTAAGAGGCTCCTCCCCCTGCTCCGCTGACGTTCCGCCAACCTTCGAACCCCAGAACCATCCTTCAAAAATTTAAATATGTTACTAGCGTGTTTACAAAAAGGTAGCAATTTAAATACCTGCTCGTATCAGTTCAACACCAAAGCATTTGAAAAAACCCCACTCTCGTAGAATAAAACAAATATGCGAGGTTGGGAGGTAAGAAGAAATATAATATAATACAGATTGCTAGCTTGAAACGAAATATCACATCAGTACAACATTGTAATCAGCATGTGGCAGATGCTGCAGAAGAAACTTATATCATACTTGAATCAGACTATCATTCCCGCAGAATAAAATAAATCTGCGGGACTGCGAGTAAGACAAAAGTACTATATAATACAACTCTTCCTTGGAATAAAGTAGGGATGAGCTTAGTAGTTATTATTAAATAACGACAGTTATTACAATATTATAATGAAATAACTAGTATATTTAACTGTTACTTGATATCTTAAGCGAGATTAAATGTCGTCAATCTAGGAATTAGGCGCCGCAAAACATCAAATGCTAAATTTTCATGTTTTTTTATATTAGTTGATAGTAGGAATTGTTTTCACTAAAATACTGTTAATGATCCAACACTTCATAATATTTCAATAAATTATTTCAATTATATAAACATATTAATTTTTTACTAATCATTTTTACATCATAAAATGAATATTGGCGATCTTAATATACACATTCATTGCTATTCAATTTTTGTCAACATACATTTTAAACTTCCATCTAAATTTTATTTTTATTTAATATGCGCAATATACCAGACCGTGATAAATAAGAAAATTAATAACATTTAAAATTTATGCTATTTACCTTTTACAATGCGACGAAGAATCGCTTTCAATTCAGCTAAAGCGAAGCGCAAGCAAAATATCTTTCTCCGAAATATCCACTTACAAAAAGAATTTTTATGATGTAAACAAAATACACTCGAACACTGATTCACACATTCATTCATGCCAACCATACCTTCCCTACACCAAATGATATGAACTATTCTACTAAAGATCGTTCCAGCAAAAGAAAAACAACTAAAAAAAAATATTCCGATTCAATCTCAAAATACACGAACCAAATAACCTTCAAAATCTATAGCCTCGAAAAAATATATTTTGAACCAATGAGTGAGTTCCGCTATAAAATATATATCGTATCACAAAAATAAAATACAGTGACGTATACATCCCAATTCAGCAACGTGCGATCCTTCAGTGATCAAATATATCAGGATATTATTTACATCATGGAGTAAGTTTCGTTTCACCCCAAAGCCGTCTTTTTTTTTTTTACTTTCTCTTTTTTTGGTGGTTTACGTGTTTCTGGTTAAAATTAAACAACGTATTTATTATTGTTTGAAGTATATATTTTTTCAGATTTTTTTAAAATTTTAATTTCGAAATACTGTTTTTTTGAACAAGTAAATAACTATTATTTCTTATAAACAATATTTTTAATTATCGGAAATTGAAATAATGATATTTTATACCTGTTATTAAAAAATCTGTCATCACTAAAATAAAGTATCTAATTAGTTCAACATTGTCGTCAGCATATTTCCAGATTAGGTTAAAGAATAGTAAAGACCAATCATCCACACTCTTGCAGAATAAACAAACCTGGAAAAAGAGTGTTAAGTTGAAGTATACTACCTACTTGGAATGAAGTATCTCATAATTTCAACATTGTTATCAGCATTTTGCAGGTGACTACTCGTAGGACATTTATATCATACTTGAATCCTACCCTCATTCCCGCAGAATTAAATAAACCTGCGGGACTGTGAGTAAGGCAAAAGTACTATAAAATACAACTTTTCCTTGGAATAAAGCATCTAATAAATTCAACATTGTCGTCAGCATATTCCCAGATTAGGTTAAAGAACAGTATATCATACTTAAGACCAATCATCATAATTACAACACCCCCTCAGGGGGTTTACATTCTTTAAGTAAACACGGGCTTCACAACCCCGAGGTGCCCTAGTGATCTGTACTACTTTTCTTTTCCTTTTATGGGGGCTCACATCTCGTGAGTGCGGGTTTGGCGGGCCCGATCTACCCTAGCTGGGCCCTAGTATTCTTCTTTTTCCTTTTTGCGAAGGCCCTACCTAGTGCACGACTCTCTTCAGTTATCATTTATGAATTGACATTTGTTTATCTACTCTTTGTAGATGCACTTTTGTTTTGTTTTTTGCATTTAAATAATATTAGTACGAATTTAAAATTAATCTCATTTGGCAATTTTATGTTTGTTCAACCTTATTTTTATTTCAAACAGCTTTGTCCAGTCCAACTGGGAATTTTATTGTATCTTCTTATTTACAATAGACAGGTTATACTTTGACACTCTTTACGTTTGGTTCTGTCTTGTTTTATCAGACTTGCTGACCTGCACGTTTGCCGTGTGCTGCGACTCGCACCGTAGGAAAGTGGAGTCCTGGGGATCCTGCGACGTCTCTTTTCAGGACGGGTTTAGTTTCCTGGAGACGTCGTTGCGTTCCCTTTGGTCCATGCTTCGACGTAAACGAGAGGCCAGGAGGGAGCCCGCTTCTGGTCAACCGGCTCACCTAATATCACTGTGGTTGAATACGCCAGTGAATTTCTCCCCTGACGTGTTGGACCCCACTGTTATTTGGTATTTAAGGGTTAGTTCTGCAGCTAGGCGTGCCCTTGCGGATCCACACGTCGAAACTGTAGCGCTATATCCTGGTTCGACCTTCGTAGCAGTCCACCACTGCTTCCCCTAGTTGGGCTCGGTTTAGGGCAGGGGCGAACCGGGATGAACACCTTTTCTCTTTATGGATGATGGAAATTCGAGCCTGACGGGAGGCCTTGTATCCCCAACAATTCTGAACACGACCAATATTGATTTAAAAAGTACCGCATCGTTATACAGCCCTAAGTATCTTATAATAAGTTCAAATGATCATGTACTGGGAACAATGTCTCCTTTCTTTATTCAAAAGGGACTCCAAGGCATTTGTGGAAATCCTAAAACAATAAAAAAACTGAAATCTGGTGATTACCTTATAGAATGCTTGACCCAATATCAATCACGTACATTACTATCAACTAAGAAAATAGGTTCGATCGACGTAACAGTTTCACCACATAATAGTCTTAACACATCTAAAGGAGTTATATCCGAAATTGATCTTATCAATGTATCTGAATTTGAAATAAAAACAGAATTAGCCTCTCAAGGTGTAACATATGTAAAAAGGATAACTATCAAAAGAGATAAAAATATAATAAAAACCAGACACATAATCCTGACATTTAATAACCCAGACTTGCCACCTAACATCAAGGCAGGTTATCTAAACTGCCCCATTCGTCCCTATATTCCGAACCCTTTGCGCTGTTTTAATTGCCAATGGTTCGGACATTCCCAAAACTCTTGCAATGGGAGAGAGACTTGCTCTAGATGCTCAGCAGTTGGGCATTCATTTGTAAACTGCACACTTGAAGTAAAATGCGTCAATTGCGAAAGCAATCATACGGCAAATTCTAGGAGCTGTCCAAAATGGGTAGAAGAAAAACAAATTCAAACAATCAGAACGACTCAAAAAAATCTCCTATCTTGAGGCTAAGAAACAAGTCTCCATCTCACTTCCGAAAACCAATGTACCTTTTGCAAAAGCTGTTAAAACTACTACTTGCTCTATTGGTGTTCAAACCGATAGCATAGATATTTCAACTGCAAAATCCATAGAAACAAAGAAAACACCAATCGAACCACCCACCCAAACAAGTTCATCCCTATGAAAAAATGCCAAAAAGTACGGACCCACAGCAAAAACTCCAAACCCAATAAATATAACTAGATCCGCTAAAGATATCTCAGCTAAAACACCAAAAATACAAAGAACAATAGAATTAAACAAAAACAAGCTTAAAGTAAGCTGTAAGGAAAGTAGTTCCAATTCATCAGATGTAGTTGACATTTAAATTGAAAAAGGACTCGAGATACCTCCTCATCTTGTTCCTAGAAACAAACCTCCAAAAGACCTTTTTATTCAACAAACAACTTGATGTCTAGTCTCATATCATGGAACTGTCGTGGGTTCCACCAAAATTCCATCGACATAAAACACCTTCTTGAGAAATATCAACCCATTTGCTTTTGCTTGCAAGAGACATTTCTTAAAACAAACCAGAGCTCTCATATTAAGGGATACAGTCTTCTCAGAAAAGAATGTACTAGTGGTGACAGGGCTAGCGGTGGAGTAGCTATAATTACATCGAATAGCTCTCCTTCTACTCTGCTACCACTTACAACTAATTTACAAGCTGTCGCTGTACGTGTTGCTGTGAAACATCTTATCACAGTATGCTCTGTTTATTTACCCCCACATGATAATATCGTGCAAACAGATCTCAAAAAACTTTGCGATCAGCTTCCACCTCCTTTTATTGTAATGGGAGATTTCAATGGGCACAATCCCCTTTGGGGTAGTCCCGATGTCAATCACCGCTGAAAACAAATTGAAAAACTAATCGAAGACGAAAATTTATGCCTTCTTAACAACGGGCAACAAACTTATTTCCACGCCCCATCAAGAACATTTCAATGCATTGATCTCGTTTTGTGTTCGCCATCTCTTTTATCAAAATGGATTTTTGATCAGGAGACCGATCCTTTCCATAGTGACCATTTTCCAATTTACCTTTCACAAATAGGCCAAGGAAATTCCCTTTCTCCCCGCCTACCTCGATTCAAGATTGAAGCGGCAAATTGGGATTTATTCTCGTCATTAATCCACATGTCTGACGAGATGGTGGACCAAAATGACATCAATGAAGCTGTTAAATCAGTGACTAATGCCATTATTGAAGCTGCTCGCATAGCTATACCAATTGTATCAAGTAGGTTACCTAGGCTTTCCAAGCCATGGTGGAACGACGATTGTAAACAAGCACATAAAGCCGGCGCCACATATGCGGTATTCGCCGAATCCCGAGCAACGAAACCTTCGATATTCGCCTTAAGACGCGTGTGTGGATGGGTCGCTCGGTATTCGGCAAGTACCGCGTCGCTCGCGTTTCGACGATTTTCAGCACCACACTACAAAGTGCTCGCCTTATCACGAGCAACTTTACTCGGTTTAGAACGAGCAAATTGAATAATTGCGTTTCCCATTCATTTCGGGAAAATGGAATACATCTCGAAGCGAGCTCGATTGTGATTGGCTATCGATGTTTTATTCTATATTTTGATAGCCAATTACCATTCACTATCAATATAGTACTGGTTTCTTTTTATTTATAGAGGGAATATTGTTCTTTTCGTTTCAATTTGACTTTTAAATATTTCGTGGTGTTTGTTGTTTTATTATTTTATTTTAGTTTATTCATTTATTTGTATCTCTTTTTATGAAGTTGTATGTTTTACTTAATCATTTGTGTTCCATTTACTTTTTCATTTATTTATTAATTAAATTTATTCATTTTATTGCTTATTTATATTTGTAGCATTTATCTATTTTGTGCAAATTAAAAAAAATGAAGATAGGCGTAGCAGATTGCATATCTTCCTCTTGTTATCGAGGTTTCCTTTGGTGAACGAACCATATTTAGATAGTAGTTATCGGTATTACCTAAATATGTCAATTTCAAGTTTATATCCGAGATGTTTGATTGAATTGACGTCGTACTAAAGCACTAATATATATATATATATATATATATATATATATATATATATATATATATATATATATATATATATATATATATATATATATATATATAATCATTATGTTGTGTTATTTGAATTGTTCCTAGAAAAGTATTTGAAGTAAAATGAAAATATTGTTGTATTATTTTTTAAAAAAAATTTTGCTGAAGAAAGCATTTAAAGTCTCCTCTTTTTTTTGCTTGTGCATAAATTAATAGGTGTGACCAATGAAAGTTTTCAGAAAAAAAATCATAATTATATTTTTATTGTTACTTACATTTTTGTAATACAATTGATTGAATTTTTTATATAAATATTTAGAACAAAAAAGAAAATTATGATTAAAACTTTTGTGTAATTTGGTTCCACAGCTAAACCTTCATTTTCAAACTGCCCCAGTGTCCTCAAAATTTCTACTACATTGATCTGATCAAATCCAATACATGCCATTTAAAGTGTTAAAAATGAAATATTCGCCTCTTAATAAAATTTAAATAATAGCTTTTTTTAATAAATGCCATTTATTAGTTCCTAAAAAACAATGGAGCAAAAAAGCTCTCTTTTCGAATTTACAAATTTAAAATTTCTTTTATTGTCATATTCTATGCCATGGACAAACACTAAATAACTTGTAAATTAATTTGGGATTTAATATTTCTTGGGATGTTTCAATTAGAATGCATGAGGCTCGAACTTTAAAGAAACAGTTTAAAGAATAACGTGTTTTATAAGAAAGTACATAACACTTAAGAAACTTTTAATTATTTTAATTATTGTTTTTTAATGTATTCCTTTGAAAGGTAGTTCGAAATGGTTCTTTTGATATATATATATAAGCTCTTTTGAATTGATTCTGAACAAATAGACGAGTTATTTCGCATTCGAGAGAAGAAAAAAAGAAACATAGTGAACGAACCAATGTGGATACAATTTTTTACATGCGTGTGAAACCACGGGTAACAGCTACCCAGCTAACACAACAATATTGGCCGATCACGATGTGGATTGGTGCATATCGATCGTTCTCTTGCGATATCTGCCAATATTGCCTAATTTTAGCAAAACGACGGTAAATATTTGATATTTTTCTAAAAGCTTTGTAATTGCAAACTTACGTTTTTTTTTAACAAACAAATGGGTAAGTACAATAAATTAAAATAATTGTCATTTGATAACTTTAGATTTTTAACTGTTTTAAAGATTTCGACCATTTATACTTGGCGAATCTTGGGCAATCGAAATGGCAATCCTACAATTATAAGCTGTGCACTCTTCCGCCTAATCCACTGTGGACTCCTACACACTTTTCTCGGTTAAGCATTTAAAGGACAACAGACGTTAACTGCTATATTATGAGTACACGTAAAAACATAATTATGACACATAAAACTGAAAAACTAATTCTTTTGAAACGAATTTTTTTTATTAAAATATCACAAGCTCAGGTACTTTTAAAAAGTTACTAAAATGTCATTTATGTTTTTAAAATAAGTTTGTAGTTCTTCGAAAATGCTTTGGTAAGTGTTTCTTATTGAAAACTACTATTTTGTTTAAATTGGATGAGTAAAATATGTGTATGTATAAAATAAATTATATGGTGGAAACTTTAGTGAACATCCAAATTATTCAACAAAACTTAACTAACTTTTTTTAATAGAAAGTAGTCATGATAGTAAACGCTGTGTGCTTTAAGCTTAAACTTTAATGTCAGGGAAATTAGACCCAATATATTTTATGCCAGATGTATCTCCCTAACTTTCTTGAAAAAATTGTTTTCTAATTTGCTTATTGAACTGTTTAATTTCTAATTATTCTTCCTCCTAAGCAGCTAAATATTATTATTACGAAATTAGTCTTGACAATCAAATTTTTACTAATATTTGATAATAAATATTACATTTACACATTTAGCTTTGTTAATATTTTTTTTCTTCTAATGGGTACCTTCTATTTCAAGTTTACTGCGAGATAAAGATATTCACTATGCTTTCTTCATACTCAGGCAATATTTTTAATATATGTTTAATAAATTAAGGCTTAATTTGGTCATTGTGGAGTACCGAAATCCCAGAACATATTTCGGCTTAGTATTTGCATTTCTTCACCTTTTTATAACCTTATTAAAAAAATGGTTTATTTGTGTGTCTTAATTTTTTAATTGAAAAATTGACAACATATATATATTTGCCATAAAAGAGACATATGATGAATGACAATTGTAATAAAAGTGAAATTAGTTTAAATATGTTTAATTATATGTGTATTTCTTATAATGTGTTTTAAAAAAGCTAAAAATTGTAATGGTATTTTTTTAGTTTAATCCTAAATAAAGAAAACAAAATCCAGCTTAACCACAGTTTCTAATTATCTTAAGAAATTTAACTAGACAACTAGAAATTCTTAAAATTGCTCATCACTCTACAGCATTATTAGCCTTGACAATTAAACGGCTTTTTGCTATTTTTAAAACTTGTAAATATTTTACTTTTGTATAAAAGAACTTTTACTCTAGCTTGGTGTTAAAATATTCTCTCTTACTGGATATCTTCTTATTTCACATTTACTCCAGTATAAAAGCAATTACTATACTTTACTAATCTTTTATGCATTATATTTAATACGTTTTTAACAAATTAAAACTTTTTTTTTTATATATGTTACATAGAGGATTATAAAGTTTAAAATGTATGAATTGTTTTTATACACTTAGAATAGTAAATTGTACATTACACTTAGAATAGTAAATGTAAATTTTACAAACAACTTAGTTTAAAATTAACTAATTCTATAATTTTAGGAAAGTAAAAATTTTATTAGATTTTTTTTATTTATAATTTTATTGCAAGATTTGAAATATACATTGTTTTATGTTACCAAAGGAAATTAAACTAATTGTAATCTTTTATTTTCCTTGAAATTTTTTTCAGAAATTTAAATTAATTTATTATCTTTAGTAAATAACTATTATTTGAACAATTTATTTTAAATGGTTAAATATTTTCAGTAGTTGTAATGTTTTTTGCAGAATTACTGTTTTTATATATTTTAATAATTTTTTTAAAAAATGGTATTTTATATAAAAAAAATTGAGTTGATTATTAAATTTATTGAAATATATTGTTTTATGTTATAAAAAGAAATATTATGTTGTAAGTGTAAAAAAATAAAGCTAGTATTATAATCCAATATTTTCCATGAAGAAAAAGTACTTTTCCTGGTTGATCAGACAAAAAAAATTAAGTTTTATATAACTTTTTTTCTTTGTTATAGCTGTATCAATATTGTAAAGCACTGCTTTCTAATATATCTGATATCGGTTAATGTCGAGTCAGTCAATGTAAATCGGACGTCTTTTTTCAATATTAACAGATATATTAATGTTGCCAAAATCTGGCAATATTGAGAAAAGTTGATCATGTGACATTGCCGACTCAACATTAGCCGATATCGGCCATTGCCACTGTCAAATAATGGCCAAAATCGGTTTGGTAATATCTGCCAATATTGATAAAAGGTTAAACGTTTAACATTGGCTGACCCGACATTTGCCAATATTGATAAACAATATTGACAAATCCGACGTTATCCGATATCGCTCTACAATATTTTCCAATATCGGTTAGGCAATATTGATAAAAGGTTGACCGTTTAACATTGGCCAATCCGACATTTGCCAATATTGGCGAAACTTTCTATGCCGATATTGGCCAATATTGCTGTGCTACATGGGTGTATATACCAATAAAACAATAATTAATGATAGAACATTTTCCGCAAATGAACTTTATTCACTCAATTCATCAGGAGGATAAACAAACGCTGGTGTCAACAACTTCGCATCTATTTGTGAATAAAAATATTCATCTGCAATTTTGTGAGCACATGATTTTTTTTATTCGCCATACTCGACATCAATTTAAACAAGTTAGCACTGTTCAATATTCATAAAAAAAACTATCAATGAACATTATGCATGACCTGACATGGATATTAAATCTTGTGGACGAACAATCGTTGGTACACTGGCAAAGAAAATAGCAGACGATAATTTTAATATGTGAAAAGATATGGAATAAAAACCAGGTGCTTCTTTTGTTTATCCATAAGATGACGTCACGTTGCATAAAGTCCATTAATTATAATTAGTAATATACTTTTTAAAAAAATCTTACTTTTATCTAATGAATTTTGAAACGTTTTCAATTTGTTGAATGCAAAGTCGATTATCGGAATGCAAAATATTCGGTAAAAAATTTTGCGTTTTTGAAAGTGCTGATCATTTGTATTTGATTATCGTTTGCGTCAAAAGAAATACATGGAGAGTTTTAAATGTTCACAATAGAAGTCTTCATTTCGCAAAAAGGTTTCTTTCCCCGAACGTTGCCGATGGAGTGGTCTAATGACCTTGTTTTCGAATTTTTAGACCATTTTGTAGAAGAGCCAGTAATATGGAAAGCATCACACCCTAATCATAGTAGAAGGGATACTATTTTTGACGCATGGAAAAGAATTGAATTTAAAATGGGTGCACAATTTAACGTTACCGAACTTAAAAAGAAAAAAGACTCTTTATTGGCTTCATTTCGAGGTTGCCTTAGCAAAGTTAATCGCAGTTTACGAAGTGGAGCAGGAGTAGATACAGTATACAAACCACACTGGTTTGCCTACAATAAAATGGCCAGCTTTCTCTTGGATAAAGATCAGCCAAGGAACACATTGAATTCAGAGGTAAGACATTTTCAAAATTTATTTAGTTATTTATTGTTTTTTTTTAATTTATTCAATATTTTTAAATCTATTATAGTAAATTGATTCCATGTAATAAATTATAAAATTATATTATTAAATGTTACTAAAATACAGAATAACAAATAATGGGAACTCGGTTATAATGTTTAAAGAATAATTTTACTGAAGTTCAGCGCATTTATTTTTAAGTTAACAATTTTGTATTTTATTTCATTAATATTAGATATTTGCATTCATAACTAAATTACATGAATGAAAACTAAAATATCATACTAGGTCAGTCAAAACTACAATATCAAATTTATTACAATTTTTAATTTTAAATCTGAATTTTATTTGAACTCGCTCGATTTGATTACTTTATATACAAGGTGTTCAAATGCAAAAACAGTTGTATCCATAAATTCAAAAATTAATATTTTTGTATCGATATAAACTTTACAACTTTGGCTTCAATTTTTAAACATTAACTATTTCAATATATATTTTTAATTAAAAAAATTGGGGTATACACTTGCCCCCGTTCACCATCAACAATTGCCGACAACGTAAATGTGTTATTCACAATCAACTGTTCACAAAGACTGACAGTATTTCGAATAAAGTTGCAATTTACATAAAATGGTAGTAATTGATATATTATCTAAATTAAAAAGGAAAAACTATTACATGAATAATTATAAAGAATTATAAATATATATTTAAGTTACTGCATTAAAATTTGTCTTGCCACCCAACTTTCCCACTAGTTACAAAATAATTGGCAAATTCATCTCTAATTTGCTTAGCATCCATGCTTGGTTTCCTTGGAATTTTAAGCAACGGGAGAAGAGAGGACATGTTATTTTGATCTTTTCGCCATGAGCCTTGTACAATATTTCCATCATCTTCGCAATCAAATGTGCCCTGTGGTGAATAGTTTGAAGCAGATGATTTACTTTTTATCAAAAAGTTATGCAAAACCACACAGGCCATTACAACTAAAGACACATTGTCTGGTTGAAGTAGCATCGGTTTTCGCAGTACTCGAAATACAGAAGCCATTATGCCAAATGCATTTTCCACTGTGCGGCGTGCCCTAGATAAACGATAGTTAAATACCCGGCTCTTGCTGCCTTTTTCCTGTTTTCCTGAATATGGCTTCAGAATTCTTGTACTTAAACCAAACGAATCATCAGCAACAAATATGTAAGGAACATGTTCTTTTCGACCTGGTAAAATAGCTGGTGGAGGAACATGTAGTTCATCTTTCTCAATCATTTGAAATAATTTCGTGTTTCGAAAAACTGCTCCATCACTTTGTCTTCCTTGACAACCGCAGTCAGCAAATATAAAGCAATATTTAGCATCAACTAGTGCCATTAATACTATGCTGAAATACTTCTTATAATTATAGAATTCAGAGCCACTGTTAATTGGGGACTGTATTGTAATATGCTTCCCATCCAGAGAACCAATGCAGTGGGGGAAATTCCATTCACTCTCATACTTTTCAGCTATACTCTTCCATTCATTAGCATTTGCTGGAATCTAGAAGTGGAAAAAATAAATAAATTATTACGTTTAATTATATATACTCTTATGGATGCATATTTCATGTGTTGGTGTGTTTTGTTCGCGTGTACGTACTGTACTGACATATTCATAAAATTTAATATTTTAAATACATGTATTGAAAGTAACAATATTTTATATTTAGTTTCATGAATTTCCTTTTTTCCCTCTAAGGATAGTATATCATTTAAAGAGAAAGAATATGAAGAGATTGAGACCGAAAGGGATGTCGAAAATACTTCAGTAAATCTAATTGAAAATATTGATTGTGCAGGTATGGTCTTCTAAATTTATTTTTAATATATATAATTTCATATGTGTTGTTCTAATACTGTTTTACAGTGTAATACACTACATCTATATATTGGACTATTGTAAAAAAAAATTATGCATTTATTTTGAAAATAACATTAACTGTACTACAGCCAAAGCAATTTTTATTTAGGATATATACTACATTCAATACTAATTACGTATTTTCCTTTGAGTTAATAAGTCTAGGTTATTTCTGGATGCCACTGGTGATCGTTAATAACTTTTAATTGCATAAAGTAGTTTAAAAACTATTTTTTCGCAGAAGAGAACACAGGTGCGGCATTCAAGGTTCCTTTACGGAAGAAAAGAAGATTGTCCGATATGGAAGACCTTAAGCATAAACTTCATGATGCTTATTCTATTTTAAAGACCAGCACGGAGAGAGAGAAGACTGAAAAAGATGAATGTGATGTATACGGGGAACTAATTGCTTTGAAACTGAGGCGCATGGATACACATACTCGGGACATAGCAATGAACGAAATAGATAACCTGATTTTTCGGATTAAAATGAAGGGGCCTCATCGGGATAACCCACAATGTTCAAAAAACGTTACGACTCCTCCTGTACAAAGTTTTGAAAATACTCCTTCGTCGGAATGCGGCGGTTTATTTTATGACATAATTCCTTCATGTTCTTCGTCTCCTCTCGAAGTTTCAGAAATGTCTGTCGTTACTTCTAATCAATATACAAATAATATTGAAAGAGAAGAAATAATAAATAGTGGTTTAAAAGAGTATTTTTTAAATTTGCAATAAAATATTTTCCTGCGTCATGAAAAGAGCTTTAAATGCATTTTTTATATATATTTTAGTTTTCATTGTTATTATTTCTTAAAGCTTTTGTATTTTAAAAGTGCAAAATATGCTCTTACCCTTAGTTTGTTAAATTTCTTGTTTTAATATACGTGATGTAACTAATTCCTGCACTAAACAAAATGTGTATCCTTATAAATATATTTTTTCTTGCTTTAAATTAATTTTAAGATACGTATTTAAAAACACAAACACAAATCTAAGTAATTTTCTAAGATAGTAATTATTATTGAATAAATTTATATTTACATCAAATGTATGTTCGTTGTAAGCTAAAATCGTGTAGATAAAAAGTTTTGAAAAAAAAATATGCTTACCAATTTTTTGTTGTATTTTTATCATATGTATTTGTGATTTTACTAAAATATTCTTGAATTATGATTTACTTCATCTACTAATTTTGCAAATTAAATTATTGATTTTGAAAAATATCAATTTAGATATTTTTTTACTAATTAATTGTTTAAGCATTTTCTCATTATAAAGTTTGGTTACGTGAAGAAATCTTATTTTAGAGTACCAAAAAGCTATTGTTTTAATTAAAAAAAACCTTCAGGCTTATCACGGTTCTATTCAATTAAATAAACAAATCAATTTAAACGTTATAGCGTAAATGTAAGTTTACTAAGATAAATGACTTCGGATATATTAATAAGAAAATCTTCTTTGAGTTTTAGTTTTATTCATTTTAATAAAAAAAAATTATAGGCAAACTTATTCATTAATAGTTCATGGAACACAGTTATTACAAACTAAGTTTGTCCTGAAGCATATATTTCAGTATGTATTTGTCATAATATCAAAGTAAACTTTGATTACAAATTAGCTATATAACAACATAAATATTACCAATCAAAAAGATCAATAGCAAACGCATGTATATTTACACTCACTGAAATCGGTAGCTGTTAGTTATATTAAGAAAATTTAAAAAGTGTCAAATACTGATATAAAATAAAATATAATTACCTCAACTAAACCTTTCAGTACGCTGATTATAGCACAGCATACTTCGGGCACTATGTCAGAAATAAGTTGAGGTGAGACTTTGAACAAATAATGAAGACTTTTGTAACTGTCTCCTGTAGCCAGAAAACGAAGAGTTATTGCCAATCGTTCTTTTGCCGGAATTGATTTTCTAAATCTTGTATCTTTTTTAGATATCATTGGTTCGATTTGTTGAAGCAAATATTCAAAATCTTCAGATGACATTCTACAAAAGTTTTCAAACTTTCCAGATGGTTCTTTTAATAAATCATTCATGAAATGCGTGCCATTATATCTAAAAATAAAACATTCCGTTAACATATTGTATAGAACACTATATTTTTATGCGTTTGTAAACATACATACATGGTATGTGCTTAATTGCATGAGTCCCGAAAAGGTGACAATGAACATTACTAAAACAATGAACACACAAAAAATCCGAAATTTAGCTTCGAGTCAAAACTTTTAAAAATATATATATATATATATTTTGTGTGATTATAACAACATCCAACCAATTACATCGAAAGTCAAACAAAATAATGTAAAATGATAAACTAAGAATTTTTCATTTAAATATCTCTTTATTAAAATATATTTTATATTGTAATAGTTATGAATATATATCAAATTTAAATATCATATTGACCAACGATAAATAATGCATAACACGTCTAAAAAAATTATATATATATATATATATTATATAAGCCAATATAAAGAATGTATTCATTCTAATTCTTTAAAGTATCATTTAGAATGATTTTCATCTTTATAAAACAACTTCTACCGTCAATGGATAGAAATAAAGCTTTGTATTCCTAGTTAAAAACACACAAGTTATATTACATAGAAAAATACCAATTACATTATCTTTTGACAAAAATAATATTTCTAGTACTTTTAACGAATTAAATAATAGTATTCAAAATCATTTATTTTGAGCAATTTTCATAATACAATTTTTAACAGTAAAGGTTTCATTTACAGAAGTAACTGAGAATTGTCGACTTTGAATTTTTAATATTAAATCCCTTATATAGCAACAGGAAGAAACGATTAATTGAAAATGTGCAGTAAAATTAAGCTAAATAATTATATATATTTCATGCGAATTTTTTTATTACACAAAGAATTACGCAAATACGGTTTGTAGAATATTGGGTTATTAGAGTTTCATTGCATTATCTGAACTGCTTAAGATCTCTGTTTATCAAATTAGATAACTAAATATTATTACAGAAACAAAAATAATTATTTTTAATTCAAGTAGGGGAAAATGGCGAAAAATGGGTAAAATAAACTTGTTTTTAGTTCCAAGTCCATACTTATTTATAAATTACTCATTTTCCCTATGACCCATTTTTCTCCACTTTTCTCTAAAAAGATATTACAAACAATACTTACATATTTCTACTTCGGTTAAGTGATATCATCCACCATCTTCGTTGTTTGGCTTTCTTTTTCTTTAACAGAGTATATGCACTTCCCATCACTATGAAAGCTGCTGCACGGAGTTGAATTTCAGAAATTTCCTCCATTTGTTCATCAAAGTTGACTACTGAGGTGTTATAACCTTTGTAAAAATAATTATCCAAATATTCATCTAAACGAACTGTCGTTCTTCTTTGCTGCGAATAAATGTTCTCAAATCGTCACGCATACTCGCAAGATGCCGAGTTACTCGGGTTTATGCAATCCGAGCAAGTAATGATAAATCGCTCGGGTTATGGCGAGTCGCTCGGGTTAAGGCGAGTCGCTCGGTATTCGGCGAATACCGCATATGTGGCGCCGGCTTAAGAGACGAAAAAAAGCATGGAATATTTTTCTCAAATATCCAACTGAGGCCAATCTTATCAGCTTTAAACATGCTCGGGCTGAAGCGCGCAAAATCCGCCGTTGTAGCCAGAGGATGTCGTGGAGGAACTATGTAAACACAATAACCTCCGCAACATCCTCAAAAAGTGTTTGGAATAAAGTTAACAAGATCAAAGACTACTACCCCAAGTACTCCATCTCTATATTGGAGACTACTGATGGTATCTTTTCAGATACGAAAGCTATCGCAGACAAAATAGCTTTATCTTTTGCTGATGTATCAAGCAATCATAACTACAGCAAGCCATTTGCCTCTTATAAACAGAGATCTGAACGATCAAAAATTTCTTTTTTTTCTGATGGTAATGAGCAATATAATGTAGACCTCACAATGGATGAGTTAAGGATCGCTTTATCTCGTACGAAAAATTCTGCTGTCGGACACGACGAAATCCACTATGGAATGCTCAAACATCTGCCAATCCACTGCCACATGCTTATTTTAAAGTTTTTTAATCGCATCTGGCACGAGAGGAGTTTTCCGCTATCTTGGCAACGAGCACTTGTAATTCCAATAGCAAAACGAGGTAAAGATCCCAAGAACCCCTCAAGCTACAGACCTATTGCTCTAACTAGTTGTTTATGTAAACTTTTAGAGAAAATCATCAATGCTCGACTGCTTTTTTATCTTGAGTCTAATAACTATCTCTCTCGGTTTCAGAGCGGCTTTCGTCCTGGTCGTAGCACTGTAGACAATCTTCTTGTTCTTGAAACTTCAATTAGAGAAGCATTTGTCAAGAGGAACCATTTGGCAACTATATTTTTTTATATGGAGAAGGCATATGACCGCACTTGGAGATACGGTATCCTTAGAGACCTGAGAAACTTGGGTCTTCGTGGGAATTTACCGATTTTTATCCAGAATTTTTTACATCGGAGAGTCTTCCAAGTGCGGATCAATACAGTCCTTTCAGAAGAGTTCATACAAGAACAGGGTGTTCCCCAAAGGAGTGTTTTGAGCTGCCTTTTGTTCGCTATCAAAATCAATGATATCATGACCTGCCTTCCACCTGCAGTGTCTGGCACTCTGTTTGTGGATGATTTTCAAATGTCATGTTCGTCGACAAACATGCGACTCATCGAAAGACAATTGCAAATTGCAGTAAACAGAGTTGGTGAATGGTCGAACAAAAATGACTTTATATTTTCTGCACAAAAAACTGTTTCAATTCACTTTTGCAGAAAACGCGAGTTGCATCATCATCATCAGGTTTATTTATACGGAGTAGAAATAACTGTTGTTGAAGTAACCAAGTTCTTGGGAATTACTTTAGATTCTAAACTCACTTTTCTGCCCCATGTAAAACAACTTAAACAAAAATGCATAAAAACACTGAACTTGCTCAAAGTTCTCTCCAATACCTCTTGGGGGGCTGACACAATTTCAATGTTAAAAATATATAGATGCCTTGTCCGATCCAGACTTGATTATGGCTCTGTGGTGTACGGATCTGCCAGAAAATCTGTCTTGAAAAACTTGGATGCTGTGCATCACCTTGGTCTACGTTTAGCATCTGGGGCTTTCCGTACATCCCCAATTGAAAGTCTATATGTGCTGTGCCATGAACCGGCTTTGAAACTGAGAAGAGAAAATTTAGCTTTTAAAACTTTTTTTAAAATCAAAAACCATCTTAACCACCCATTTTCAAATACCATCTTTAAGCCTTTGTACGAAAGACTTTTTAATGCTCGCACATCTTCCATTCCAACTTTCTCAATTCGCATTAAACGCGAGTTTGAAACCCATCAAATTGAAAATTTTCGAATCCATCCTGTCCCAAATTCAATCCTCCCATAGAACTCTCATAAAATCACCATTTTAAATATTTTTAACAATTTTAAAAAATCTGATACTGCTGATACGGTTTTTGTCAAGCAGTTTTATTGCCATCAAAACCAATATACCAGCTTCAAAGTAGCTTTTATCGATGGTTCGAAAAGAGATGATCATGTTGGCTCAGCTGCTGTTATTGATGACCACGTCTGTGCAGCACGCCTTCACTCGTCGTGCTCTGTCTTTACAGAAGAGAGCTATGCGATTTTTCTTGCACTTCAATTCATTGCTCAACAAGATTATAAATCTTGGATCATTTACACAGACTCCATGAGCTGCATTCAAGCTTTGACCAACATACATAACCAAAATCATCCTATAATCATTAAAATCTTTAATCTTCATCAAACACTTTCTATTAGAAAGCTAAATGTTTTATTTTGCTGGATACCAGGTCACGTCGGTATCAAAGGAAATGAACGAGCCGATGAAATTGCAAAGACGGTTTATAACACTAGGCTACGCTGGTTGTACCTTGGTGATGCTTTAAAAAGAATCACAAACATTCTACATCTTTATTGGCAGACCACATGGGATGCGGAAATTTTAAACAAATTGCACGCAATACAACCACATATTTCGGGATTCAATTTTAATCAGCCATGTCGTAAAAGAGAAGTTGTTTTGTCCCGTCTAAGAGTTGGCCACACTCGGTTCACTCATGTTCATCTCTTGTTAGCAGAATCACCACCTGTATGTCCTTACTGTGATATTAATTTTACTGTTTTACATATTCTTGAAGAATGTCCAGGTTTTAATTCTATCAGGCTACGCCTTTTTAAATCTCATCATCCTTCGCTTATCGAACTTTTAAGTGCTTCACCTCACTGTAATTTATTCACGTTTTTAACAGAAATTGGTTTTTATCGTCAAATCTAAGCAAATGTATATACCTCTTTTAACATAAATAACTTTTACAATATATAGCATATGAATTTTATTTCAGTAAATTTTACAATATGTAGCATATGAATGAATATGAATTTTATTTCAGTAAATTTTACAATAATTAGCATATGAATTTTATTTCAGTAAAGGATTGACAATAACACAAAAAAGAAAGGGAAAAAAAATTGAGACTAGTGTTTGGCGCAGTATGGCCCCTGTGTTGCCCTTGCGCCAATAAAACCCAAGAAACCAGCCAAACCATAATTACAACACTGTTATCAGCATGTTGCAGGTGAGTCGGACGACATTTATATCATACTTGAATCCTACGCTTATTGCCGCTGAATAAAATGAATCTATTGGACTGTGTGTAAGACAAAAGCACTATATAATACAACTCTTCCTTGGAATAAAACATCTAATTAGTTCAACATTGTCGTCAGCATATTCCCAGATTAGGTTTAAGAATAGTATATCATATTTAAGACCAATCATCCACACTCTTGCAGAATAAATAAACCTTTAAAAAGGGTGTTAAGTTGAAATATAATATAAAATTACTACCTACTTTGAATGAAGTATCTCATAATTACAACACTGTTATCAGAATGTTGCAGGTGAGTTTGAAGACATTTATATCATACTTGAATCCTACCCTCATTCCCGCAGAATAAAAAAAACCTGCAGGACTGCGAGTAAGACAAAAGTAAAATATAATACAACCCTTTCTTAGAATAAAGTATCTAATTAGTTCAACATATTCGTCAGCATACTGCCAGATTCGGTTAAAGAATATAATATCATACTTAAGACCAATCACCTACACTCTTGCAGAATAAACAAATCTGGAAAAAGGGTGTTAAGTTGAAGTATAACATTAAATTACTACCTACTGGGAATAAAGTATCTCATAATTACAATATTGTTATCAGCCTGTTGCAGGTGCGTCGGAAGACATTTATACTTAAACCCTACCCTCATTCCCGCAGAATAAAATAAACCTGCAGGACTACGAGTAAGACAAAAGTAAAATATAATACAAACCTTTCTTAGAATAAAGTATCTAATTAGTTCAACATATTCGTCAGAATACTGCCAGATTCGGTTAAAGAATATAATATCATACTTAAGACCAGTCACCTACACTCTTGCAGAATAAACAAATCTGGAAAAAGGGTGTTAAGTTGAAGTATAACATTAAATTACTACCTACTGGGAATAAAGTATCTCATAATTACAATATTGTTATCAGCCTGTTGCAGGTGCGTCGGAAGACATTTATACTTAAACCCTACCCTCATTCCCGCAGAATAAAATAAACCTGCAGGACTACGAGTAAGACAAAAGTAAAATATAATACAAACCTTTCTTAGAATAAAGTATCTAATTAGTTCAACATATTCGTCAGAATACTGCCAGATTCGGTTAAAGAATATAATATCATACTTAAGACCAATCACCTACACTCTTGCAGAATAAACAAATCTGGAAAAAGGGTGTTAAGTTGAAGTATAATATAAGATTACTACCTACTTGGAATGAAGTATCTCATCATTACAATATTGTTATCAGTATGTTGCAGGTGCGTCGGAAGACATTTATATTATGCTTAAACCCTACTCTCATTCCCGCAGAAGAAAGTAAATCTGCGGGAGTGCGAGTAGACTAGAATTACAATATAATGCAGCTGTTTCCTTTTAAAACTCATCATTTCAATATTAGTATCTCCCCAGTTCAACATCGTCCTCAGTATATGTCCAGAGGAGGCTGCAGAAATTTATGTCATACATACATTGACTCCTCCATTTTCTGACATTTCATACATCAGAATACCATCGTGATCAGCATGTGCTAAGGACAATTGTTCTCGTTATATTTTGAAAAAACAGATATTATATATGAAAACCATTTCAAGCCCACAATATAAAAAAGTTGCAAGCATTATATAAATATATATATATATATATATTAATAAAAAAAACCTACTAATGCTATTTAGAGAAAATTTAATTCATATTTTTTAAAACTCCATTAGGAAATGTTTATTCATTTATCTAGGACATACACTCTTACTAATCTTTGTCCCGTTCAAAAACGCAGATGCTGAGATATAAATTAAAAAACACTATTAGACAATACATTTTCCGTTAGAAAGAATTTAATAATAATAGGAAATATAATAAATATGAATATTGCTATAAGCTCAGGACCTGTAATCTCATTACATATCCTTATATCATAAATTACAATTGAACTACAACACCTTTAAGCAATTGTTTTGATATATTTATGTGTTATGGGTAGATGGTTTCAACTTTTTTCTCTCTCTCTCTCGAAAGATAAATTCATTGATTCGCTCATGATGCTGATTCGATACTTATGCGCCATATATATCAATAGCTGTGCAACTATTAAAAAACTTCCCATGTTCACATTATACTTCGGAAAAGAAAACGCTGACTACAACAACATGTGGTATAATTGAAAAAAAAACTGCAATGAAGCACAAACTGTCTCCTCGTCTCAATAATACGTTGCACATAAATTACGATTTTTATATTCAACTCCACAAGAAACTAATTGTTTTCATACATTTTTTCAATAGTAAGCGTTGATGGTTTTACTGTATTTGGGTTTTCGCCTTGCGCCGAATCAGTTTTATTAATTTCGATAATTTTACCATAAAAGAACGAATAATATATTTCAGTCAGCAAGGACGCTTGGTTTTTATGAACTTGCTGTTGAAGTATGAAGCAAACTGCAATTATAGTGTAAAAATAACATAATAATGAAAATTTATTTTTTGAGATTGAGAAATTGTACTGGTAAGTTGATAACTATGATACATCATTTTTAAATTAAAGTTTAATTTTATAAGGAAAATTTGATAAAATAACATTTTGCATTTGATAGTTATATTACATTTAAAATAGCGAAATATAAGAATAGAAGGTCATAATTGATTGTCGAGAAAAAAATTTCTGTTTTTGCGTTTACGTGTCTCTGTCGCCGGGGTTTATTAGATTATTTTTATGAAAATTTTACAAGTTTATCATTACTTATTATCTGTACTTTATTTAATGTTGATATCTGTAACCGTTAAGATGTAGATTTTTATACTTTTCCCTACATAATTGTATTTGTTCTAAAACATAATTGTGCTTAATATATAACTTTTAATATAAAATATGCAGTTTTGTTTATACTATTAGGTAAGAGAAAAAGTTAACTTAACCAACAAAACAGTTATCTTGTTAGGCCTATTCTATAGGACGCTATTTATGCTCGTTGCATATTGCAGAGGCTTCTGTGATTGGTAAATTCAAACCCCGTGGTTTATATGGACCAATCTGAGATTCATCTACAAAAGCTAACGCTTATAAATAACGTCCGCGTAGGAAGGGGATATTGTTAATAGCGCATTAGTTTTTGCAGATGCCACTGTGATTTAGGAATACAAAAAAGGGGTTTACATATAGAAGAGTTTGCATCTAATACGCATAAATAATATCCGTTTTATTCCTTGTGTATAGCTTTGATGACATGATGTGTTTAAAAGAAAACAGCTGTTTTTTATATATCTGTCAGAAAGATTTTCTTTCTTATATATAAAGAGTGACATTTTCAGTGAAATTTGGTTAACATATAAGATGAATTTTTTTCAGCATTTAGGGAAAAATCAAATTACATCTTGTGTTTGTGCTACAGTGCGATTTTTCATATATCATTGACAAATGTGTTAAAATTATAGTGATAAAATAAAATATTTTATGTAGTTATTTTAGTCTTAAGTGTAAGTTTAGTCTTAAGTCTTGTAAGTGTTTTTCCGAAGTCGAACAAGCACAGATTACCATCTACATTTCTACAGTAATTATTTTTAAGTGTTTCTAATATTGAATTCCAAAATAGGGATTCAAAGTTTTAAAAATGTCCATTTGTAAACTGTATTTTCTGGAGGAATTGAAATAAATACACTTTCCAAATCGATAACATTTTGTAGAAAACACCAGATTTTTATTCCAAAACAAGATTGCGAATCTTGAACCGAAATCGATTGAAACTAGTATTGGTGCATAGACAACAACAAGTTCTATGGAAATTGTTATGAGTTTTAACACCTGGTTTGACAATTAATAAATTTCTGAAATTACGAATTCAGGCGGCAAAATTATGTTGTCCAACCCTCCGACTATATATTTAGCGATATATCTGGCTTTAAGCTCCATTTGTTTGTAGCAAAATTATATGAAACGTTGTAAAATGATGCGGAGAGGAAATTTAAGGCAATATATAAGTTCCATTTCCATACATATAAGTTTTAATTTAAAATGCAGTTAAGTTAAAGTAACCAAATTTATATCTTGATATTATTTATCTCTACTAACTGATTTACAAAATACGAAATGTGAAGCTCGTTGTGGTGTCGAAGCAGTTGAAAATTTGAGATTCTAATAAAGTTATATTGTTAACTGAATTTGTAGGGAGTTTTTTTTTTTGGGGGGGGGGGGGGGGGGGGGGGATGAGCACCGCTGTCACCCACACTCTTGCAAAATAAACAAACCTGGGAAAAGGGTTTTAAGTTGAAGTATAATATAAGATTACTACCTAGTTGGAATAACGTATCTCCTAATTAAAACATTGTTATCAGCGTGTTGCAAATGCGTCGGAGGGCATTTATATCATACTTGAACCCTACCCTCATTCCCGCAGAATAAAATTAACCTACAGGACTGGGGGTAAGATAAAAGTAAAATATAATACAATTCTTTCTTAGAATAAAGTATCTAATTAGTAAAACATTGTCGTCAGAATATTCCCAGATTCGGTTAAAGAATATAATATCACACTTAAGACCAATCACCTACACTCTTGCAGAATAAACAAACCTGGAAAAAGGGTGTTAAGTTGAAGTATAATATAAAATTACTACCTACTGGGAATAAAGTATCTCATAATTACAATATTGTTATCAGCCTGTTGCAGGTGCGTCGGAAGACATTTATATCCTACTTGAACCCTACCCTCATTCCCGCAGAATAAAATAAAGCTGCAGGACAGCGAGTAAGACAAAAGTAAAATATAATACAACCCTTTCTTAGAATAAAGTATCTAATTAGTTCAACATATTCGTAAGCATACTGCCAGATTCGGTTAAAAAATATAGTATTATACTTAAGACCAATCACCTACACTCTTGCAGAATAAACAAACCTGGAAAAAGGGTGTTAAGTTGAAGTATAATACAAGATTACTACCTACTTGGAATGAAGTTTCTCATCATTACAATATTGTTATCAGCATGTTGCAGGTGCGTCGGAAGACATTTATATTATATTTAAACCCTACCCTCATTCCCGCAGAAGAAAATAAATCTGCGAGAGTGCGAGTAGACTAGAATTACAATATAATGCAGCTGCTTTTAAAAGACAACCAGATTGACATTGGGAAATTTTTAGGATATGACAGTCTGTAGTTCATCGGCAGTATTTGTACACACTCGCATACAAATCATCTTGATATTTTTTAAAGTAATTCGAACCATAATTAAACCAACATCCAGGTTCATTGAAAACTTGTGAAGAGCTCAAATTTTTTTAAGATGTTCTGTAATTCAAGTATATGCAAGATATTCAGAGATTAAGAATGATATAATATTCAAATATGATTCAAACTTTTTGGTATTTTCAACACCTAGTATGTTTTAAAAGGTGAAAATAGCCGATTGATTGAAGTAAATGAAAAAATTCATTTTCTGAAAATTGCGCCAATAAGCAATAATGTGTTTTTTAAAGATAAACTAATTAAATCAATATTTAGATTCTTATTAAAAATTGATTCATTTTTGTATTGAATAATGAATATTTCATTAATTTATTGGTTAAACAAAAAGTCAATTTAATGTGAAAATAAAGCAGACATATCTGCTTTCAGCTTTGCTATCTAACATTAGACTAAAATGTGAAAAGAATTTAAATTTACATATATATTAAAATTTGAAACACAAAATCTATAAAAAAAAGTATTGACAAATTTACATACATTTTCTGTAATATTACAAAACTTTAAACGTATGCAAATAGCTGTCCTTTTTTGAAATCCAGATAAATCGCATGAAATAAAATAATCTATGATTAAAGGGTTGTAAAGTGTTAAGTCGGAAAAAGTCTCCGGTTTAAGGTTACTATGGATGATTAAAAATCTTAATGTAATTTTGAAGTATTTCTAAATTGCTGATCTGAATTGCACCATATTGAAATGCTAAAACTAGCTCTTAATGGATTGGAGAATAAAATAATATCTAATATATAAAGAACAGAGATGTAGCTACCACCACCCGTGAATTGTTCAAACTCGAAGACACTCAAAGATAGTTAGTGGCTGGTTCCGAATGCCTACATCATATCTTCCTATGACCCACTATGTCTGAAACGCCCCCAGTTATGTTTTAAAGAGGAAGGTATCACTTCATTCCTTACCTACCTGAATAGTCTAGTTCGAGAACAATTCACAGTAAAATCTTCAGAATACATTGGTAGAATTTTCAGAAAAATACTTAAAAGCTGTTGGCATCAGACAGTATCTGGTTATATGCAAATATTTTACTTATGATTTCTGTGTCTAGATGGCGCTGTTTATTTCTTATATATACTTGTGGTTTTACAAATAAAGTTCTTGTTCAGCTAATGTCTGCGTTATTAATCGATCCACATACAACATTATGGTAACGGAGTCCGTGGTTATTACGTATAGAAAGAATTAAAAATGTTTAACGCAGATAGTAAAATATCACCGATAGTTCCTGCACTTATTGGAAACAATTATTTCATTTGGTCTGTGAAATTAGAAGCCGCTTTATCGATAAAAGGACTTTCCAACGTTCTGCACGTGGCTGAACCTGCAGCAGACGATAAAAGTTATGCAGAATGGAACTCAAAGAACGCTGACGCTGTGTCTTACATAAAATTGTCTTTATCTGACGAATACCTACTTCAGTATGCTCCTGAGCGGAATGCAAAAGAATTGTGGACTAAGATTAAAGACAATTGTACCGGTGGTATTGAAGATAGAAAAATTGACTCTAGTCAAGAATTAAAGAATTTGCAAATGGGTGAAACAGAATCCGCCAACGACTACGTAGCTAGAGCAAGAGGATTAGCTACGAAGTGCTAATCCTCTTGCTAGTTTTGGACTGCAAATTACCAGTCGTGAACTAGTATTCCATGCTGTTCGTGGACTTAATGGAAAATATTCTAATATTCGAGAAATTCTCAAGACCCAAAGAGACAAGTCCATGGAAGATGTTTTAGAAGTAATGCGAGAGGAAGAACAACAGTTCCAGCGAGATTCCAACCCAAGCCGGAAAAGAACGGAAAATGCATTCGCCGTTAAGAATTTCGAAAAGACTTGCCATTTTTGTAAAAGAAAAGGACACTTGTGGAAAAGTTGTTACGCAAGAAAGAACCAACAGAAAAACCAACCTAAGAACTTGCGCCGGGATTCGAGAGGTTCGACGGAGCACACCGACCGAAGTTCCACTGGGGGAAACCGCCGCTCCAATTTCGCTCTGACGGCATCCAACGACCATGAAGAAACGTACAAAACTGAAGATATATGGCTCATAGATAGCGGTTGCAGCTGTCATATGGTAAATAATTTAAAATGGTTTAATGAATTTAATAGTTCTAATAGTGAAATACAGTTAGCTGGTATAGGTTCTACTATAAAATCGGAAGGTAGTGGTACTGTAAAAGCTAAGTTTAATAACAATGAGTTAGATATACATGATGTGTTATATGTTCCTGAACTAAGATGTAATTTATTATCCTTAACTACTTTATTAGAAAAGGGTTACAAGATTGCCTCTAAGCATAATTGTATGTTAGTTATTGATAATCAAGGTAGACAAGCTTTAAAAGCAAATAAAGTTAATAAGCGTTTAGAAATAATTTCGGAACCTAATGTTGAAAAATCTATTAAAGATGAATGTAATTATGTTAATGATAATTTAAGTAAATTGTGGCATGAAAGACTATGTCATTTGAATTATGATTATATGTGTAAAATGCTAATTGATGATAATCTTGCTATTAATACTTCTAATCTTAATGAAGGTGCTAAGTTTGATTGTGAAGTGTGTGATGTGAGTAAGATTACTTCCAAACCTCATAAATCTATTCAATATGAACAAAGTAAATGTGTTTTAGAATTAATTCATGTAGATTTGTGTGGTCCAATGCCTGAAAATTCGTTAAATAATTCTAAGTATTTTCTTGTTATAGTAGATGATTATTCTGGAATGTATTTTACATATTTCTTAAAACTTAAAAGTGAAGCTATCGATAAGATTAAATTATTCAAAGCAAAATACGAGAATTTGTTAAATAAACGTATCAAACGTTTCCGATCTGATAATGGAGGTGAATTCATTAATAATGAACTAAAATCTTATTTTGATGAATGTGGAATAACTCACGAAAAAACAGTTCCTTATAATCCTCCCAGCAATGGTAAAAGTGAAAGAGCTGTAAGAGTTCTTTTGGATCGTGCTAGAATATTAATTTACGGAAGTAAACTTTCTTTAACTTTCTGGGCTGAAGCTATTGCTTGTAGTACACATGTTACAAATTTAACCCCTAGAAAATCTAAACTTAAAACTCCGTATGAATTGTTTTTCAAAAGAAATCCCAATATTTCATATTTGAAAGTGTTCGGTTGTGTAGCTTATTACCACACACCAAAAGTATACCGCAACAAATTGCAAATCCCTGGTAAAACTGGTATTATGGTGGGATATTCTCGAGAAAGGAAAGCTTATCGAATTTTTAATGTTGAGGAAAATTGTGTGATAGAAGAACGCTCAGTAAAATTTAATGAAAACTTGAAAGGTTCGAATTTGTTGAAACGATCGTTTGATAATAATTGGGATATTGAGACGTATTTTAACGATGTGTTAATTCAATCCGAAGTCGAAAATTCGAAAAGTGATGTGCAAAATCAACCACTTTTAGATTTAGATCTGGGTGAATATTCGACAGAAGCAAATATCCAAACACAGAAACGTGGTAGACCTCTTGGTATGACTAAGCTTAAAAGTCAGGAATTGAATCGCGAACGTGTTTTAGAAGAAGAACGAAAAATGTTAGAACAAGGTGTAAGGAGATCAGAAAGATTAAAAACGAACTTAACATGTTTAGTTACTCAGGATATACCGAATAATTACGATGAAGCTATGTCCAATAAAAACTCAAATGATTGGCTTAAAGCAATGCAAGACGAGTTGAAATCATTAGAACAACATAACGTATGGGAAATAGTGGATAAACCGATTGACGTAAAAACTATTAAAAGTAAATGGGTTTATAACTTTAAACAAGATCAAAATTGTGTTAAGTATAAAGCGCGTCTTGTTGCAGCAGGATTTAATCAAATCAAAAATCTAGACTATGACGAATCGTATTCTCCCGTAGTAAATATCGAATCTTTTAGATTATTAGTCGCTTTAGCTGCAAAGCTTGATTTAGATATTCGATTTTTTGACGTTAAAACAGCTTATCTGTATAGTGATTTGAAGGAAACCGTGTATATGACTGTTCCGCCAGGTTTTGAAAATAATTACGGAGAAAACAAAGTTTGTAAACTTAAACGTAGTATTTACGGTTTACCGCAATCTGGTAGAAATTGGAATTTAAAACTCAAAACTGTATATATCGGACTTAAACAACTCGCTTCTGATAATTGTATCTTTATTTTAGATGATCCGAACAATTTCTTTGCAATGTGTATATATGTAGACGATTTGGGTATTTTTAGCAGTAATCCAAAAATTGCAGATGAAATTATTCATAAATTAAGAGAACATTTTGATCTTAATGAAACAACTGAAAAAGGTAAATTCTTGGGATTAGAACTACAAAAATTCAAAAATGGAATAGGATTATCTCAAAAAGATTATATAGAAATTATTCTTGAAAAACATGGTATGAGTGAATGTAAACCTGTAAAACTCCCAATCGCAAAAAATGAGGACAAATGTGTAGACACTACAAACGAGCAGATTGATCAAACCAAGTATTTAGAATTAATAGGTGAACTTACTTATCTTGCGAATCACACACGTCCCGATCTAAGTTTTGTTGTAAGTTTTCTATCTCAGTATAATCAAAGACCAGAAAAGCGTCATTTTTTGTTACTTAAAAAGGTTTTAAGATATTTAAAAGGTACCAAAGATCGTATTTTAATTTACGACGACAATCTTGGGGGATCTGAAGGTTAGTGCTGATTCAAGTTGGGGAAACGCCGAAGGAGGAAAGTCATTCTCTGGATCGGTTATTATGCTTGGTAATTCTTTATTAGTTTGGAAAGCAAACAAGCAAAAGTGTGTAGGATTGTCAACATGTGAAGTTGAACTTTTTGCTATTGCAGATGCTACTAAGAATTTAATTTGGATATGTAATCTATTTGAAGAGTTAAAATGCTCTAAATATATTAATTTCCAGTTATTGTTTATTGTGATAATAAAGCCGCCATAGATTGGTGCAAAGCTACTAAATCTTCTGTAAGAACGAGACATGTATGTTTAAAATTTCATTTTATTAGAGATTTAATTGAAAGTAATAAGATTAAACTAGAACACTGCAAAACTAATGAAATGTTAGCAGATTTTTGTACGAAAGCTGTGTTGGAAGATAAATTGTTGTGGACTTTAAATCAAGTAAGTCTGTTAGAAAAAGGTATCAATCAAGATGATTGTTTATGTTAAATTTTGCATCTACCCAAGGGGGAGTTTGTTGGCATCAGACAGTATCTGGTTATATGCAAATATTTTACTTATGATTTCTGTGTCTAGATGGCGCTGTTTATTTCTTATATATATACTTGTGGTTTTACAAATAAAGTTCTTGTTCAGCTAATGTCTGCGTTATTAATCGATCCACATACAACAAAAGCAAGGACAAAAGATAATTGATCGCTACAAAAAAATCTGTATTTTATTCATCCGGATATCCGATACTTTCCAAATAATTAAAAATCAGCCGTATAGCTGGATACCGGATATCCGTTTTATGCCTATAAAATGTCAATAGATTTCAATAAATATTTTTAATATATGGTTAATTTTATGTAATTCAAAGTGCATTTATGCAAAATGCGCATTTTTTTTCACTTAAAGGCTTCTAATATTTTCACAGAACAGCATAAAATTACTACAAAAGTAATTTGTATATAATTAAGTGAAATATTAAAAAAACATTAGTCTTGCGTCACATAATTTACACCGAAAAAAATCTCATCTTCAGTTATTTTCTGAATTTTTGGATATGTGTAGCTTAATTGACAGGTACATTATAAAAGACGATACGTTGAACAGCAAGTAAACATGTACAGTTTGAGACAGTTCATCTCCTATGTGGAAGTAAGCAGGTGGGGCACACGAAGGACAGATAAATTATAAAAGATGACATGTTTATGATTTACTAGGCAAAAAAAAGCTTGAAAGAAATTTAAAATTGCTGTCTTGAAAAGTAACTTGCTTTCGCAGCTGTTCACTTACTATTGCAAGTGCCTCCTGCTTTCTTTTCACAGCTGCCAACATCTTCTCTGTATCTTGCAACTTTTTCCGCAATGCAGCATTTTCTTCAGCTAGGTTGTCGTAGTGACTACTAGTGAAGTCACTGATTGTTCCTATGTCCCTTGTTGTAGGGTTATTGGCTTCAGTTTCTGCTTGCACCTCTGGCTCCAATTGCGAAGTTGCATCGTCCACAGTAGCCTCCCTCCTCTCTTTAAATCCGACACATCTGGCCAGCTTACTTTCATCTCGTTCTTAATGTTTCCTTTTAAAGGAGAAGATGCTGGGTATCCAATCAGGATGGTTGGAATCTTTTGAAGGGTGACCTTAAAATAAAAAAAAATAGTGATTACCAAAACACTCAAAATATGTTGATTGAAATAAATGCACAAATTAGTAACTACATAAACGTAAACTTGCATTGGGCCCAAGCACACCAATATTCTTAAATACTGGCTCACTATTCCTAAATGTAAAGCGTTATATTAAAAATCAGCTCCATAAGCCCCCAATAATTTTGAATATCTTTACGCCTCTGAGTAACTGCCACAGCATAATTAGTTTAAAACTAGTATATTCTTAAAAATTAAAAACTTTGCGTTTTCCACTTTTGACAAATATTTTAAGTGTCACTATTTGGTTGTCGAACAGAAAATATTCGGAAAACCGAAATATTCGGTTTGATTGCCGAATAGTTAGTAAGCTAAAATTGCCTTTATTAACACAGGTGCATACACAAGACACAAACAAAACATACGCAAAAATAACGTATGATGTTCAAAACTATTTAGTTTCCCTGAAACATCTGCAGCAAGCAGATTAAAGCTACATTTCCAATCAAACGATGATCGATGGGGGAAAAATAATTATATCTCGTCCATTACAATTAAAATAAATTTAACTGGTAATTTAACTGGTACTGGTAAGTTGATAACTATTATACAGCATTTTTAAATTAAAGTTTAATTTTATAAGGTACCTTAAAATTTGATAAAATAACGTTTTTGCATTTGATAGTTATATTACATTTAAAATAGCGAAATATAAGAATAGAAGGTCATGATTGATTTTAAACAAAGCCAATAACGTTAAATGTTTTGCATGATTTTCGTCGAGAAATAATGTCTGTTTCTGCGTTTACGTGTCTCTGTTGCCGGGGTTTATTAGATTATTTTTATGAAACTTTTACAAGTTTATCATTACTTATTATCTGTACTTTATTTAATATTGATATCTGTAACCGTTAAGATGTAGATTTTTATATTTTCCATACATAATTGTATTTGCTCTAAAACATAGTTGTGCTTCATATATAACTTTTAATATAAAATATGCAGTTTTGTTTATACTATTAGGTAAGAGAAAAAGTTAACTAAACCAACAAAACAGTTATCTTCTTAGGCCTATTCTATACGGACGCTATTTATGCTCGTTGCATATTGCAGAGGCTTCTGTGATTGGTAAATTCAAACCCCGTGGTTTATATGGACCAATCGGAGAGTCATCTATAAAAGCTAACGTTTATAAATAACGTCCGCGTAGGAAGGGGATATTGTTAACAGCGCATTAGTTTTTGCAGATGCCACTGTGATTGGGGAATACAAAAAGCATGATTTACATACAGAAGAGCAGAGTCATTTGCATCTAATGCACGTAAATAATATCCGTTTTATTCCTTGTGTATATCTTTGATGACATGATGTGTTTAAAAGAAAACAGCTGTTTTTTATATATCTGTCAGAAAGTTTTTCTTTCTTATATATAAAGAGTGGCATTTTCAGTAAAATTTGGTTAACATATAAGTGGGATTTTTTTCAGCATTTAGGGGAAAAACAAATTACATCATGTGTTTGTGCTACAGTGCAATTTTGCATATATCACTGACAAATGTGATAAAATTATAGTTATAAAAAAATATTTTATGTAGTTATTTTAGTCTTAGCGATAGTAAGGGTTTTTCCGAAGTCGAACAAGCAAAAATCACCATCTACATTTCTACAGTAAATATTTTTAAGTGTTTCTAATATTGAATTCCAAAATCGGGATTCAAAGTTTTAAGAATGTCCATTTGTAAACTATATTTTCTGGTGGAATTGAAATAAATACACTTCCCAAATCAATAACATTTTGTAGAAAACACCAGATTTTTATTCAAGAACAAGATTGCGAATCTTGAACCGAAATCGATTGAAACTATTATTGGTGCATAGACAACAACAAGTTCTATGGAAATTGTTATGAGTTTTAACACCTGTTTTGACAATTAATAAATTTCTGAAATTACGAATTCAGGCGGCAAAATTATGTTGTCCAACCCTCTGACTATATATTTAGCGATAGACCTGGCTTTAAGCTCCATTTCTTTGTAGCAAAATTATATGAAACGTTGTAAAATGACGCGGAAAGGAAGTTTAAGGCAGTATATAAGTTCCATTTCCATACATATAAGTTTTAATTTATAATGTAGATTAGTTAAAGTAACCAAATTTATATCTTGATATTATTTAACTCTACTAACTGATTTACAAAATACGAAATGTGAAGCTTGTTGTAGTGTCGAATCAGTTAAAAATTTGAGATTCTAATAAAGTTATATTGTTAACTGAATTTGCAGGGAGTTTTTTTTTTTTTTTTGGGGGGGGGGAGGGGGGATGAGCACCGCTGTCACCCACACTCTTGCAGAATAAACAAACCTGGGAAAAGGGTTTTAAGTTGAAGTATATTATAAGATTACTACCTACTTGGAATGAAGTATCTCCTAATTAAAACATTGTTACCAGCATGCTGCAGGTGCGTCGGAAGACATTTATATCCTACTTGAACCATACCCTCATTCCCGCAGAATAAAATAAACCTGCAGGACTGCGAGTACGATAAAAGTAAAATATAATACAACTCTTTCGTAGAATAAAGTATCTATATAGTTCAACATTATCGTCAGCATACACCCAGATTCGGTTAAATCATATAAAAAAATATCATGCTTAAGACCAATCACCCACACTCTTGCAGAATAAACAAACCTGGAAAAAGGGTGTTAAGTTGAAGTATAATATAAGATTACTACCTACATGGAATGAAGTATCTCATCATTACAATATTGTTATCAGCATGTTGCAGGTGCGTCGGAAGACATTTATATCCTACTTGAACCCTACCCTCATTCCCGCAGAATAAAATAAAGCTGCAGGACTGCGAGTAAGACAAAAGTAAAATATAATACAACCCTTTCTTAGAATAAAGTATCTAATGAGTTCAACATATTCGTCAGCATACTTCCAGATTTGGTTAAAAAATATAATATTATACTTAAGACCAATCACCTACACTCTTGCAGAATAAACAAACCTGGAAAAAGAGTGTTAAGTTGAAGTATAATACAAGATTACTACCTACTTGGAATGAAGTTTCTCATCATTACAATATTGCTATCAGCATGTTGCAGGTGCGTCGGAAGACATTTATATTATATTTAAACCCTACCCTCATTCCCGCAGAAGAAAATAAATCTGCGAGAGTGCGAGTAGGCTAGAATTACAATATAATGCAGCTGCTTCCTTTTCAAACTCATCATTTCAATATTAGTATCTCTCCAGTTCAACATCGTCCTCTGTATATGTCGAGATGAGGCTGCAGAAATTTATGTCATACATGAACTAAACACTGACTCCTCAAGAATAAATTAAATCTGGTTACATGGGTGTTTAAGTAAAATATAAGACATCCATTTTCTGACATTTCATACAACAGTATTATACCATCGTGATCAGCAGGCATAAATATATATATATATATATATATATATATATATATATATATATATATATATATATATATATATATATATATATATATATATATATATATATATATATATATATATATATATATATATATATATATATATATATATATATATATATATATATATATATATATATATATATATATATATATATATATATATATATATATATATATATATATATATATATATATATATATATATATATATATATATATATATATATATATATATATATATATATATATATATATGGGTAATTAGACGTAAAAGTGTCCTAAGAGTGAATTTTAAATATTTTTTTACAAAGTTGAAATTTTTATATTTAATAGAAAAATAATTGAATTTATTATATTTTGCATTAATAGAAATTTTGCGCATATTTTGTGACAATGGTGCAAATTCAAATGTTGCTTACATTTGCATTATTTATACTCCTTTATTCCTAAGATAAGTTAAATTTTCTGAATATTTTGAGTATGGGTTTGAAAAATACAACTAATGTACATTCAAAGTGCTTACTTTATTAAAATTTATCTTGATTTAATTATTGATTTAGAACCAAAGGAAATAGAGTTTTTTCAACTGTAGTGTAAGTCACAAAAAAGAACAAAAGTTCTTGAGCCACAGTTTAAAAACAATCATTGATTTCCTTTTCTATACTAATCTCTGTCAGACTGCAGTTTTGATTTTTAAAAGAATGACATTTCTTAGTGAATATTAAATGAATTAAAACTGTAGTGTAAGTCACAGCGTAGAGTAAATCACAACTATATGCTGTGTTTGTAGAACAACAAAGTTTGTAGAATTACAAAATGCACAGTAACAATCTTTAAAAATAATATCACAAGTAATCTTATTTTTAAATATTGTTATTTATTATACTTTTCTTATTTAAACTGTAAATGGGGAAAAAGTAGCAAAATGAAAGAAAGAGATTAGAGAAAGAAAAAAAAACAAATGGAATATTTCAAGCAGTTAAAGATAATTAATCTAGATATCTAAAGGAAAGGTGTAAGGAAATAGAAATTACTATGAAAGTTTATCAAAGGGATTTTTAAAGCAAATAAGAGGGAATAGATAAAAAAAAATACAGGTAAAAAAGAATTTCCGCAGCTGTTTAAAATGAACCAAGCGCTTCTAATCCAAATTCAGTAGATTCTCCTAAGAAAGTCTATCAAAATTGTAGCTCATTTGGTAAAGATCTTGCAAGAGTCAAGAAAAGTCTACCTTAAAGCCCAAATAAATGTCAGGCCATTATAAAGAAACTAGCACATCGGTTTACACCGGAGATAGATCAACCTGCCTGCTCAACATTCAAGAATTACTGCACTAATCAATGAAATAAAATCTTTGATAAAGATTTTTATGAAGAGGCACATAATTTTCCTGTAATCAAGGATTTTGTTATTCTTAGAGAACTGAACATAAAAAAGAGAAGACCTAAGAAAAAGTTAACAATCGAGGAGAACTTAAAAGTGCCAATAGGGTATAGGTTTTATCAGTGCCGTTACACAAAAAATATTTTGGGGTGTTGAAACAAGAATTTTCCCAAATTAACGATTAAAAATTTTCTACCCTACTATTCGAAATTCCAAACAGTGCTGAAAATTCCCAATTCCAACTTATCGCCATTTTTCATGACTTTTTATATATTTTTTAGGTAATATTAAACAGTTCTCTTACAAGCATTGATTCGTTGCACCCTTTTTTCAATGCGGTGTCCGTTCTGAGGTCTAATTTAAATATAATCTTACAAGATGTCTTCCATAGCTTTCATTTGTTAATAATATTAATTTTCTTCAGGCATAAATTTTCCTAACTCCGGGTTTTTGGAAGGTTGAAATTCCCAACTTTCAGGGTTTCCAGATTATCGGGAGGGTCCGACTCCCCCCTCCCCCCCACCTCCCCCCCGGTGCCATGGGCCTGGGTTTCATTTGTAGGAAGAAGAAAAGTGAAACATTTTGCTGGACAATTAATTTCTAAAGAAGGCTATACAATAAAGGGGGATTTTTGCAATACACAAGGAATAATTTTCATTGGCAAGAAAAAGAAGGTGCCGCAAAGTTGTAATTATTGAAAAAATAAAAAAAAATTGCATGACTGAAACTTTGATTGTAAATTCAATTATAGTTTTTCACATTATAATTTTTCAAGTTATGCAAAGTTATAATTTAATTTTATTTATATAATTTTACCAGTACTTATTGTGAGTGTAGTGTAAGGCACGTTTTAGTTGCAGTGTAAGTCACACAGATTAATTTAAATTAAAATAATTTGAAAACACATCTAGAAATACATTTTTTACCTGATTAAACTTCAAACCCTATACAACGAAACTGGTATAACATAACTTTTTTATATCAAAGCATGAGGAAGAAAACGTAAATTGAAATGATATCCTCCAAAAAACCGTGTCCTTTCTTGTAGTGTAAGTCACACTGTGTATATATATATATATATATATATATATATATATATATATATATATATATATATATATATATATATATATATATATATATATATATATATATATAATAGATAGATATAAAACTGTTCAGTATTGAAAAAAAATATTCAAATTGTACATTTTTTACAAGTTTAAATTTTTAAGTTAATTAAAAATCTTAAATCTTTGTTTAAAAAATACTACTACAACAATTTTTTACAGAATGTTTCTAATACAAGGGTATATTAATTGCATAATTACTCTTACATTTGTAACAAAAGAAATAAAAAAGTGTCACCTTAAGAAAAGTTATTTGCGTTTTCTCACAAATCACCTGATTGTGACGAAACACGTGTTGTTAATAAATTGAGGTGTTAAAAATTTCACATGAGATACTTCCATATGAAAAAGAAGATAAAAAACTTCCAATGCTATTTCCTATATCACCAGTAACTATACAATACAATTGCGCTTCTGCCTAAGGGAAGATTCCCCCCCCCCCCCTCAAGTTAGATTTCATATAGCATAGTCTGGTAATCTTATTTCAATTTTCTGTAGTATAATTTGTATAAAGACAACCTTGAAGCGAGCGTAAGGAACACACCGGTGTTAAAGACAGGTATTATTGTAAAACCAAAGCAAAAAAAGGGGGACACCTGAGAACCCGACCGCTCCCACGGCCAGCGAAAAACGGAAGAAACAAAAATACTTTAATATGGTCGACTGCTCCCACCAAACAATGGGGAAAATAGAGGAGAGACGAAAAATAAATGCAACGGTTCCTCAATTCTGCGAGAAGAGCCGACTAAATTGATGACTGTAATTCAGGAATAGAATTCTAAGAAATTCTGTACGTCGCATAATAAAGAATTTGCCAGGGTAATAATACCCAATAGCTTTTCTTTCTCACCGTGAATTGTTATCACTGCCAAGATTTTACTTTGAATCGTAAAATTTGAAATTCCACAGTCACATTAATATATTGGGAGGTCAGCGGTTGGTTGAATTAACGTCGCACTAGTTAACGTCGCACTAGAGATACAAAATGAGCCATTGGCAACGGTTCGGGATCTATCCCGAAGGTAAGACCCAGGAACACGGCCTCGTAATTTAGAACTATGGTCAGATGACGTAACCAACATCTGAGATGGCACCACACGCAATCTCAATAGGGGTAACGACTTTGCATCACGATAAATTTAACATGCACCCGTCCCGTATACACGGCAGAATTTTTTTTTAGACAACGGGGTACAAAACTGGTAACTTCTCCGCTGCACTCTCAAAGACGATATTCAAACCCACAACCCGATTATGAGTGGAATACTCTACCGCTGAACATTGCACTGGTCAGGCGGCCCGCTGTTGATTTACGCTCTCACTTGCGGAGGATTGCAGGTTCGAATCTCGATATTAAGATTGTAGCGAGCTTGTGACCGAAAGAATGCCAGTTTCGTTCTTTGACGTCCACAAAAGAATCCTCCATGTATAGGTTTGGTTTGGTTAATTAACGTCGCACTAGAGCTGCACAGTGGGCTATTGGCGACGGTTCGGGGTCTATCTCGAAGGAAAGACTCGGGAACACATTCGCACACACATTCATTCATACATGCACATCGTTATTTTAGAACCATGGTCAGATGACGAGGAAACACCTGAACTTCCATGTATAGGAGACTGGTATGTGTTAACCATGCCGTAGTTCAAATGTCCGCACGCCTACACATATGCATACCTCACCAGTTCTCGTCACCTGACCATGGTTCAAATTAACGAAACAGTGCTCCGGTGTCTTTCCTTAGGAATAGATCACTAATCGTCGTCTCTCGTTAACCTTTGGTGTATCTCTAATCACTCATTTGCTAATTCATTCAACCAACAAAACATACACGATTTTATTTGTATAAGGATGTTAACTAATAAAATTTTAAACATATATTTATTCCATGCAATTTTGTATTCTCAACGAAAAAAGGCAGCGACATCTTTTTTTACAAAATTTGAAATAATGCAAAAATTTTGAAATACAAAAATATGTGGTATTTTTGAGAGAATAATGTTGATAAGTTCAGAAATGAAGGAAATTATTTAAAACACTTCAGTTTCGTGAAAAGGCAATTTGCTGAATTTTCAGCTATTTTGAGAAGGACTTTATAGTTAGAAATAAATAAATATTTTTATTAATGCAATAGATTATAAGGTGAATTGGGCAAAGTCTACCCTTGTCAAATTTTACTATAGGATTTAGACACGAAATTTTTAAACGTCAAAGTTAAAACAATAGACTGTTTTTAACGTAAAAAATTAATTATCTTGGAAAAAGTAGTAATGTTCAAATCCACCAATGAGGAGGTTCTATTTGGTTTTACTTGGGAGGAGGGGGGGGGGGGTAATAATTTACAAATCAAACAAGTAGAATGCTAATCGATAATAAAATACAAAATATTATTCCTACATGCAAATACACATAAGCAAAAATTATAAGCCGATGTAGTACTCAGAGTAAAACAATATATTTTTTTCATTAATGTACAACATACGGTTTCGGTTCAAGGGCAACTAAATCAAATAACTTTTGTGGTTCGCAAGACTGAACTAACGACGTGTTTTCAAAGTACATTGACGTTAAGGCCATAAGTACAAATAAAGTATAACACCTATGAAATTTAAAAAAATAAAAAATAAGTTTGGGGTTCTCAAGAGTAAACTCACGGGCGAGATTCAAAGTACATAGCCATTAAGGGCATAATAGCAAATTTATCATCCGAGAAGAATTCAATAATCCAAAATGTGGGGTCTTCAGAACTGAACTTACGGGCGTGAGTCGGAATGCATTGACATAAAGTTCATCAAAAATCGATCAACCGTGATGAATAAATTTTTTTTAATCGTTTGAGATTCTCAAAACTAAACTCACGGCCCAAGTACATCGATATAAAGGCCATAAGAACAAATAAAATCTATTATTTGAAAAAGTTCAATATATCCATCAAAATCGCAATTATAAACGTTTCACCTTTTCTACGAAAACTAACACGTGTCAACTCATTTCCACGGTTGAGTATAAAAGTTCCCACACTGGTTGGCCAAGCATACCCTTATGCAAGGGGCTACTATACCGTATCCATGGACGGTGTCAATGTCTTGTATTAACTTTAACCTCCACGATGCTCGGGTGCAAGCAAACAATAGAATTGAAATATTTGAACTCGCATCTTCCGATTCGGGAAAATTTGCTTCCGTGAACTACTATGGATCATCGGCTGGGGTCACTTCTCCGAATATGATTCACGTGTACTTTTGCCCTTGAAGTGAACTCGTGCATTACCAAAGTTCAAAGAACAAAAACTAATGCAATTCTTAAAAATATGTAATTTTCACAAAAATCAAATTATTTTCTGATATAATCTTCAGTTGCAATCCTTTTGGAATATACAAAACCTTAAATCAATTCATATTCAATTAAAGATAGTCGCACGGCATTAAAAGTTAGTTGCAGCCAAGGATCTATCAAGGATGAAGGTGGTGTAATTGAAAATATTTTACATCCTTGTGCAGAAAAAAATGCGGCACATAATGTATAAATTAGTTAAAGGTAGAACTAAATTGATTGAAATTGTAGAAAAGAAAGTCAGCTGTAAAGTTGTCAAATAATAAATAATGTTTACTGATAGATTTTTCACAATTAGCTTTAATTATCTACATAAAAAAAATGACATGTGATGTGTTTTAAGCTATTCCATCGCAATGAAGCAAAAATACAAAGACATTTCAATAAGATCTATAATTTGTTTACTTACCTCAAATAACCTCCCTGGATAACCTAAGAAGTGTACTTTAAAGGTGCACTAAGAAGTGCACTTAGTGAAATTGAAATCACTTTGAAAATTATTATGTCCTATTTTAGGAATTCTTGACTTCAAGTGAGGAGCTTATTTTTTTTTCAAAAGGGAACATTTCCAATTGGAAGATGGAGTCTACTTACTCAACATAATACTTATTTCAGTTAAAATAGCGGGTTCCATTGAAAGTAAGAAACAAGTCATTGCTGGTATTTTTTCTGTGGTGTTTGCGCTTTTCCTTGCAAACGCTAATTTGGTTTGTTGTTTGAATTAACCAACCAATCCAGCGTCTAGCAGGAAAAACGCAACCGCCACAGAAGAAAACCGCGATGATATTTTTCGTACTTTCAAAATGTATATATGCTTCGTTTGACGTCCGGAATCGAACCTTGGGCCTTTGCGGATGCTACACCGATACTTTATCTATCAGCTAAATCAGTCTCCAGATCTTGTGATCAAGCATTGGGTATTTGAAATGACTACTACATTACTCCACTCCCTTCCTCTCCCAATGAATAGGACAGGGAAAATAAACTCGAGATGCTTATAATACAGGGTGCGTTCCATAAGTAATGCGACCAAATTCATAAAAAATCATTTATTGGACATATTCGTACAATTAGTTAAAAATATTCAAAATAGCACCCTCCTGCGTAGATACATTTACGGAGGCGGTGTTTCCAGGCCTGGAAGGCATCCTGGAAGGCCTTCTGCGGGAGGTCCTTTAGCGCCGATGTAACATGAGCCTGGATGTTTTCAATCGTGCCGAATGTTTCTCTTTCATGGTTTCTTTTAAGCTAGGAAACAAAAAAAAAGTCTGGGGTAGCCAGGTCAGGACTGTAGGGAGGCTGTGGAACCAGTGGATTATGGGCCCTGGCCAGGAAATCGTTGGCAACGAAGGCGCTATGGCTTGGCGCGTTCGTGATGAAGTTTCCATGCGTTCTTGATGTCACTTAAACAGTGCGAGACCCACCTTTTCAGCCTTTTGAGCACTTCCAAGTAAAAAGCTGCGTTCACAGTGGGCCCGGTAGGTACGAATTCGTGTTGGACAATGCCTTTGACATCAAAGAAGACAAATGAGCATTGTTTCGATCCTGGACTTGATTATGCCTCCTTGAACGACTTGTGCCACCTGTGAACTTGTGATTTGGACAAGCTATCACTCCCACAGGCCTGCTGAATTAATAGAAACGTTTCGGTGGCGGTTTTTCCCAAGTTTAACACAAAATATGATAGCGTAACATTGCTCCATCTATCGCGCCGTGTTACATTAAGCTCAAAACGGGCTTCGGAGAACGCATGCCCCGTCTTTCCGGCAGCTTGGAACCGACTGAGAATGGGTGCTTTATGAAGCTAATAAACTCCTTCACCTAGCCCAGCAGATTAAAGGGCGCTGCAGTGTATAGTCGCGTCAGGAAAAAATTAGTCGCATTACTCATGGAACGCACCCTGTATAGTTGAAGATAAATAATTGCACGTCACTGTGAAATAGTGTAGTGGTAGAAGCTGTATTCAGCCTGGGTTCCCACTGTAGCGCGACAACATGCAACACTTTTCAGCTCAATTTCTTCAGTATGAGATGGACTTAAAAAAACACACCCATTAAAACGCCAAGATTAAAATCAACTGAATACAATCAAAACATCGAACAATAAAAGCGACAACTAAACTGTGGGCCAGCTGTCTGCCAAGTGGTGTAAGTCCTCAACATCAAAAAATGGACTAACACCATTTTTAATGACTAAACATCTAGATCTAAAATTTGGCCAATTGGTGTGGGTCCTAGTTTAATTGATTGCTCAATGATGAGTTGAATGAAATTCCACTTAACCCATCTATGTCAACCAATCCATGTACACTCTCAGAAATAAAAATCTCAACTTTAAGCATCCTGCGATCGTCAAGGCTATTTTCTTTAAATTTGATAGTGGTTATTTTGACAGTAAACGTGACTTTTGACGAAACGTTGTCAATAATGTCGAATTCCTATTGGTTGTCCAATAATAAGTGGAATTTCAAGATTTCTCAAAACTTTAGGAAAAATAATTTACTCTGATTTCTTTCCGGGGGTATCAGCTCATACGATTCTGATTTTGTTGTATATAACCACGGTACAAAACAGGAATTTTCTAATTTGCCTGGTGGCGAGCGCGACTTTGGACAGGTTACAGGTTACTGCAGTTATGGCCCTCTGGACCATACCAAAGGTTAACAGGCGGCAGGCCATGACTGCGAACTATTTATTGTAAATTGACACGCGACTTCGGACCAAGAGATTTTTGGTTTTAGTCGTGCCGTACATTTTTATTTGAAATAGTACTCATTTATGGCGAAATAAATTTATTAAATATAACGCCGATATAAATGTCTTTAGTTTGACAAAATATTTAACCGAAGCATTTTTGAAAAATACTTTTTCGTCAAAAATAGCTAAATGTTCTTCAAAAATAAGCATATATTTCACTACAGAAGACACTCGCTTTCACGCACTAAATCATTCTAACAGCCGTGACTGCAAAATATGCAAGTTCTCGAAGTTGCAACACAGTTCCCATATTAACTACAGCTGCACAATTAAAGTATCAGTTCTGAAAAAATATCTAGGAACAGTACTGTTGGGAAAACGTTGTTCACACCACATATAGTGTGGGCGAGTTGTCTGCCAAATGATGCAAGTACCAACCTTTTTCCATTACTAAGCAGCTGTAAATAAAATTTGGTCAAGTTGTATGAATCCTAGTTCAATTGGTTGTCCAATATTTAAGTTCAATGTCAATTCACTTAACATTGATTTCAAGGCAAGTTACAAACCTTAATGAGGATTAAACCTAATGCATGCAAAACGTACATAAACGAATAGATAAAAAGCACAAAAACGTACATAAACGAATAGATAAAAAGCACAAAAACGTATGCATGCGTTTCTATGGATCTTCGAAGTTTCAAGTTTTAAAATGAACGGGATATTTTTGGAAATATTAATTTTTTTCTCTAAAACAGATAGAGATAATATTTTTTATAACATTTTTTAAATGTTTTTTACAGGTATAGTTTTGCATGCACGCTACTCAAATGCTACTTTCCCCCTATCTCTGTATATGTTTTTGGACTTACTCCACTTGGCTTCCAACCAACGAAAAGCACTTGGTCTAAACACTGTGCGTGTAGAAGAGAGTACATCTAAAAGACAGGTAGCAAATAGCAGAATGCTTACAAATTACATGACATTATCTTACTTACAGTTGTCTTCTTTTGTGGATCTTGTGCATAGACTTTCTCAAGTCATATACTGCCAACAGTAGTTTACCTGAAACAAAAGAGAATATAGCTGGTAAAATAAATTCGATTTGGTGCAATAGACATTTTTTAAAAATCATATCTAACGTTGCTGTTTTTAGGTATTTTTTTCAAAACCTATAAGAACGCTCTGATTTGAGTGCTCACTTTAGGTAAAAAGACATATGGGACTTCAATTAAAACTGAAATAGTAACACCTTTGCGAGTGTTGCGTTAAGCCAAATGGAGAGTTATTTAAACAATTCAAGTAAACTTAACGTCGAATATTTTGTTCCCTCCCTTATATCTAAGTAAAAATATTTAATAACTCAAAAGTGTGGCTACTAGTGTTGCTACCTAGTAGCGTGGTTAGCTTGTTGAATTGAAATCCCAACCCTTTAAGCAACAACTACGACAGTTTTTTAATTCACTGGCTTAGAGTTTTATATATATATGTTCTGCTCAATGACCATGAATGCTTATTAAGCAAAAAAAAAATCGATCACAATGGTTTGTGGCTAACTGTATGGGGCCACAACGCGAAATTCATGTTGTGGCCCTTGTAAAATTGCCCACAAAGCTTTCTAGCAAATTCAAAAAGGCCAAACGCGTTTGAACGATATTGATGCTATATTATAAAAACACTTAAATAATTCACTACATCGACCGATTTTATATTCGCAATGAATTTATAATTCATTAAAGCAATTTTACTTAGGTAGACCCGTAATTAAAGCAACTTTACTTAGGTAGACCCGTAATTAAAGCAATTTTACTTAGGTAGACTCGTAATTAAAGCAATTTTACTTAGGTAGACCCGTAATTAAAGCAATTTTACTTAGGTAGACCCGTAATTAAAGTAATTTTACTTAGGTAGACCCGTAGGCATTTTTACTTTTTTTTGTGTTACAAATGTAAAACTTATTAAAGTACTTTAATATTAGCAATATTCTGTAAAAATAATTGTTGCATGGAAATATTTTAAATTTTAAAAAGTTTTACTAAAAGGTTTATTAAATAAATAGCTTATTTCTTAATTTAATTAGAGCTTTGGAATATTTTACTTAGTGAAATTTTTTATTTGATTTTTGACTTATTTAGGCTTTAAATGCATATATAGCAATATCTATATTTTTTCGAATTCTTCACAACAGTAAAAGCTGATGGCTCTATTAAAAATAATTAGTTTCTCAAAAAAATTTAATACACTTACAATATTCTGCTAAACAAAATAGCGTAGAGTTAGTTTAATTAACTAGTCTTGTTTTTAAATATTTTTAAGTAGAAAATGGACAATTTTTTTCAAAATTATGCTAATGTCACAAATACATATTTTCTCTCAAAAAGTATTTATTTAAGTATTTAAAAAACAACATTCCAATCTTTTATTGGAAACAAAATACTGTCACTAAGTAAAATATTTCAAAGCTATAACTGACAATTTATAAAAGAAGTTATCATTTTAAAATTTTCAATTTAATTTACAAAAATATAAAAATTCAAAAAATTACAAGTACAGAATTTTTTTTACAGAATATTGCTAATATTGAGGTACTTACCATATTTGCAAGTACCACCACGACACGACTTTCGTATTGTGACCCTTTTGAGTACTCGAATTTTTCGCATCATTAGCAATTTTTCCCTTTTGGGACTTTATTGAATCATTACTGATATTCATGACAAATTTCATACTTAAGTCTATCATCATCGACCAGTTTTTCATGTATAGATTATAATTTTTTTTATTGAAAATAAAAAATACAATATCTAATTAATATAAACTCTATCCATGGTCTCAGAGCCCTAATTTTTTCATCATACAATTTCTTACAAAAGTCTATCATCATCGACCAGTTTATCATATTGGTTGTAAATGAAATTTTATTGAAATTAAGATATAAAAAAATTATAAATACAAATTGTATTGATGGTCTCAGAGCTCCAATTTATTAATCATTATATTTCATACGTAATTTTATCATCATCGACCAGCTTGTCAAGCATAGGTTTTTAAAAATATAAAATTTAAATTAAAACATACAAATATAAATAATAAAAACTCTAACTATGGTGTCAAAGCTCTAATTTTTTTATAATGAAATTTCTTACAAAAGTCTATTATCATTGATCAGTTATTTATGTATCGGTTTAAATGAAATGATATTTGAAATCATATTAAAACTAAGAGATAACTCAAATATTAATCATGGTTTAAGAGCTCTATTTTTTATCATAAAATGTCTTACAAAGGTCTACAATCATCTACCATATTTTATACATATATTATAAATAAAGCTTTATAGAAATAAAAATATACAATATATAAAAAGTAAAACTCGTCTTCGAACTCTGCTTTTATATATAATAAAATTTCTTACACAAGTCTATCATCATCGGTCAGTTTTTCTTGTATCGGTTTTAATAAAGATTTATTTAAATTTAAATATTCGAAATTATATTAGTAAAGAATTCCATCCACGGTCTCACAGCACCAATTTTATTATTCTAATTTTTTTTACAAAAATCTATCCTTATCGAAAAGTTTTATTGAATCGGTTTAAATGAAATGGTATTAATATTACATTAAACTAATAGATACTTGGAATTATATTAATGGCCTCAGAAGCTCCAATTTTTTCATCTTTAAATTTCTTATATTAGTCCATCATCATCGACCAGTATTTATGTATCCGTTTAAATGAAATGGCATTAATATTACATTAAACTAATGGATAATTTAAATTCTATTCATGGTTTCAGAAGCTCAAATTTTTTCATCATATAATTTCTTATATTAGTCCATCATCATCGACCAGTTTTTTATGTAACGTTTAAATGAAATGGTATTAATATTATATTACACTAATAGATAATTGAAATTATATTCACGGCCTCAGAAGCTCCAATTTTTTCATAATATAATTTCTTAGATTAGCCATTCATTATCGATAAGTATTTATGTAACGGTTTAAATGAAATCGCAGTAATATTACATTAAACTAATAGATAATTGAAGTTATATTCATGGTCTCAGAAGCTCCAATTTTTTCATCATATAATTTCTTATATTAGTCCATCATCATCATCGATCAGTGTTTTATGTATCAGTTAAAATGAAATGGCATTGAAATTAATATACACTACAATTCAAATATTAGTACAAATTCTATTCATGGTCTCACAGCTCCAATTTTGTAATTAATAAATACCATACGTAAGTCTATCATCATCGACCAGTTTGTCAAATATGGGTTTTTAAAAAATATAATTTAAATGAAAACACTTAAGTTTAATTATTGAAAACTATAACCATTTTATTATAACTATAATTTTTTTTCGTTATATTTCTGATAAAAGTATATCATCATTGGTCAGTTTTTCATGCATTGGTTTTAAATGAAGTTTTAATGAAATAAAAATATTAAAAAAATTATTAATAAGAATTCTATTCAAGGTTTCAGAACTCCAATTTTGTTATTATAACTTTTTTACAAAATTCTAACCTCATCGAAAAGTTTTTCATGTATCGATTTAAATGAAATGGTATTAATATTACATTAAACTAATAGATAATAAAAATTATATTCATAGCCTCAGAAACTCCAATTTTTTCATCATATAATTTCTTATATTAGTCCATCATCATCGACCAGTTTTTATGTATCGGTTTAAATGAAATGGTATTAATATTACATTAAACTAATAGATAATTGAATTTATATTTATGGCCTCAGAAGCTCCCATTTTTTCATCATATAATTTCTTATATTAGTCCATCATCATCGACCAGTTTTTATGTATCGGTTTAAATGAAATGGTATTAATATTACATTAAACTAATAGATAATTAAAGTTTAATTCATGGCCTCAGAAGCTCCCATTTTTTCATCATATAGTTTCTTATATTAGTCCATCATCATCGACCAGTTTTTTATGTATCGGTTAAAATAAAATGGTATTGAAATTAATATAAAATACAATACAAATATTAATACAAATTTTGTTCATGGTCTCAGAGCTCCAATTTTGTAATCAATAAATATCATACGTAAGTCTATCATCATCGACCAGCTTGTCAAATATAGGTTTTTTTAAAAATATTATTTAAATGAAAACAAAAAAGTTTAATTATTAAAAATTCAAACCATTTATTATAGCTCTAATTTTTTTATCGTTATATTTCTTACAAAAGTCTATCATCATCTGTCAGTTTTTCATGCATTGGTAATTAATAAAGTTTTATTTAAATTAAAATGTTCGAAAAAATATTAATAAGAATACCAAAAATGATTAATAAAAATTCAATCCAGAGTTCAAATTTTTTATGATAAACTTCTTGAAAATCAATCATCATGTGCCATTTTTTATGCTTTGGTGTAAATGAAAATGTATTGAAATCACATTAAACTAATAGATAATTGAATTTATATTTATGGCCTCAGAAGCTCCAATTTTTTCATCATAAAATTTCTTATACTAGTCCATCATCATCGACCAGTTTTTATGTATCGGTTTAAATGAAATGGTATTAATATTACATTAAACTAATAGATAATTAAAGTTATATGCATTGCCTCAGAAGCTCCCATTTTTTCATCATATAGTTTCTTATATTAGTCCATCATCATCGAGCAGTTTTTAATGTATCGGTTAAAATAAAATGGTATTGAAATTAATATAAAATACAATACAAATATTAATACAATATTTGTTCATGGTCTCAGAGCTCCAATTTTGTAATCAATAAATATCATACGTAAGTCTATCATCATCGACCAGCTTGTCAAATATAGGTTTTTTTTTAAATATTATTTAAATGAAAACAAAAAAGTTTAATTATTAAAAATTCAAACCATTTATTATAGCTCTAATTTTTTTATCGTTATATTTCTTACAAAAGTCTATCATCATCTGTCTGTTTTTCATGCATTGGTAATTAATAAAGTTTTATTTAAATTAAAATGTTCGAAAAATTATTAATAAGAATACCAAAAATGATTAATAAAAATTCAATCCAGAGTTCATATTTTTTATGATAAACTTCTTGAAAATCAATCATCATGTGCCATTTTTTATGCTTTGGTGTAAATGAAAATGTATTGAAATCACATTAAACTAATAGATAATTGAATTTATATTTATGGCCTCAGAAGCTCCAATTTTTTCATCATAAAATTTCTTATACTAGTCCATCATCATCGACCAGTTTTTATGTATCGGTTTAAATGAAATGGTATTAATATTACATTAAACTAATAGATAATTAAAGTTATATGCATTGCCTCAGAAGCTCCCATTTTTTCATCATATAGTTTCTTATATTAGTCCATCATCATCGAGCAGTTTTTAATGTATCGGTTAAAATAAAATGGTATTGAAATTAATATAAAATACAATACAAATATTAATACAATATTTGTTCATGGTCTCAGAGCTCCAATTTTGTAATCAATAAATATCATACGTAAGTCTATCATCATCGACCAGCTTGTCAAATATAGGTTTTTTTTTAAATATTATTTAAATGAAAACAAAAAAGTTTAATTATTAAAAATTCAAACCATTTATTATAGCTCTAATTTTTTTATCGTTATATTTCTTACAAAAGTCTATCATCATCTGTCTGTTTTTCATGCATTGGTAATTAATAAAGTTTTATTTAAATTAAAATGTTCGAAAAATTATTAATAAGAATACCAAAAATGATTAATAAAAATTCAATCCAGAGTTCATATTTTTTATGATAAACTTCTTGAAAATCAATCATCATGTGCCATTTTTTATGCTTTGGTGTAAATGAAAATGTATTGAAATCACATTAAACTAATGGATAATTGAATTTATATTCATGGCCTCAGAAGCTCCCAATTTTTCATCATATAATTTCTTATATTAGTCCATCATCGAGCAGTTTTTTATGTATCGGTTAAAATAAAATGGTATTGAAATTAATATAAAATACAATACAAATATTAATACAATATTTGTTCATGGTCTCAGAGCTCCAATTTTGTAATCAATAAATATCATACGTAAGTCTATCATCATCGACCAGCTTGTCAAATATAGTTTTTTTTAAAAATATTATTTAAATGAAAACAAAAAAGTTTAATTATTAAAAATTCAAACCATTTATTATAGCTCTAATTTTTTTATCGTTATATTTCTTACAAAAGTCTATCATCATCTGTCTGTTTTTCATGCATTGGTAATTAATAAAGTTTTATTTAAATTAAAATGTTCGAAAAATTATTAATAAGAATACCAAAAATGATTAATAAAAATTCAATCCAGAGTTCATATTTTTTATGATAAACTTCTTGAAAATCAATCATCATGTGCCATTTTTTATGCTTTGGTGTAAATGAAAATGTATTGAAATCACATTAAACTAATGGATAATTGAATTTATATTCATGGCCTCAGAAGCTCCCAATTTTTCATCATATAATTTCTTATATTAGTCCATCATCGACCAGTTTTTTATGTATCGGTTAAAATAAAATGGTATTGAAATTAATATAAAATACAATACAAATATTAATACAAATTTTGTTCATGGTCTCAGAGCTCCAATTTTGTAATCAATAAATATCATAAGTAAGTCTATCATCATCGACCAGCTTGTCAAATATATGTTTTTTAAAAAATATAATTTAAATGAAAACAAAAAAGTTTAATTATTAAAAATTTTAACCATTTATTACAGCTCTAATTTTTTTTATCGTGATATTTCTTACAAAAGTCTATCATCATCAGTCAGTTTTTCATGCATTGGTTTTAAATGAAGTTTTATTTAAATTAAAATATTCGAAAAAATATTAATAAGAATACCAAAAATGATTAATAAAAATTCAATCCAGAGTTCAAATTTTTTATGATAAACTTCTTGCAAAATCAATCATCATGTGCCATTTTTTATGCTTTGGTTTAAATGAAATTGTATTGAAATCACATTAAACTAATTGTTAAATCAAATTCTATTCATGGTGTCAAAGCTCCATTTTTTATCATAAAATTTCTTAATAAAGTGTATGATTATGGACTTATATTTTCATGTATAGATTATAAATAAAATTCGATTAAAATATAAAATTCAAAATATAAATAATAAAATCTCTATCCATGGCCACAGAGCTCCAATTTGTTCATCATAATTTTTTTTACAATTGTCTATCATCACCGACCAGTTTTTCATATTGGTTTCAAAAGACATTTTATTGAAATTAAGATATACAAAAAAAAATATTAATACAAATTCTACTCATGGCCTCAGAGCTCCAATTTATTAATCATTAAATTTCATATGTAATTCTATCATCATCAACCAGCTTATCAAATATAGGTTTTTAAAAAAATAAAATTTAAATTAAAACAAAAATATATAAATATTAAAAACACTAACCATTGTCTTAAAGCTCCATTTTTTTATCATATAATTTCTTGCAAAAGTCTATCATCACCGACAAGTTGTTTATGTATCTGTTTAAATGAAAAATAATTGAAATTTCATTAGACTTATAGATAATTCAAATTCTGTTCATGATCTCAAAGCTCCATTTTTATCATAAAATTGCTTACAAAAGTCTATGATCATCGACCAGATTTTCATATATAGAATATTAATAAAATTTTATTCAAAATAAAATATAAAAAATATAAATAAAAAACTTTATCCATGACCTCAGAATTCCAATTTTTTAAAAATTAATTTTCTTACAAAAGTCTATCTTCATTGACCAGTTTTTTATGTATAGGTTTAAATGAAATTCAGTTTCTATTCATGGTCTCAGAGCTTTAGTTTTATTTTAAAATTTCTTACAAAAATCTATGATCATCGACCAGATTCTCATTACATATTATAAATAAAATTTTATTTAAAATAAAATATACAAAATATAAATAATAAAATCTCTATCCATGGTCTCAGAATTCCAATTTTTTAAAAATTAAATATCATACGAAAGTCTGTTTTAGTTGACCAGCTTCTCATGTAGAAGTATTTAAAAAATAATAAAATTTCAAATAAAAATAAAAGTAAAAAAATTAAAATTTTAACCATGGTCTCCGAGCTCCAATTAATTATCTTAAAATTTCTTACAAAAGTCTATCCTCATCGCAGATAATTTTTATGTATCGGTTTAAATGAAATGGTATTAAAATTACATTAAAATAACATATAATTGAAATTCTATTCATGGCCTCAGAACTCCATTTTTTTTAATCATAAAATTTCTTACAAAAGTATATTATCATCGATCAGCTTGTCATGTTTTTAATAAACTAAAATAAAAATTAAAATATAAAAATCGCAACCATTATCAAAAAGCTCCAATTTTTTCAACAGAAAATTCCTTACGAACGACTATCATTACCGACCATCTTTTCATGTAAATTAGAATTAAAATTTAAATATACTAATACATAATTAATACAAATTTTATCCGTGGTCTCAAAACTGCTCAAAAGGCTGTAATGAATTCAGAAACTTTCTTAAACAAATTTGAGTTTTATATGCATTGACTAAATGTAAGATTGCATTACATATGTAAAACTAATATTATTGAATTTACATATATAAACAAAAGAAGTTACTAGTCTCAGATAAATGGGAATTAAACATTTTTATTTCATGTTTACTTTCACATAATTGACTAGTTTCCTCTGACCTTGCATTGCATAAGAAATTTTCAAGAATAACTTAATTACAAAAATATCACTATATGCGATATTTTGAGCAAACCTTTTACTATTTTTTAAAAACCTGATAACATCGATCGTCTCAGAACCGAGCTCTAAAATAATCAGATAATTTCATGAGCAAAACTATCATCATCGACGACTTTTCCATAATATTTTTACAAATGCTGTAAATAAGTGTTTTGAAAAATATACTTGAAAATAAATGATTATTTTAAGTTTCTCATTTTACCTTTTCAGTAAAAAAATTTAACTACATCATCTAAATTTAACTAAAATTTTTTACTACATCATCGACTAGTTTTTGATACAAAAGCTATCTATAAAAATTCAAAAAATAAAGTATTTATGTATTAGCAATGATATATTTTTTTGAAAAGCACGTGAAAGAAATTATCTTTCAGTCAAAGGTCTAAATAATCAAAGAATTAAATATAGAAATTTGACTTCGTTGACTAGCATCCCAAGCATTAATTATACATAAAAAATTGTTGTCATGAATTAACATAAAATAAGGGTTATTAAATTTTAATTAATTCACTCAATTCTATTTAAATCACTTAATTTTAATTAAAACACTTGTTTTAATTAAATAACTTAATTTTAATTAAAACACTTGTTTTAATTAAATGACTTAATTTTAATTAAATAATTTAATTTTAATTAAATAATTTAATTTTAATTTAAATAATTTAATTTTAATTAAACAATTAAATTTTAATTAAATAATTAAATTTTAATTAAATAATTAAATTTATATTAAATAATTTAATTTTAATTAAATTACTTAGTTTTAATTAATTCACTTAATATTAATATATGAAATTTTATATACAGGTATGTATTCAATTTACATACTTCATTATCTAATAATGAATAAAAGTTACTAGGATTATTTAAAAAAATATTTTTTTCCTTTCCAAATCTTCATCATTAACCAGTTTTTACTGTATAAGTGATGAATACAAAATATATAAAATAAAATATTTAGGTCTGTACTTCAGAGTCAGGCGCGCCTAAGTCACATTTGGGCAACTGAATCTTACTCTCAATTAAAGCTATGAACTTTAGTTTTTTATAGCTCTCACTAAATTCTGAAAAAATATTTTTTGACTGAATTTTGATGGTATGTTTCGATAGAGAACAAACTTTTAAGACATAATCTTCAATAAAGCGAAAAATCGCCAAATTAGGACTCGGCTGGCCGATAAATTTCCTACCGTTACTTTCTGAATAGTATTATGAAACTATTTGTTAAACTAGATTCTTATGAAACAGAAAACTTTCATTCACAAATTTGCCATCATCAACGAAATTTTTAAGCACTAGCTATATATAAGATTGTTGTATAGGTGGAATTAATTTTGCCCAATTTAAATATATAAACAAAAGAACTTATAAGTCTCAGATGCATGGTGTATTTAATCTTTTTTATATCATATATAATTTTTCATCACCGATCAGTTTCTAGTGATCAAGTATGAAAAATGTAATAAGTATAATTTTTAAGAATAACTTATTTACAAAAATATTATTATATTGGACATTTTGCGTTTTACATTCAATTTATATATAAAAAAAAGAAGTTACAAGTATCAGATGCATGGTGTATTTAAAATCTTTTTTATGTCATATATAATTTTTCGTCATCGACCAGTTTCTAGTGATCAAGTTTGAAAAATGTAATAAGTATAATTTTTAAGAATAACTTATTTACAAAAATATCATTTTCTTTGACATTTCGCGTTTTACATTCAATTTATATATAAACAAAAGAAGTTAGTAGTCTCAAATAAAAGGGCTTTAATCTTTTTAATTCATATATAATTTTTCATCATCGACCAGTTTCTAGTGATCAAGTATGAAAATATATAATAAGTACAATTTTCAAGAATAACTTATTTGCAAAAATATCATTATCTCTGACATTTTGCGTTATACATTCAATTTATATATAAACAAAAGAAATTACTAGTATCAGATTGTCTCTCGTTGGTGCATTTAATCTTTTTTATTTCGCATGGTGTATTTAATCTTTTTTATTTCATATATAATTTTTTATCATCGGCCAGTTTCTAGTGATTAAGTATGAAAAATGTAATAAGTACAATTTTCAAGAATAACTTATTTACAAAAATATCATTATCTTTGACATTTTGCGTTTTATAAACAATTTATATATAAACAAAAGAAGTTACTAGTCTCAGATGCATGGTGTATTTAAAATCTTTTTTATGTCATATATAATTTTTCGTCATCGACCAGTTTCTAGTGATCAAGTTTGAAAAATGTAATAAGTATAAATTTCAAGAATAACTAATTTACAAAAATATCATTATATTGGACATTTTGCGTTTTACATTCAAGTTATATATAAACAAAAGAAGTTACTAGTCCCAGATAAATGGGCTTTAATCTTTTTTATTTCATATATAATTTTTCATCATCGACCAGTTTCTAGGGATCAAGTATGAAAAGTGTAATAAGTACCATTTTCAAGAATAACTTATTTACAAAAATATCATTATATTTGACATTTCGCGTTTTACATTCAATTTATATATAAACAAAAGAAGTTACTAGTCTCGGATGCATGGTGTATTTAATTTTTTTGATATCATATATAATTTTTCGTCATCAACCAGTTTCTAGTAATCAAATATAAAAAATGTAATAAGTACAAATTTCAAGAATAACTTATTTACAAAAATATCATTGTATCGGACATTTTGCGTTTTACATTCAATTTATATATAAACAAAAGAAGTTACTAGTCTCAGATAAATGGGCTTTAATCTTTTTTATTTCATATGTAAATTTTCATCATAGACCAGTTTCTAGGGATCAAGTATGAAAAATGTAATAAGTACCATTTTCAAGAATAACTTATTTACAAAAATTTCATTATCTCTGACATTTTGCGTTTTACATTTAATTTATATATAAACAAAAAAAGTTACTAGTCTCAGATAAAAGGGCTTTAATCTTTTTAATTCATATATAATTTTTCATCATCTACCAGTTTCTAGTGACCAAGTATGAAGAATATAATAAGTACAATTTTTAAAAATAACTTATTTACAAAAATATCATTATCTCTGACATTTTGCGTTTTCATACAATTTATATATAAACAAAAGAAGTTACTAATCTCAGATGCATGGTGTATTTAATCTTTTTTATATCATATATAATATTTCGTCATCGACCAGTTTTTAGTGATCAAGTATGAAAAATGAAATAATTAAAATTTTCAGGAATAAATTATTTACAAATATATCCTTATCTCTGACATTTTCCGTTTTACATTCAATTTATATACAAAAGAAGTTACTAGTCTCAGATAAAAGGGCTTTAATCTTTTTTATTTCATATATATTTTTTCATCATCGACCAGTTTCTAGTGATCAAGTATGAAAAATGTAATCAGTACAATTTTCAAGAATAACTTATTTACAAAAATATCATTATCTCTGACATTTTGCGTTTTACAGTCAAATTTTTATATAAACAAAAGACGTTACTAGTCTCAGATAAAAGGGCTTAACTTTTTTTTGTTTCATATACAATTTTTCATTATCGACCAGTTTCAAGTGAATAAGTAAGAAAAATATAATAAGTACAATTTTCAAGAATAACTTATTTGCAAAAATATCATTATCTCTGACATTTTGCGTTTTACATTCAATTTATATATAAACAAAAGAAGTTACTAGTCTTAGATAAAAGGGCTTTAATCTTTTTAATTCATATATAATTTTTCATCATCGACCAGTTTCTAGTGATCCAGTTTAAAAAATGTAATAAGTACAATTTTCAAGAATAACATATTTACAAAAATATCATTATCTCTGACATTTTGCGTTTTACGTTCAATTTATATATAAACAAAAGAAGTTGCTAGTCTCAGTTAAATGGGCTTTAATCTTTTTTATTTCATATATAATTTTTCATCATCGACCAGTTTCTAGTGACCAAGTATGAAAAATATAATAAGTACAATTTTTTAAAATAACTTATTTACAAAAATATCATTATATTGGACATTTTGCGTTTTACATACAATTTATATATAAACAAAAGAAGTTACTAGTCTCAGATGCATGGTGTATTTAATCTTTTTTATGTAATATATAATTTTTCGTCATTGACCAGTTTCTAGTGATCAAATATGAAAAATGTAATAAGTGTAATTTTCAAGAATAACTTATTTACACAAATATCATTATATTGGACATTTTGGGTTTTACATTCAATTTATATATAAACAAAATAAGTTACTAGTCTCAGATAAATGGGCTTTAATCTTTTTTATTTCATATATAATTTTTCATCATCGACCAGTTTCTAGTGATCATGTATGAAAATATATAATAAGTACAATTTTTAAGAATAACTTATTTGCAAAAATATCATTATCTCTGACATTTTGCGTTATACATTCAATTTATATATAAACAAAAGAAATTATTAGTCTCCTCAGATACATGGTGTGTTTAATCTTTTTTATTTCATACATCTTTTTTCATCATCCACCAGTTTCTAGTGACCAAGTAAGAAAAATATAATATGTACAATTTTCAAGAATAACTTATTTACAAAAATATCATTATCTCTGACATTTTGCGCTTTACATTTAATTTATATGTAAACAAAAGAATTTACTAGTCTCAGATAAAAGGGCTTTAATATTTTTTATTTCATATATCATTTTTCATCATCGACCAATTTTTGGTGACCAAATATGAAAAATATAATAAGTACAATTTTAAAGAATAGCTTATTTACAAAAATATCATTATCTCTGACATTTGACGTTTTATGTTTAATTTATATATAAACTAAAGAAGTTACTAGTCTTAAATAAATGGGTAATAATTATTTTTATTTCATGTTTACTCTCACATCATTGACTAGTTTCCAGTGACTTTGTATTGCATAAAAATGAAATAAAATAAAATTTTCAAGAATAACTTAATTAAAAAAATTACTATTTAGTAAAAACCTGATGAAATTGAACGTCTCAGACAGTACTCTAAAATAATCAAATAATTTCCGTTACAAAACTATCGTCATCAAGGTTATTTCCATGCATTTTTTGCATATGTAAAAAGTACTGCAAATATTTTTTTGTAAAAATACACTTGTGTACAAATGGTTATTAATTTATTTTCTTTTATCGTCTAATTAAAAAAATATACTATTCTCAGAATGGGTGAAAAATATTTTTTTTAAAAATATTTTTTCTTGTCCACATTATTGACTAGTTTTTGGTAATAAGCAATAAATAGAAATTTTAAATATTAGTAATTTATGTAAAGTATATTTAAATGTAATATTTTATAAATTACGTGAGCAACACATTTTTATAAATCCTGTGAAATGTTTTGTTGTTTAGACAAAACTCTGTATAATTAATATACTTAGAACAACGGGGGGGGGGGTTACATCATCGAAGCTTTCCGTGCATTGGCCAAACAAAATATTAAATTGTTTTAAAGGTACTGTGTAGTCAAAATTCATTCAGAATTTGAATTTGAATTTTGATTATATTTCATAACGGGCATTGCGACCTAATGATTGATATAAAATTGGTTATGAAAATCCAACTAAAACATCATAAGAAACTTTAATTGAAAATTATACATTTTTGTTTCGCTTTCCAATTTCCGGTTGTGATTTTACTTTATATATATATTTTAATAACTAATATTATTGTTTAATATGTTTATATACTTTTGTTGGAGGTTGGTTTTAATTGCAACTCTTTCTACAGTTTGTTTGTGGAATGTATTTGTTTACAATTAATTATTTTTACTTGAGCTGTATTCTAAATGAATTTTTCGTAACTTTTTTTTCAAATCTTTGTCATTTTTTGTATATTTGAATTTTTTTTATTTAATCTGAATTTATTGTGTAAATTCGTTTGGGGAAAAAATCTCGTCTTAACAGCACAAGAATTCAGTAATTGGTAATGACTTTTCAGTTAAGATTCAAATGCCTTGAAGCACTTCCAAAACAAATATTGTAGTGTGACAATGTTTCTTCATTTAACATTGGTAAAAATCGTGTTGTTATTGAAATTTGAATATTATCTGAACTTCTGAGACAATTTCTAACGTTCAAATTTTTTGATAGTGTGAATAGTATTGTGGATGAAGAAATTTTGTTCAGCAGAAAAGGTCTTGATCCAAACATTCTTGTAAAGTGCATATGTTGTGGAAATGCTGATAGCTCCGTGACATCTTCTGCTAACAATATTTATGATGTGAACGGCTTGTTTGTGACATGCGTTGTATTGGAAAAGCGAAAAATGCTGCGTAGAATAATGAATTTGCCATTTCCACCGACAAAGTTTACAAGTGTATATGGCAATTCTGAAAAACTTAGAAAACATTTAAAATGCCTTGATGATAGCTGCGTTGGAAAAACTGTTTTGTTAGGTTAATCTTCCGAAATATACGCTCCAGTACATTTATATGGTACCTGACAGAATCAGGGACATACCTTTAAAACCTATGTTGCTGTTGTAAAATCACTCGAAAGTTCAAGGAATTTAATGTGTGTACCACAAACGCAACAAATGATTATGTTTAACCGAAGAATTATGACGGCACGAGCGGAGGATGTAATCACGTGAAGTTATGGAAATGTTCCAGAGATCCAAAGACACCAGATTTGTGTGGCACAACAGCTACTTTTTTAGTTGACAGCGATTTCAAGTATTTGCATTATATTTTCATAAATTGTCAACAGATGCTTATCCACAGAATGGACTTTGCCGAACTTTGCGGACACTTGGTGCAAGTACAAAAAGTAACTACAATATCATCATATTTATAAGTATGTGAAAATTTTACCTCTAGCATTAATCATAAATCAGATAAGAATTACGATTACATCTGCCTTTTGCTCATTCGTTCAAAAACGTTGCTCGAACAATTTACTTCGGAAAAACCCAGTACCAAATGAAAAAAAATTTTAGTTGGCATTACGGCTCTGCAGATTGGTGTAAGATATTCAGAACTCTGGTTTATCTACAAATCTAGCAAGTGCGAAATCAGTAATTCACAATTTGGGTATGTAACTTGCCTATAATATGATGGAGTGTCTTAGACGCGTTAGTAATCGACGAGTTGTTGAAAGCAGAGCGACGTTCAAAAATTCAATGAAAAAAGCAACAACAAAAAAGAGATAGAAAATAAAAAAAAATACGTTAGTGGGCATATACATCGAATGACACTTCCCAATATAAAGCAGGATAAATTATATATTGTTATTTAGATAAGTTAAATTAACTTTTTGGTGATTTTTCTAGTTTTCTCAAAACATCAAATATTAAAATTTTGCTACGCTCGATTCAAAAACTATCCAAGATAACAACTTTAAATATTACATACATATTAAAGAACACGTAAAGTATATAGTAAAATAAAAATTGTTCTATAAATATTTTCAGAATTTTTTTGAAATTTGTAATTTAACAGAAGAATCCTTTAATATAATTATTGAATAAAAAGTTTAAAATATTATTTTTTTCATCAAATTGTATATTGACTGTATATAAAAAAAATTTCAATCAAACTTAAACTAAGAAAAAATAATTTTAGTTTTTCCTATTAGCGTACCACAAGCTGACTAACTGTACAAAAACTATTTTTTGCACGTTTGTAAATAACTGCTTGTAAAAAACATATGGCCAATGTAATTTTTTTCAAAACATAATTCTAAAGTATTTGAATAAGATATATAGTAAAAATTACTTCAATTAAACAAATAATTAGTAACTTACATCTTTTTTTATATCGTCTTACATTTTATGATTTTTTGATCGAGTGCCCATAAATAATTTGTTTGATTAATTAATTTGGAAAATAGTTATTTAATATGACTGAACTTTAATTAATTAACTTATATTGAATTAATTACCATATTTTAATTAATTAACTTATATTGAATTAATTCCCATATTTTAATTAATTCACATAATTTTAATTAAATTACTTATATTTATATAATTCTAATGATATTAATTAATTTATTTCATTAATACCATTATCTAATAATGAATAAAAGTTACTAGTTTTAGGTAGGAAATCATTTACTCATCCTTACCAAATCCTCATCATTAACTAGTTTTACTTTATAAGATTAATGAATACAAATCATATATAATAAAACCTTTTTATCTATACCTCAAAGCCAGACGAGCCTAAGTCACATTTGGGCTACTTTAAAGGAGAGGTAAAAAACTAAATCTTAATATTAACTTAAGCTTTGGACTTGGGCTTTAATAGATCTCGCTTACTTAAAAAAAATGTGAGTGAATATATGTTTTGATCGAATGATTGGTGGTATGGTTAGTGTTTTGGTGGTATGGTTAGTTAGAGAACGAACCTCTGGACAAAACCTACAATAAACTAACATTGCCAAATTTGAACTTAGACTTGACTGAATCTGATGTACAGATATATTTACTACATTTTTAAAAAAAAAATTAGATGAAACCATTCGTTTTTCACACTCGACTATAATGAAATAAAAAACTTTAATTAGATTATTATAATTCAATTTACATAAATAAACAAAAGACGTTACTAGTCTCAGATAAGTGGGAGTTAATCATCTTTGTTTCATGTTTAATTTCACATCATCGACTAGTTTCTAGTGACATAGTATTGAATATCAATTATAAAAAAATAAGATTTTCAAGAATAACTTAATTACAAAAATATCATTATCTCCGACATTTTGCGCATAACTTTTATTATTTTTTTAAAAACCCCATAAAAGCGATCGACTCAGACAGGGATCTGAAATAATCAAATAATTTCATGAACAAAATTATCATTATCGACGGTTTTCCATGCATTTGTTATAGCTGTGAAAATGTTGTAAATAAGTTTTTTGTAAAAATATACTTATAAATAAATGGTCATTTTATGTTTCTCATTTTATCATTTTAGTAAAAAAAGTTGCTAGTCTCAGATAAATGAGTGAAAAAATCATTTGTTATTCATTTTTGTATTCACATCATCAACTAGTTTTGGTACATAAGCAATAAATAAAAATTAAAAAATATTTTTTTTTATATAAACTTTGTTTCTATAAACTTAAACTTGGGCTTTTATAGCTCGATATATGCTGAAATTTTTTTTGAGTGAATTTTGATGGTATGGTTCGATAGAAACGAACTTTTCTTACAGGATATATAATAAAACTAAAAAATCGCCAAATTAGAGCTTTGGCTTGTATTGTTTTAAGGTAAAAATATGTTTTCTAAAATTTTCATAAAAATTTAATGTAACCATTCTTCTCTCAAACTAGACTCTAATGAAATATAATACTTTCATACACAAATTTATCATCTTCAACGAGTTTTCTATGCATTAGCTAAATGTAAGATTATAGTATGTATGGTAAATTAATTATATTCAATTTACATACCGTATATACAAAAGAAATACTAGTCTCAGATAAAAGGTCTTTATTCATTTTTATTTCATATATAAATTTACATCATCGACTAGTTTTTCGTAACCGAGTATTGAATAGAAATTATTTTAAATTAATTATCTTATCCATAACTTAATTACAAATTTATCTCAGATAACTTGCGCATAACTTTAAATATTTAATAAGAACCTAATGAAATCACTGGTCTGAAACAGTGCTCTAAAATAATTAAAGTATTTCATACATAAAGCTATCATCATCGACGACTTTTTCATGTAGTTGCTACGCATGTAAAAATGTTGTAAATTATTTTTTTTGTAGACGTATATATAATCGGTTATTAATTAATTTTGTTTTCTCTCTTAAGTTACTAGTCTCAGAATGGGTGATTTTTTTTATTCATTGTTGTATCCGCTTCATTGACTACTTTATATTTTTAGAAAGCAAGTGAAATAAATTATCTTTCAACCAAAGATATCAATAATCAAAAAATTTAAAATAGAAATTTTACATCATCGAAGCTATCCATGCATTGAGCATACTTATAAAATTATTTTAAATATTTTTGTCAAAAATTAATTTGAAAAAATATTTAATGTTACTTATCTTTAATTAATTCACTAAATTTGAATTAATGCACTTAATTTTAACTAATTAACTTAATTTTTAATTAATTTACTTAATTTACTTAATTTTAATTAATTCACATAATTTTAACTAACTTACTTAATTTTAATTAATTTATTTAATTTTAATTAATTTATTTAATTTTAATTAATTTATTTAATTTTAATTAATTTATTTAATTTTAATTAATTTATTTAATTTTAATTAATTTATTTAATTTTAATTAATTTATTTAATTTTAATTAATTTATTTAATTTTAATTAATATATTTTTTAAATCAATTTACTTAATTTTAACTAGTTTACTAAATTTTAATTCATGCACTTAATTTCCTATAATTCTAATAACATTAATTAATTTATTTAATTTTAATTAATTTATTTAATTTTAATTAATTTATTTAATTTTAATTAATTTATTTAATTTTAATTAATTTATTTAATTTTAATTAATTTATTTAATTTTAATTAATTTATTTAATTTTAATTAATTTATTTAATTTTAATTAATTTATTTAATTTTAATTAATTTATTTAATTTTAATTAATTTATTTAATTTTAATTAATTTATTTAATTTTAATTAATATATTTTTAAAATAAATTTACTTAATTTGAATTAATTTACTAAATTTTAATTCATTCACTTAATTTCCTATAATTTTAATAACATTAATTAATTTACTCAATTCAATATCTGTATTTAATAATGAATAAAAGTTACTAGTTTTAGATAAGAAATAATTTTTTTATCCTTTCCAAATCCTCATCATTAACTAGTTTTTACTGTAAAAGTAATGAATAAATATTATATAAAATAAAATATTTATATCTGTGCCTCACAGCCAGACAAGCCTAAGTCACATTAGGGCTACTTTGCAGAAGAGGTAAAAAACTAAATCCTACTATTAACTTAAGCTATGGACTTAGGATTTTATAGTTCTCGCTAAATGCTTAAAAAAATTTGAGTGAATATATATTTTATTGAATAAATTATGTTAGAAAATGAACTTTTTAAACAAAATCTGCATTAAAACGAAAACCGTCCAATTTGAAGTGAGGTTCGTCTGCCTCTTATGTACACACGTTTCCTAAATTCATCATAAAAATTAGATGAAATCAATAATGTCTCACAATCAACTGTAATGAAATAAAAAAAATGCATACACAAATTGATCATCGTCAACGAGTTTTCTATGCATTGGCTAAATGTAAGATTGTAGTATATATGTTAAATAAATCATATTCTATTTACATATTTAAACAAAAGAAGTACTAGTCTCAGATAACAGGTCTTTATTCATTTTTATTTCATATATAATTTTACATCATCGACTAGTTTTTAGTAACCGAGTATTGAATAGAAATTATTTTGAGTTAAATTTTTATCAATAAATTAATTACAAAAAATTCATTATCTCAGATAATTTGCGCATAACTTTAAATATTTAATAAGAACCTGATGTAATTTTTGGTCTGAAACAGTGCTCTAAAATAATCAAAGTATTTCATACATAAAGCTATCGACGATTTTTTCATATATTTGCTACACATGTAAAAATGATGTAAATTATTTTTTTGGAGATGTATAGTTATATAAAATGTTAATAATTAATTTTGTTTTATCTCTTAAGTTAAAAAAAATTACTAGTCTCAGTTTGGGTGAAACAAATAATTTTTATTCGTTGTTGTATCCACATCTATCATTCCATCAACTAGTTTTTGGTACGATAAGCGATAAATAAAAATTAAAAAAATAAAGTATTTATATATAGTCTACAATATATTTTTAGAAAGCAAGTGAAAGAAATTATCTTTCAACCAAAGATATCGATAATCAATTATTAAAAATCGAAATTTGACGCCATCGAAACTATCCATGCATTGAGCATTCTTATAAAAATATTTGAAATATTTTTAGTCTAAAATTAATTTGAAAAAATATTCAATGTTACTTAAATTTAATTAATTCTCTAAATTATAATTATTTCACTTATATTTAATTAATTCACTTATATTTAATTAATTCACTTATATTTAATTAATTCACTTATATTTAATTAATTCACTTATATTTAATTATTTCACTTATATTTAATTAATTAACTTAATTTTATTTAATTAATTAACTTAATTTTATTTAATTAATTAACTTAATTTTATTTAATTCTCTTAATTTTAATTAATTCTCTTAATTTTAATTAATTCATTTAATTTTAATTCATTCATTTAATTTCACGTTATTCTAATAACATGAATTAATTTACTCAATTCAATAGCTTTATTTAATAATGAATAAAAGTTACTAGTTTTAGATAAGACATAATTTTTTTATCCTTTCCAAATCCTCATCATTAACTAGTTTTACTTTATAAAAGTAATGAATACAAATCATATATAATAAATCATCATTAACTAGTTTATACTGTATAAGTAATGAATAAATATTTTATAAAATAAAATCTTGATATCTGTGCCTCAGAGCCAGACATGCCGAAGTCACATTAGGTCTATTTTACAAGATAGGTAAAAACTAAATCCTACTATTAACTTAAGCTATGGACTTGGGCTTTTATAGCTCTCGATAAATACTTAAAACAATTTTGAGGGAATATATATTTTATCGAATGATACGTTAAAAAACGAACTTTTTAAATATAATCTGCATTAAAACAAAATCGCCCAATTTCAACTCAGGCTCGTCTGGCTCTTAGATTCACATGTTTCCCATAATTATCATTAAAATTAGATGAAATCAATAGTTTCTCACAATCACCTGTAATGAAAATAAAATCATACACAAATTGATCATCATCAACGAGGTTTTACTAGTCTCAGATAAATGAGTGAAACAATCATTTGTTATTCATTTTTGTATTCACATCATTGACTAGTTTTGGTACATAAGCAATAAATAAAAACTAAAAAAATAAATTTTTTTATAAACTTTGTTTCTATATAACTTAAACTTGGGCTTTTATAGCTCTCGATATATGCTGAAAAAATTTTGATTGAATTTTGATGGTATGTTTCGATAGAAACGAACTTTTCTTACAGGAAATATAATAAAACTAAAAAATCGCCAAATTGGAGCTTTGTCTCGTCTTGTTTTAAGGTAAAAATATGTTTTCTAAATTTTCATAAAAATTTATTGTAACCATTCTTCTCTCAAACTAGACTCTAATGAAATATAAAACTTTCATACACAAATTCATCATCTTCAACCAGTTTTTTATGCATTGGCTAAATGTAAGATTGTAGTAAGTATGTTAAATTAATTATATTCAATTTACATATATAAACAAAAGCAGTACTAGTCTCAGATAAAAGGTCTTTATTCATTTTTATTTCATATATAAATTTACATCATCGACTAGTTTTTCGTAACCGAGTATTGAATAGAAATTATTTTAAATTAATTTTTTATCAATAACTTAATTACAAAAATTTCATTATCTCAGATAATTTGTACATAACTTTAACTATTTATTAAGAACCTGATGAAATCACTGGTCATAAACAGTGCATTAAACTAATCAAAGTTTTTCACACATATCGATATTCATATATCGATGACTATCATCATCATCGACGATTTTTT